>OX104062.1:44265724-44611703 GCA_944474145.2 Dicrocoelium dendriticum
AACACCGGGGACGCCACTTCGTAGTCAGTGCACCCCGAATAGACAATAGTGATCGATTCCCACAACTATGCCTTGATGACCATCATTATATTAGTAACAGTGCTTCCCAGCACATATGTTCACACCGCGTCACCTGACGCCCACTGAATTCCTCAACGACCTGTACCCAGATTGACCATATTGCCATTAGCAACCAGTGGTGCACATCCGTCGAAGACTGTCGAGCAATTTGCAGCACATGCCTCGATTCCGACCGTGCACTAGTGCGTGAACGCACGTTGCTCACTCTTCCCACTTCAAAGCAGCGCCTTTCTTCCAACCTCCTTACCTGTCGCTTGGATTCGCATTCTGCAGGGCAACAATAGAATGCCGAACTGGTTCACCAATTGTCAGTGGAGAATGTTCTTGGTGAGCCGAACGCCGAATGGGATCGTTTCAAGTGTAGCACGAAGAATGCCGTTGGATTGTGCTTTTCCCCCGGCATATGATGTCGAAGTAAAGAATGAATTTGTGACGCATCGATCAGCTTGCTCGGAGAAAGGAAACAGATTCAGATTGGGAATGAACCTCAGCGTGTCCGTACTTCTGTGCAACGACGTATCACAAGGGGTTTTCGAATTGACCGGAAACCTTAATGGGTTTCAAGGGCCCGTGAAATGGAGAACGTCTGAGAGATTTGGAACACAGGTCCAAGAAAGCCATCAGTTAGCGAGACAAAATCTAAGAAACACGAGCAGCTGATATAGAACATGCGTCGTCGGCTAGCTGGTTGGGGCGGAACATCATGAAGAGCAGTGCAGCAGCTTCTTGCAACGTTGCCGTTAGCCGAATCAACTGAGCCGACGTGTGAAATAGATGTCATACTTCTCACTTTGCGTAGGTTTCACATGAGCTCGCTGTGGCTAAACGAAACAAAGCTTCGGGATCCAACGACCTTTCTCCATCTGTCCCCAAATATGGCGGTGACCTTTTTGACGGGAGTTAATACTATGTATATCCCTATTTGGAACAAGGAAGAGATATCTTCTGACTGGCTACTGTCAACTTTAGTACCCATCTTCAAGAAGAATCGAAAGATTGTGCGAGTATGATGGAGGAATTAGCCTTGTTTCTATTGCCATGAAGCTTCTTATGGGTAGCATTCTTCGGGGATTTCCCGGGCCCCTGAAAGCCGAATCAACAAAAGTCTGCCTGACCTCCGTTCTGACCGTGGTTGTATCAGTTATACGTTTACCCTTCGCCAAGTTTTAGAACAGATACGCATTGAGGCGACCGACTAGGGTGATTTTCCTTGACTTGAAAGCCGCCTTTGCTTCTGCTGACTGCGCCAAATTGTGTTCGCTGACTAGTCATGAAGGGCTTCCGGGCTGAATGTCTTTGCACCGTAAAGTCTCTACCCAGACTCCCGAGGCCATCTGAGTGTCTACAGTACACTGTCCCGTTAGTTACCCTTGACAAGTGAAGTTCGCCGAATTTATCTTATATCCCCATTTCAAATACAAGGTTGGAAGCGAAATAATCAGGCTCTTCCGGAGTGGAAATTCTCCTAAGTGACCGACCGAAAAGTCTTGAGTATGCGGACGACGTAGTTCTCCTTAGGTTTGACCCAGTGACCATAAAATACCACTGCATAGACTAACATGCAGCACGGCACTCTTCGGCAGGTGTTTTACACCTTCGAATTGTAAAGTTGTGTCGCAGGACGGGGCCGACACACCTCCGGTTCTAGCTACAACGGAACAACAACTGGAAGTGATGGATCCGTTCATGTACCTCTGTACTTATGTCACCTCTGTTGGTCACATCATTGACCAAGCTACGTCGCGTATCTGCAAGCCCCGTGTGCCTTTCCAGAGATACAACCACTTACAGGAATGGCGGAATATTGGCTTGCCAATAAAAGTTAGGGTGTATAACACTGCAGTAAGACCAGTCTTACCGTATGGATCGGGGACTTAGCCAGTTCTCGGCGAATATATTAAACGCATGGCCATGTTTAACCACCAGCGTCTGGGGAGTATTGCTTACGTCTGCTAGGAATACCAGGGGAGCACTGCTGAATTCTGAATGTTAATTTGTGACAAGAGGGCTGCTGGTCACTTATTCGGCCGTTTGCTTAATATTAATCGCTTACGATGGCCGGGCAATGTTCTCCGTCTGCCCGTTGGTCAGCTTCCTCGCCGTGCGTTATACGCCATGGTCGCAACAAGTTGGGCGGAACCTCGAGGTGGCTAGTATGTGACGTGGCATAGAGGCATGAAGAAATTGCCTGAGGGACTGGGTCGGCCTGCTGCATTCCGCCTTGGTGGATAGAGGCTTCGGGATGGTCCATGCCGATGTTTGAAGACCGTATGAGGTATGGTACAGGCAGACATTCAGTTTCGCTCCGGCATTCCCTTGCTTGCATCTGATCGTCAAGTATCATTCCATTCTGATTAGACTAACGTACTTCCTTGTTGCCCTCATTTTCCTTAGATTTTTGCATTCAACCACACTAACATGCTCTTGTTAGTTGTTGTTATGCATGAGATATGTCGTGGTAACTAGATCCACGGCACTTCGGTGCTCGGATCATAGTTGTACAACGGATCTGAAAGGAACTGAACAGAATGGAACACAATGAGGACAGTTGATGTGTATTTGCACACAAAGTGCACACCACGACTGTGAATACATACCTGCACAAGCGCACATAAATAGTGGAAGAAAACCGTTGTTCGCGAACTACACGGGACAAGGTACAATGAAGAACTCAGTGAACTAGAGGAAGCAGGGAATCGGAAGATGATAAGCTTTGGGAATCGAGATAGCCAATTAGCAACGGAATATCGATAAAATGGGATCGGGTGATACAAGAGTAAGGATGTCGGGGAGAAAGATCAGAAAAAGACGATTGCGATAAACAACTATCAGGTAAACGATGGGAGTGGCAACCCAAACCAATATGCAGAAAACAATAGTTTGGGAAGATCAAAAGTCACTATTCATTCGATGGGATAGATGCCCGAAATGAAAGGGATTTACATTCGAAAAGAGACGGGACAGTAGAAAACATGAAATGCTGCTACAGTTATCAGGGCGCTAAAGAGTCAGTAAATAGGAAAACTTATAATTGAGGTGTCTTGATCTGGAGGTAATCCACGCTAGCGGCACGCGCCACCAGCGGCCGTGGCACAGCCAATTTGGTCGAAATCCAGACAGTACCTGGAGGGCGACGCGGTTCGGAATATGGATTCGGTAGAGCACCTCGTTACTAGTTCCCTTGGATCTAGCAATTACGATTCATTTGACCTAGGTACTCTAGATAAAAAGTGCCGCGTTTTGACAAGACGTTTAGATAACTTGGGACAGGGTCCTCATGAAAAAGGTTGTGAGGTAACGCTTGGTCCGCCTTCAGCCGCCACAAAAGATCGAGTACAATGTGGTTGTCGATCAAATCCACAGCGAAACGACATTCAATCTGTGAAGCCAGCTTTTCCTTCAGGTGACGTTTCACATCCATTGGTAGCTTGGCTTTTTGATAAGCCCCCAGATTTTTAACCTTATGGCGAACTTCTGGGGTGATTGAACCACATAGTTGAATGATAAAGTCCAACGGTGCAAGCTCGTTATCACCCCGCAAATGGAGAACAAAGTAATAGAGACATGGAAATACAACTGAACAACGCAATCCGACTACATGCAAGTAACCAGGCTGGTAAAGAAAAACAACCTCGGAGATGACGCTGTAAGAGAGATAACAGATTATTTGACGACAAACGTTGCTATGCCTGTTGGGATACTGATTAAACGGTCACCACATATCTAGCTGCTAAGTGAGCATTGTTTGATGTGTGTGCGGGTCAAAATTAGGCTCAATTCAGTGAAACAACTGGGATCTCATAACCAACACGTAGTTGCTCTGCTTTCATTACCAAGCGTACACTAGTGGGAACCAGTGACAGTGAGGGAAGAACGGAAATAAAGTGTAAGCGAAAAGGAATAACAATAGGTTGGATTACCTGTGTATAATTATACTTGTTTGGTAGTTGATCCTCCAACACGGTTTTGTACCAAGCTCCGCTCGCAAGCATGTGAAATGATATCATCGGAAAGCAGAAGTAGGCCTATGAATTGTCGGTCGTGTTGTAGCAAAATGTCGCGTGCGGAGTCGCTATGATTTTAACCACAGGGATAGACAAAAGAGTTGCCTCCATGATATCAACGGGTAGAGGTGAACAGACCCAACGCTTCGCTCCCACACAAGCGCCCGTAGTCGCGCTGGGACAAGGTACTGGGATGTCGTCTGCATCTACGCAGGTTCGAACAGGTCGGCTCAGTTCTTCACGTCAGGAGTATAGGCCCAGCTTAGCTTTGTTGAACAAAAGAAGCAAAGATAATGGAGTCAGTTACTTGATGGTGAGAAAACGAGGTAAGACGCAAACGGAATACAGTGGAAAAGAAAGCTAAGAAGGAAGTGTTTAAAACTATTCGGGATGAAATTTTGACATATAGATTTGAGAAAATGAATGCAGGAGAACCATTGGCTGAGCGACTGCACCACGTCCGATCTAGTGTCTAACGTTTATAATTGCCGTATTCCGGTAGTAAGTCTTCTTCGAAAAGCCGGAACGTTCTCAGCCGCCTGGAGCAGCTTCTTGTCTCCAAAACTTCTCTGGTTGGCTGTGTAACTTCTCGCTAAGAACATGATCCAAATTTTGAATAGCGCTCTATGCAATTTTAGCGATACGACCTTGCGTTCGACTTCAGCGTTTGGGTCGTACTGTATGGGCTGGTGCATTTGAGCAGGGCAATCACCAAACGGAAAATATGCTGGTAAACTGCTTTTCAAAGTGTTCCGCCCAGCACTCTAAGTGTTTTGACATATTGTGTACACCCATCTCATCATTTCGCCAACACCGAGCCTCATACTATCCATTTCAAGTATGCAGCGGAATAATTTTCTATTGTTAACAACAGCAGGGGCCATTTCCATCGCCGATGCTGGATGAAAGCGCCAGGCTACTTGATTTCGCTTCACGCCAGCATGTAGTTTGCCCAAAGAGCTCTGAGAGTCTTGTCTCATTCGTTTCCGGCCGAAATGCTTCAGCCAGTATCGAAAAGTTTCAGAGACTTAAATGATTTTTACTACACGAAGATATACTTATTGACAGTAAGTTCTAGAAAACACGCAATCACGTGAGCGGATGCCAGGCAAATTAGTTACACATCCATAATATATGGTTTCACCATTTGACGGTATATATCCGCTCAGAGAACAGATGTGGGAGTTTGCCAAAGGTACCCGCAGATGGATACATGCAAGTGTATGATCGGATACCACGCTTGTTCACTAAATAAAGCGAGTTAGGCACGCAGCCCCTCCAACAGTGACGGAACGTGGTGTGATCAATGTGCACCTATGGCTGTTCCGACGCTGACAAGCCCAATATAGCCCAGCGCACTCATGGAATAGAGCCCGAACAACATATGACAATAGGAACTGTGAAAGAACGTTACAAATTGCATACGAAAAATACCCTGCATAACTCTTCCACACTGAATGGAGTTTATGCATGAAATAATGACGAAACTCGCTGTACAAATGATCCCTCCACAAAAGGGAAGGTATCCTGTTCGTCGGGAAATATATTTATATGTTTTTTCAGTTTTAACGTTCACGAAAAAGGAAAGATTATTTTAATTCAGGTGTGGCAACGCTCACGGTTATCACTGCGAAAGCCTACACCGTGTTAGCCGCAGTTTAAACTCGTCGTTGAAAAGATTACCAACTTGGGCGTTGAGATCACAAACCAGCACCACCGTAGCTAAACCACATTTGTGATGAAAGAGTTCGTTCATTAAACGTTCGTTCGTTCATTAAACGCATAAGTCCACAAATCCATTGGTTGGGAGTTTGGCAAGATACCGTTTGATTACGTTCTGTAGCCCCAGGACAATAAGACATAAAATGAAATATAAATAAAACATTGCATCGTCAACTCATTTTTTTGAATATTGCCAGATGGGGAGCAGAGACGACATAAGTAGGGAGGGCGTTCCAAGGCTGGCACATGCGGAGGGAAAAACAAGTTCTACGGCATTCAAGTCGGCTATAGTGAATTGTCATTTCCAGAGGGTGACCTCTTAGGTCAGTTTTGTGGTTTAATTCCAGCAGGCGGACGGCAAATGTGGTTTGGATACTTCCGAATTTGGTAAACGATCATGAGATCCCCCACATAAAGCCGATATCTACTGCTGTATATTCTTTGAGATTTCAGTCTAAGCTGATAGGACAGATGAAAAAGGCTTCTGATGTTCTATGTTACCCTTATTTGAGGAGTCTCGAGAGCAACAAGATCCTGTATCTGCCATGGTGCCAAACCTAAATAGCATTTTCACGTACGGTCGCAAGTAGGCGTCAAGCATTTGGGGAAGGATTGAGGGTTCAAACCGACCGGAGGTTCTGCGAAGACGGTCGAAGTGTTGATTGCTGTTTCTCTTCGACTTATCCGTTTGTTTTGAAATCCCGAGAACTTCCTGTACTAATACACCCAGATCACGCTCCTGAGAGACCTTCTAAAACGTGTGGTCTCACGGATGGTTAGCGCTCACCGGCTGGTGACGCAGATGTATCAACTTGCACTTACCTATGTTCAATTGAAGCATGTTCCTATTTGACCATTCGTAAATGCAATCTAGGTCATGTTGGAGCGGATCGTGATCTAGCTTGTTACTAATCGCCTGCCATATCTTGACGTCATCGGCGAAATGCAGGAAATTTGAGGAGATAACTCTTGCCAGGTTGTTGGTAAACACTTGGAATAGCAACGCTCCCAGCAATGAGCCTTGTGGGACCCCAAATTCCACATCAATTGGGTTAGAGAGTGCTCACCTAACACGCACTTGAAGCTGCCGTTGTTGAAGAAAGCTGCTAATCCAACCAAGTACAGGATTTCCGATTCCGAAGCTCTGCAGCCGTTGAAGTATGATGCGGTGATCAAGGCGGTCGAAAGATTTAGAGGACTCCAGATACATGATTTGTATTCCCACCCCATTATCAACCACCTCCGTCCAACTACCTCGTGCAATCAGTACGTTGGTGGTGCATGACCTGTGTTGACGGAAGCCATGCTGCTCTGGTACCAAGGTGTTGCATTCTTCGAGGTTGTTCATTAAAGCCACAACGACGATGTTTTCAATGGGACTGTTGTTTGAGATTTTCCAAGCAGCTGCATCGTCGAGTTCTTTCGATACGTGGTAGCGTGTGATTGTATGAGTTATTTCCGAGTGTTCAGATGGATACTCTGCATTTCACACATGGTTGCACGTTATTACTACATGGTCACTGAGACCTATTGGACCACCCATCAAGAAGTTGTCCACCATGAGCTCTTCATTCATGAGCACACTGTCCAATATGGACGGTTTGTTTGCTGTCCTGAATCTAGTGGGCGTATTGGCATGATTGCACAATGGAATATTAGCGATCTGTTAATGCAAGTCTGCCTTGATCTGTTCACTGGGCGATGCCGGAACCTACAGATCGTGTAGATTAAAGTCCCCGGAGAAGAGAACGTAGCTGTATCTAGTGCGTGTCACTCTGTTCAGGCCACGTACCAAGCGGGAATGCATTTCTGGTGTGAAGGTTGGATGGCGGTAAACGACAGCAACGAGACATGCGTCGTTATGTTTTAGTGGAAGACGAAACTAGGGTGAGTCGGTAACTTGTGTTTCCAGATCATCAACTACTGCACATTGTGGATCGCTGCGGTAGTATAGTAGAACCCCACTCCTCTGTAGGGCAGTCGTTCTGGATGAGTGACACTCCGGCTACCTCAACCTCAGCATCAGTCATCTCTTGGTGTAACCAATTTACAGTAATAGGAATTAGGTCCGAAGCATTCGCAACCTGGCGTAGTCGAAGTTCGGTAATTTTAGTGAGGTGCCCTTAAGCATTAGCATACATACATGAAAGTTTTGTGGATTTAAGCAAGGTTTCGGAGGTTGTACAATTCATACGTAAAGTTTTGCCAAACAAATTCTTTTTTGTTGTGTACTTGGTGAAAAGTGTAACGTCTTATTCATCGTCCCTGTTGTTAGCCTATGTATAAGCTTATTTCCTCTCATCAGATAGAGATAGCTGGCATCGAACCCGGGACCACTGGGATGTTAGTTGTGACCGCCACCCCTAAGCCACCGGGTCACGACGGACACAGATTGGCACAACGGTTATTGACTTCAATGGGAATCGCGGTGCACTTTGAGATTGCGCGTCGCAATCCATCTACACGACGTGTTTGTTCGCTTATGTCAACGGCTGAGCAAAGAGTTACTATTTTGCACTTACCAAAAATAAACGATTGATTCCTCACCCAAATTTATGCTACCAACACCCAACCTCTGCCCTGTGATTCAATGGATCCGAGGAGAATTCACTCGGAAAGCGTTATTAACCCAGCACAAATTGATTTTTATTTTCTCACTGCTATACATTTTGGGGATATTTCGGGTAGGAGAGCCTTGTACTCACGTTCAATCGGATGGTTGAGATGAAAATCATTGCCCGTAAACATGAGTGCATAACTGTTATTTGACCGCTTGGAGTAACTCATATGTTATTGGCCCAAGCTTAGTTAGCCAATATATTTTCTATGTCATGATGATTGTGGAGCTTGTTAGTCAATGTTATAACATTGATGCATGACTTGCGTTTGATTAACAATGTTTTCCCCAAGTGGGATATAGCAAATGTAATAAATGCGGTGGCTAATCTTTATGCGGCACCCTCAATTGGGCTCCGATTCTCCTAAGTGGTAGATAGGTAGGAATGTATTTTATGTAAAAGGTTGTAAAACAGCAACACAGTAAAATGCATTCGCCATTTCCAATAGGATTCCAGTTAAAATGGAAGCAGCGTTGTCGATTATTTAATTCATTTAATCAATATATCAATGGTGGTTTACGGATAAACAAAATTGTTTAACAATTCACTTGTGTGGGAATATATTGAGCACGTAAAGACACCTGATAAAAAATCATTTTGACAGGCTCCTATTACCCTTGCTCAGAAGAACAAAGATTTTCCAACCGATAACTCTATAAGTAAACAAATTCATGGGTTAGATTTTCGGATGTAAAATGCATGAGAGTATTACGCAGCTCCTGTTTGACAAAACATGTAAGTAAAAAGTCATTTGGTACAAAGCAATTTCAACTCGTTATAAAAGTTGCCAGATGTAGGCATCGACGTTATATATTAAGCGAGCGTTCCTAGGCTAACAACCATAATAGAGACATAAGCTGAGCTGAATATGAGAAGTGTCCGCCTCAGTGCAGGAGATCAGGCGATTGACCGGGTACGCCAGTGAGTATTTAAAACACCAGCTACTTGCAGCAGCAGCAGCAGTCTCAGTTCAGAACATCAATGACACAACTGAAACAACCACTATCATAAAGATTAGAATTTCATGTGACGGAAGCTGCCATGGCAAGATATTTGTTCTGAATGCCAAAGGATGCTCTACTTAAATCCAGGTACAATTGTGGGTGCAAATTTGCTAGCAAAAGAAAAAGCAAATCTAACTCCATACTGACACTTCGAATTATGATGTGCCTATCAGACATGAGAATGCGACGGTAGAAGTCAAGCGCAGTCAGACTATGCAGATAAATAGAAGCCACGAAAAGATACGCCACCCTGGTGCTGAATGTCGCAGAATCACCAGTGCTGCCGAACCTCATGCCGGTCAATGAAGCAGCATCTAGAGCAAAGCGCCTTGTGCTAAGCAGGACAGAGAAGCAATGCAGTTCTCATGCTTGGGAAACAAGACAGAATGCATGAGTCATATCAAAATTAGGAACATGGTGTAAGCACAAAATCTACAAGGAACGAAGAGCTGGTCGACAGAAAGCGTGATCCACAGCAACGGTTGGGTCATCTACGAGCTAATGGTAGGAAAGGCAAGGTGGGTGAGGCACACCAATCAGTTGAGCCTGAATTAAGGCAAGCCCCAAAGTTCCAGAACAGCCATGCCTACCGCGGCACATCCTGCAAGACAACTTTTTTTGAAAGACAAAGCGGCGCAGTTACGTAAATCACAATGTAACATGCGAGCAGCAGATGGCGCAAAATGCTAGCCGACTCGAAAGCGGAGACAACCACCGCAACAACAGGTTGGTCCCCAAAGCGGAATGCAGTCGGTCGCTCAGAAGCCACACGACTTGTCATGCAGTCCAGCTCAAAGACGAAGATAAACACGATGGCTAACCAGGTCGCGAAAGATTTTCGAATGAACTGTCACCCGTCCAAATCCAACATTGCTTGGTGCAGATTCAGGCCTCAAACAACTTTACCCGGCGCAATCCATAGGCTTAACCACGAAAATGCTTAATCACACCTTTCTGTATTCTGCCCCATGTTCAAACTGACATATTCGACTGACACGAAAGGGAGGACAGTCTGCAAGCACACAACTGCAACGTGAACAATGTGATTACACGGAAAACGTCAGGAACAGAACAATTTACCATTGAGTGTGAGTCATTCAAATGGTTCGTAACATTTGCTCAACAAGTGCGATGCCCACTGGGCCAAAGACCGAAAACTTATGTGGATCATGTTCCAAACTTGTTACGGGGGGCATTTTGTGCCGTAACCGTTGGAAGGTCTTCCATGCGAGATGCCTCCAAGTTAAACCTATTCAGGTCAAGTTAGTAAACAAACCAGACTCGCTATGGTACTGCGTAGAATGCACATGGATCCCAGTGATTCTAGGCATGCTCCTACTACCTTAGAAGTATAAGCAGCTACTAGTCAAGTTTGAGGAAATGGTGACCACCAAAATCTCTACGGTTAGGGTGAGTATAGCAGACTGTGCAGCCCAATACACACACTTGGATGCTGCTCCTATCCCACGGAGAACTGCTAATAACACCGTAAGCAACATTACACTTAGAGTTTAGAACATCAACAGATATCACAATACCGCACGTGGTTCACATTTGATTAAAGCGGTTCCCAGTTCGATCGAAGTAACTAAACGTAAGGCTGCTTTCAAACTCCCGAAGGAGTGCGTAGGAAATGAGTAAGCCGATACTAGGGAGAGTTGGATTACGGTTGCCTCTAAGAAGAGGCGTCCGTAAAAGTTCAAATCAGCCCCAACTGAATCGGAAACTGAGAAGCGTAGCAGAGTTTTCCTAGTGCAAGCATCACCAGTTTCCTGCGGTATATCACCGAGCAATGGCGTTACTAACAGCGACATGTCGAAAGGAGCAAAGAAACAACTACCTGTACTGAGCTTACTGCGCTCCAATATCTTAGAATCAAAATCGACATCCATAAGAGGCAGGCAGTTTAATGAACTCAACCACTTTTCTATTATTAGTCACCTAATGGGAGTTGTGCTTGAAACTGTACATGTAGTGCGTATTAAACGACACCCCAACTCTAAGCGTTTCGGAGAGCCATGGCTTCTATGCGTTGTGCTGAACTCCACCACTGAAGTAGAATCAGTATTATTGTCGACAGGTGGACTCAGAAATGAACACTGCTCCATCCGTATCATTCCATACATCCTACGGGGTGAGCGCTATTGAGTTAACCGCAACTTATAGGACTATCGGAATGTGACTTCAACCGGAACCATACTTATGTACGGGGTTCCTAAAACTGAAGCATGTGATGAGCATGAAGTAACAACCCATGATAAAGATCAGTGGTGTTATATTCGCGAAACACGCTGCTTGCATGATGTGTTCAAGAAATCCGTGTCACGAGTGTGTACCTCACCGAACTACTAAGGAAGTGGCCCGAGAGTGTTGCAGGTGGTCCTTCAGTCAAGACATATGCTAGCACGGATGCTAAAAAGCCGGTACGTGCTCCGTTGCAGGCTACCATCTGTGGTTCGGCTGAAGACAATCAATGATTTGTCTCCTAGAGATGATACGTCACTCAAAGAACGAATAACTATGGGATCTGTGAATATGCGATGCACTACTACTGTGTCGAATGAGCATATACAACCTATAGAAGATGATATTGGCCAGACACCTAAAGCGGTACGTCGAAGATTAGACATGGTTCTAACAACACGGACGATGAATAAGACGTTAAACTCCTCACCAAGTGCACCTTAAAAAAGATTGGTTTGGCAAAACTACACATATGAATGGTACAATCTACGAAAGATTGCTTAAATCTGAGAAACTTTCATGAATGTGCACCAAAGCTTAAGAGTTCCTCAGTAAAGTTGTTTAACTTCGAATACGCCATTCTGCAAATACTTAGGAGTTAATTTATAGTACGAAACAATTTTAAAGGTTGGGATAGCCGGGATGTCACTCATCCGGAACGACCGCCCCAGAAGAGGAGGTGGTGTCTTACAATACTACCGCAGCGATCTACAATGTACAATATTTGATGATCTGGAAACACACGTTACCCACTCACACTAGTTCCGTCTATGAATAAGACATAAGGACGCATGTCTTGTTGCTGTATTTTAGCGCTCCCCAAACTTCCACCCTGGAAATGCATTCCCGTTTGGTACGTGGCCTGAACAGAGTAACACGCACTAGGTACAGCCACGTTCTCTTCTCCGGGGACTTCAATCTAACAACCTGGAAGTTACGGCTTCGCCCAGTGAGCAGTTAAAAGCATACATGCGTGAACTGATCGCTAATATTCCCATGTACAATCATGCCACCATGCCACTAGATTCAGGTTAGCAAGCAAACCGCCCATATTGGACCTTGTGTTCACGAATGAAGAGCTCATGGTTGACAACTTATTGATGGATAGTCCATTAGGTCTCAGTGACCATGTAGTAATAACGTGCAAATATGTATACCATGCTGATTATCCATCTGAACACACTGAACTAATTCAAACAATCACACGCGGCCACGTATCGACAGAGTGGTGATCACTCTCTAAATCCATTGAGGTAGAATGTGGGTGCCACAAGGCTCAGTGCTGGGACCGCTCTTATTCCTGGTGTTTATCAACATCCTAGCAAGAATTATCTCCTCAAATTTCCTGCATTTCGCCTCTGACGTCGAGATATGGTGGGAGATTAGTAACCAGCCAGATCACGATCCGCTCCAACATGACCTAGATTGCATTTACGAATGGTCAAATAGGAACATGCTTCAATTGAACGTAGCTAAGTGCAAGTTGATAAATGTGCGTCAGCAGCCGGTGAGCGCTAACAAGCTTGGAGACCACACATTGGAGAAGGTCTCTCAGGAGCGTGATCTGGGTGTATTAGTACAGGAAGTTCTCGGGATTTCTAAACAATCAGAGAAGGCGAAGAGAAACGGCAATCAACATTTCGGCCTTCTTCGCAGAACCTTCGGTCGGTTTGAACCCTCAATCCTTCCCCAAATACTTGACGCCTACTTGCGACCGCACGTGGAATATGTTATTCAGGCGTGGCAGCCGTGGCAGAAAAAAGGTCTTGTTGTTGTCGAGAATCCTCTAAGTAGGGCAACATAGAACATCAGGGGCCTCTTCCATCTGCCTTAGCAGCTTAGACTGAAATCTCTGAGAATGTACAGCAGTCGATATCGGCTTTATGGGGGGGATCTCATGATGGTGTACCAAATTCAAAAGGACCCAAACCACATTTGCCGTCCGCTGCTGGAATCGAACCACAACACTAACTTAAGAGGTCACCCTCTGAAAAGGATAGTTCAGTATAGACGGTTTGAATGCCGTAGAATTTTCTTTTCTCACTGCGTGTGCCAGCCTTGGAACGCCCTCCCTAATTATGTCTCCTCTGTCCCCAATCTGGCGACATTCAAAAATGAGTTGACGATGCAATGTCTTATTTATATTTCACATTATGTCTTCTTATCCTGGATCTACAGAACGCAATCATACGGTGTCCCGCCAAATTCCCAACTAATGGATTTGTGGACATATGCGTTTAATACGCGAACATCTACGCTATCCTACACAATCTATGATGAGTCCACCACAACGCTTTCACTTTATCACACCATTCCTTGTTCGCAGGAGATTCCAACACATGTGAATTGTTAAGCAATGACTTGTACTCGTAATATACCATTGCTCCAAGTGAACCGCAGAGCGAAAGCTACGAGCAAGCCCAAGAACGAAAATTAAGTGGGTGCAATCAAATTGCTATGGCAGGTAATGATGACATAAGCGGAGATGAATATGGAAAGCGTCCGTCACAGTGCCGTCGATAAGGCGATCGAGCGAGTGGGGCAGTGAGAAATAAAACCCAGCTAGTTGCAAATTTCATATGTTTTTATAATGCACGTTTCTGTTCAGAGCGGTGTGATTTCTTCCCTTGACGCGGATAGTAGTGAGAAAAGATGGAAGAGGTAAAGAAGAGGATTTTACAACAACCCACGGAGGAAAGTGTCAGTTCTACGGCATTGCAGACAGCTCCCATGTATTTTCAGTGTCAGAGGATTATCTGTTATATTTATGTTGTAGTTCTGTTACAGCCGCAAGAGCCAACTGTGCTTTAAATTCTTCAGAATCAGGTGAAGACCGGTATCGACTGCTGTATATTCCTAAAGGGATTCAACCAATCTGGTTGGACGGATGGAATAAGCACCTGAAATTCTTATTTGTCTTTCGTTCAGATATTTCGCGAACAACGTGATCCAGTCTCTGCCACTCCTGCCACAATTGGACGGGGTATTACGCGTGCGGTGGCACCAGTGTTTTATTCATTTGTGGGAGGCTTGTGGTTGAATTCAACCAACCGCCCTGCGAATAGGGCAGGAATGTTTATTACGAATTCTCAACACCATATTTGTTTTTTTGAAAATCAGAGATGGTCCTGTACCAGTAAACACTGGGCACGATCCTGAGAGGCCTCCTGCAAGTTATTGCTACCAAACTTGTAAAGACTGACCGGTTTGTGACGCAGGTGGATCAACTTGCAATTTTCTCTGTTCACCTGGAGTATGTTCCTGCTTGACTATTCATAAAAGCAAGCCAGGACCTGTTGGATTCCATGGTGATCTGCACTGCTATAAATCGCACGCTATTAAATTGACGGCGCACAGGAAAAGCATACAATTGTATGCGATAACTCTCGTCAGTTCGTTGATAAACCCCGAGCAGAAGCGCAGTCTAATCACCGAGCAATATGACCAAAAGCATTTCTCTTCACTCGAGTGGCAAAGTGATCTCCTTACCCCACCACCGTGCAAATATCTCGTGGGGTACAACAGCCTTTCTGTAATCATGTAAACACATAGTTCGACTGCAGATATATTATAAGTACTTGCAGGCTACATCCTTTGTATTTCGGTGATGTGCACAGTCGCGACACCGATTTCGCTAGTACGTCATCTTAATAAAATTTTGCACAAATCTAACAGGGGTGTTAGTTATTATTAGCTATTATTGCGTGCTCATGGCCTGCTTTAGTCTCAGGCACGCAATGAACATTAATGATTGTGGTTCAAGTTTCCTTCCGGTGGTCTTCTTAGATGCGGTCAATATGACAACCTTTGTCCTACGCGATATCTGCACAGTTCTGAGTGGATACATCGACAGCAGTACTGATGCTACTTCGTGGATGGATTTTGACTTAACAGGAAGAAGTAGCGGCTCTCCGTAGTGCTCATTTTTCGGGTGCCGCGTGATTCGCGACGCATATACAGGTGTTAATACAGCTCCGATTAGGTTACTAAAGAAGTCCGACTGGTTGTGGCCGTCCAACTGCCCGCCTCTCTTTGATGTCATCTTTGATTCTGGAACATTTGAGCAGAGTACGCCGAGTACGGGTTGCAGTTTACTTGTATTATTTCATGTGTCACGGGTAGTGCTTGGCATAATCAAGCATTTACTGAACACTGTATTCCGGGAGGAATTATAATGTTGCAAATGTAAAACTCCATCGCAATCTGATCAAATAGATTAAAGAAAGAATCTATCAATAGTCACTTCTCTAATCGTATTTTATGTTCTAAATTGCTATCGTTTAAATCCGTTAAACACACAGTTGATTCGTATTCAAATATATGAGAAGATTGTGGGTAATCATTGTGGGAATATTACATTAAGGAATGGCGAATAAAAGGGGTGTTTGAACTGTTCAACTGATTTTGTTTCCACTATATCTTTAGGCAAAACGTTCCATACACACTTACCATTGCCGATTCAAGCCTAGGGAGTGAGGAACTTGTTTTACATCTGAATCCAAAATCCTGTGCTTGTGTCCGCGTCTGCTGCAATGCCTTCATACGTAGAACATTGGTCATGCATACGGATCAGCATCCCGCAAAAGTATATTTCTAAACTAGATTCTTACATCAACTGTAGTAGCAAGAACATAGTTTGAACTGATTGTGCAGATTTGGTGTGAGCTGGCGACATAACTGCAAGGCACGTTCGATGTGGGCTTCGCTAAATGATTGGGGTTTAAGGAAAGATTCGATGATGATGAAAATTAATAAGGCATTTACAGATATGCTGTATGAGATTCACTATTTACGAATATGCTTGGAACGAACTGGGATCAATTGTTATTCAATTGGCTGGGCTGTTATGGAAAATTGATTTAAATCGTTTTAGAAATTACACGAGTCATTGGATGATATTTATACAGGTCAGTAGATGGAGTGTCTATTATTTCGTAAGATGTATCGTCCAGCGTTTCGCATTGATTTGCGTCACGGGTCGTTCACATTTCGGGCATTCTTGTTCCTGCATTTACTTACTCAGCTCCGACCAGAGTTTTTTCGCCGAAATCTTCGCTGCGACAAGATATCACGCTAAGCGTCCGACTACTCCAAATCGTCGATGGTTTCATGGTGTTAGTAGTATTGTTGATCTCAATCGACTCAGCACGGAACCTTTAGTTTGTTGCTCTTATCCCCTCACCATTTTCACGACATTGCCCAGTCAATATAGTGTCCTGCTTATAGAGAGTGTACGGCCACCGCTGCGTACTTATTATACCCCCGTACACATCCTCATTGCTCGCTAGAAACAAAACTCACTTCTTTTGTTCTGCTATTCTTGGGTGTAGCTTGCACGCTGTTTAGACAATATCCATGAGTTTACATTAATTGCGCCTGATATTATAAGCGCAATTATTAACCAATCTCTTTCAGGCGCATGCTTTAAACGTACCGATGCTGAACGAAGTTTCTGAAACTTTGAAAGCCATCCTTCTTTTCTTCCTGTTTAGTACTCGCCTGACTGCCTTAAAGCTTTCTTTGTATAAAGCATTCTCAACGTCTAAAACCACTTTGTTTTACGTTGGCGGTGGTGGATTTGAAGCTATTTGCAACTGGCGGTTTACTAACATACCTGGATATCTATTTTCTATTACTTTTCTAATCGCCTCCTTATGAGCGAGTATGGCAACCTCTTCCTCTGACATTTAGGTATATCTGCGCAATAAACTTAGACTTTTTTAAAAACTTTGTGAGTGATATAGCTTCTGTTATTTCACTTACACGTTTCTTTGTATTTTTCGCGGAAAGTGTATATTTCACGCACGTCATTTAAAGTAATCTTCGTTGTAAATGGAAACCCATGCAAATACGATCCAAGTGCCATCGGGTTGGAGGTACTCCTAAAGTCACTAGAATAATGAAGGTGCTTTAATACCGCAGCTGAAGTTGGCAAATCAAGGACATCGAATTAAAGCGAACGAATCAAATGACCAGTGATATATATTGTTGGCTCACTCATTTGATCAGACAGCAATGATATTCGGTCAGGAATGTTGATAATCCCTCAAATACTAGTTGAAACATAACCAAGAACATTGTGCAACAAACTCACGGTGACGCATGGCGCTCTAAGTATTTTGCGTAGGTTAGGCTACATTGATTTCAGGATTAATTATGAGAAATGCAAACAAGGCAAACGACAGAGCATCAAATGTGAATTAAGGAAGTAAGCATTATTGTTGAAATCCTGCAAGCAATAAGGCGCAGTTGTATTACCTGTGTGACTGTGAATTTTGGTGCAATTAACACGCATCTTGCACAATCATTTTGCGGGATCATACGTGATAAGAACGTTGCAAACATCTAGCCAAGCAGATGACTTAAATAGAAGCAAATTGCAGAGCAATTTGTATGAAGCCATAGAGATAAGACGAACAGCTATTGACATGGTCCATATAGATTTAACAGCATTGCAGAGTATAAAATTGATGAAGTCAGAAACGGAATATGGAAGACAGTGTTGTGGAGCAAATGGAACTGAATCATTTAAATGTATGGGTGTACGATAAATGTCAAAAATACTTCCCATTTGCTTATCTTTATAGTTCACATGTAACATTTTAACTAACCGACTCACCGTTTCACAAACCTCACATATGTAAGATTGCATCAAGTTTGTGCAATCGTTCGCTGAATCGAGTAGTGGTAAAATATAAATCCAGCAAGATTTGAAGTGCTGCGCCGATGTGACCTACATCATATGTTCCGGCAAACTGTTCCAAATAGTTACAGATTTCCGTCCGAAGCACAGTGGATTGGGAAATCGCTTCACATCCAGCACCACAAGTTGATATTTGTTTCCGCGTGTGCAGCATCGCCCACCGAGTTGCAGCATTGACCTCAGCGTGGTGAAGTCATCGAGAAGTAAAATGCGGTATTTTACAATGGAGTCGACTCGCATCCGACGGTAGCACAAGGTGTAGATTCCCAGTCTGTCGCAGTAGTTTTCATTCCGCAATCCACGTAGACTAGGGATGAGCTAGGTAGCGACGTGTTGCACCCGTTCGATCAGATGTGTTTCTCCACGGGTAATCGCAAAGAAGGCGGACGAACCGTACTCTGGCATTAGTATATTGTAAGTAAATACTAGCAAGTGGAAACCTCTTCAATCCATGTGCCGAAGGTTAGTTTGAGCGCCCAAATATGCGCAGTTCTTTACCATACAGCCTGCTCACTTTGTTCGCGGGCTACAAATCGAAGAGCGAGTGATAACAAACGTCCACAAGTAGGGCGTGTAACACATCGCTTTGCCATCAAGTTTGCATGTTTGGCCGTCAGCACCTTTGTGCAGGCATAAACATATACTCTTGGCTGGGTTGACTGGAATAGAACTTCTGCAGACCATGTGAGATAGGCGTTTGAGGTCTTGCTGAAGTACGCTACAGTCGTCGAATGCTTCAATCTCGATCCGAATCTTCATGGTGTCCGCAAACAAGATACACAACGACCTCAATTCTGAGTTAGATCGTTGATATGGATCAGAAACAGATTGGGCGCCAGCACAGTACTTTGAATTATGCCACTTGTGTGGGAATATCCGTCAGTTAGATGGTCGTCGAGCTGTACCCTCTTCTTTCGTTTAAAAAGATAGTTGCGAATCCACTGGTGCAATGTGACACCAACACTGCACATCCTAAGTTTGTGAAGGAGAACCTCATGGTTTATACTGTCGAACGCTTTAATGAGATCAATGGATATCAACCAGACAGATTTTGTCTTGCTTATTGCCTGCAACCACAAATGTCTAGTCACAAGCACGTTGGTAATGCATGAGCAGCCCAGCATTAAAATGCGCTGTGCGAGTGACAGGAACTAGTTTAACTCCCGCAAATGGAGCAATCAGTTTTTCATGATATTCTTAGCAAACGCCAACAAACTAAGTGTCAGACGAAATAGCGTGTAGTTGTCTACATTGATTTGGTCGCCGTCCTTGCGAATTGGATTCAACAAACAACATTTCAGTCGATCGACAACCAAACTTTGGTTAACGATCAGCACATGGGTTCAGACATGTCAGATGAAGTGATGTGGAAATTGACTTAGGGAATTTGGTGGCCACTTATCAGTTCTGGATGTTTTGGTGCAGTCAAGTCACTCAAGCAGTTAACCTAAATATTTAAAACAAAAAATACAGTCTGTGATATTCGCTAAACAGCTCCTCGTGGAAGTTGGTACAGACAACAGGACACTAGCAAATACACGGAAAGAATGTGCCGCCAACGCGGACATACTCGTCGTGCTGGAGGTGAGAAAATATCCGGCCCATCACTGTCGACATAAGAATTCGATTAACGAAAGCAAAAGTTTTAGTTGGCAATTATGGCGGCGATTGCAAGTTGCTCATCGAAGTTACTGCATGTATTCATTTTACACCGTTGCAGGTATTACGCTCAATTTTCTATGCTTCGTAGTCGTTGGCAAGCCGGATAGAAGGAATCTATCCCACAGTCTGCGCATACTCCGAGCCATATTTCTATGCTTTTTTCGAATAAGTATGTTCCACTTTTTCCACAAATCTAAGAATAACCCGTAACTCTGTTTGATCAATGCGCAACATTCTTCCACAGCTTCAGCTTTAAGTAACATCAATGGAAATGGCACGCGGCAGGAGGTCAAACATCGAAGTCGTGAAAAGGCAAACGTAATTCCAAACAACATATGAACATAGATTTTCCGCCTTTAGCCCAGAATACAGGATTTAAACTGTATGCACTCGTTGTTCGTTCATCGTTCGCATCCGAATAAACGATCCTCACTGCAGCCACTACCTGCGCATGCAATAAACTATTCTGGCCAACTATTCGAGGACACTTAATATCCGCCATAATTTTACAATGTGCACGACGCACGTTGTTCGAAGATTAGGGCAGTCAATTCAAACAACCACTCAGGGGCAGCGATAGAATGCACACACAAGTTGTCCTCTGCGACTGAGGTGGATGGAGCACCATACCATCTCAAACAGATCCTCGTCCATTCGGTTTGTTCTCACAAAACTCCTTCGCAAGAAAGACAGGCTGTGGAGTAAGACGTCACCGTGGGCATTCCTTTGTCGACCACAACGGAATTACAAGTGACCGCTTATTTCATTTCCCTTGGTGTATAATTCTGAACGATGCCATATCTCTGCAAATACCACTACCTCTCTCCACTGAGGCACAACGAAATGACGATACAATTCGCGCTTGTTAATAACACACAAACGTTGGTGAAGTCCACAAGCTGGCCGCATCAGGATCCGCCATGCACGATTAAATTGTGAGCAGAAATTTTACCTTGAAATCCTCATTGATGGAATGCACCAGAAACTGTACGAAACAGAGATTTGTTACTCTTCACTAGTACCCATTTGCAGCATTGTGCTGACATAATTGAGCCGGTGTTAATCTACTCAATACAGATGGGAAAGAACATGGATCTGGAAAGTTTTCAACAGACTTAGTCGGTGCAAGCTTTGTCTTGTGATTGCTGCGTAAACATAAGTGATTTTCATTGGCCAAGTTTATTGACTACCTTTATTTCAAAACTGGTAATTTGCCTTGCATTTACAGAGCCCTCGCGTGGTTCGGTAGTCTGTCAGATAGACTCTGTAAAATATCGACATCTGGATCGTAGCGCACTTGATGCGTTGTGCCACTGGACGGTGGCGCGTCGAATATCACCAGTTTATAACGAATCTAATCGGCTAAGGTTGATTTTGGAGTGCGAAGTATATTACGAGCTTCCCGTGAATTGTCAAGATGTTGACGGGATGATGTACATTCATGTTGCCTTTTTGATTAAAGCGTTAAAATTAATACTTTCTACTATCAAATTAACAAGTTTATCTAAACGTACTCCTATGGTACCTAATTTGTTCTTTGCACCGAATGTCGTAATATTCTATTATCCAAAATTACAGATTGGTATGTAATGAAAGTTAGTCAAAGTACTCCATGATTATTGTCATTAAAATGTTGCGGCAAAAATGCAACTGCGAATAGTCAAGTTAGCGTTCCGTGTACGCATTGCAAACACACGTAATCTTTATCACCGTATTTCAGTTAAATTATTTGTGCCCTAGCACCAAGCACAGTTTGTCATGCTCTCTGAAAATGCTGCATTTAATTCTGCATCAAAATTTATTTCCTTACATTTTATATTTCCGCCAAAACAATAATACCTAAACCTGTTATACTACTTTTGCAAAATCATCAAAACCAGCAAGATTGCTAAATTAATCGGAAACAGCCAATGTACTTAAATGATTTGCTTGCTTTACTAGATTTTACACTTCATGTTACTGATTACCTATCATTACATACAACCCTGCAAATTCCTTTCCAATTTTAATCCATATTTGTGCAACAAAAATGTCCAGTCAAAGCAGTCAGAAAGAAAAACAAATTGTGTCGGTGCTCATCACTGACAAATATGTAAAACTCAAAGAAGTTCTACGGAAGTCACTCAAAATATCCTGGCCTAATTCGAAGGTTTAATGCAGCTGACCTCTTATCATCCTTCCTCTGACCGTCTATAAAATCCCCATCCTAATTACTTCAAAAGCACGAAGACCATTAATGCCGCTCTTACGCATAGCACTAACTCAACTTTATTCCTTAAATCCCAGATGAATTACGAATGTATGTGAAGTCACTGAGTGTTTTAGAAAAAGAGAAGCGGCGATATGCATATACGTTTAACGCTGAAGATCAACAGCAAACATATCCGCACACAAGGATCGAGATAGTGTTCCTAATACAAGACATCCATCGAATGGAAAGATTTGATCAAACCAGGCGTTTATCCAAGCGCCTGCGTCCAACATACATTGTCCTCAGGCGCCCTAACCTCATGGCACTGAGTTTTCCCATAGTACGTTAAGAAATATTCTCTATGTGGGTGGAGACAGTTTGCAAAGTAAGACAAGTCTTGCGTATCTGCAGGATCGCTGAGGAACAGGGCCGGTCTAATCGGGTTAATGTTGCCGACATTGCTATCCAGAAGTAAAGAATAATTTGACTGTGTAAGTGTCGAAGAGGTATGTAGTCGGCCGTATATAGCTCCATTGAGAGAAACGTCGCAATCAGGCCATCGTGGAGCTAAAGCGAAGAACCAGTGAGAGAGAAGCAAAAAGAAGTTTTGGGAAAATCCGTGTAGTTGTAACAGGAATGCGAATACAGTTTTATCGGTGTTTCTCACGTCAGACCTTCTTGATATTTCTTACTGCAGTATGCTTGTGCCACATGCTGCGGCTGAGGGTGCATTCATGATGCTTCCTCACCGCAGTTAAGCTAAATCAACTTACACTTAAACTAAGCCTTTTCAATGTGGTTAAAACTCGTTACATTTGATTTGATTTGTTCTGCGTACTTGATAATCTTCTCCCAACTTGCACAGGTCACTCATGCAAATTGTTGTAAATGTGCGTAATTGTATCGCATGGCATTTTTTAGATAACTCGAACATTTTGTACTTATCACGGATTCACTTATAAGCAATTTCTTCTATATACTTATTTAGCGAGTATTTATGTCGTCATATCCGTTTACTTTATTCGATATCAGCATTTTGATTGCTTGGCTGTTGTTTGACATCCCTAGTGTGGCTGCACTTGATGTGCTTGTTGACAAGGCGCCTACCTGTCTATTACCCGCTACCTCGTCCGTCTGGTTCCAGAAGACAGTTGGTCGTTGCTGGAGGGGACGGGGTGCGCAGTCCTTGTGGTCGTGCTAGGTTCCAAGAGTGGTTCCATGCAGTCAGTGTGGAGCGGACTACGGTCCAGATACCGCCTTGTGTGCGATTGATTCCCCAAATGCAGCGTGCTTCTGTTTGCCTGTGAAGGAATATGGGCCAACTCCGTTGCAAAAACTTGGCTCCCATCCGCATGCTTCCCAGTCTTATTCCTTCGGGTTTACACTGACTGTAAGTTGTGTGGATGTTGCTGTGGGTGATGCAGCGCAAGCCACCTATGGTCCCTCTGTAAGTGCAGGCGTCCTGCGTCTGGCCACAGAGGCAGGCCAATCCGAAACCGGATATCGCCAACCATGCTTGTGGTCTTTACCCAATTCCGTAGTCAGACACACACGAAATGAGCTGTGCTGCTTGATTGTTATTGCGCCTGCATGACTGATGTCAGCGGCCGGTGTCTGTGATTCATCCGACTAGATCTAATCCATGATTGGAATAGTTGGTGCAGTGTAGTGCAATACCAGAAATGTCCGCCTGAATACATGCACTGCATGTAGACCTCGGACCAAGTGCTGTAAGCCGTAATTTTTAACAAACTCTTGCCTATAGGGAATCTGTGCGTTCTGGTGCTGGCTGGCAAGTAAGCACATGGTGTAAACGAAATCAGTGCAACTAGGTTACTGATGGTGTGCTTGCATTGTCGGGATGTTGGAGCATCATGGTCTTTTAAAAGCAGTTGTTACGAGAGTGTAAAATGTATGCATCAGTGAGAGCAAAGGATCTACGGTACACTGGTGGAATTACGCTGAGGTAGACAGAGTTGAATCAGCGTGAGTGGTGTGGATACCGCCGTGTCTAGAGAGGAATATGGCTCAAATATGGACAATGACTAAACGTTGCCATGCACAGTTCATCGCAAAGTAGTGGGGTTCCGCAGCGTACTGAATAAACAATCATTTAATTTAAGATATGAACACAAGTCAATTTATGCACATAACGTCTGCTGCATTCCCACGACATGCGTGAAGCGTGATAAACTCATGGCAAATGGTGAGGGAGTGAGACGCAATGCAAAGTAGATCAGAGCTAGCATACTCATCCAATAGAAAAGTCATGTGAGTAAGATATTTTTGGTTTGCGAAATGAGTAGCTTTATGAAATGTTATAAGGGACTCGTAACAGATAATCATGATTTCCATCTTTCTTATCTCAGAGCAATCTAGCAGTTTCATCACATCAGCATTCATCAGCGTCCCTTTCTATATTGGGAACGTTTGAGAATTGATGCAGACCTCCAACTCGCTTGAGTCCGTTGGGTGATTCTTATCCACGCAGGTGCTACAGACATGACCTTCGTGTAAAGTTCAATGTACGTTGATTCCCGAACCGTTGTTTTCCATGCGAATCATAGTACTTTTCTCCAACTTTCATGTGGCTAGACCACCCATATTTTTCTTTAGCAGATTATAAGCAGACAACAACAGTCTTTATGAAGATGTCAATGCTGACTTGACCTACTTGCATTGTAATGTGATCAACAGTGCACTTTGGGATTTAGGATCAATCAATAAACCATCTATTCGCGTTTCCATCCACTCGGTGGATTTTTCGTTTGCATGGAATGCTATTAGCCAAAACTTGAGTATTTTACCGTCCAAGTGCAATTCTTTAAATAACGAAGTGCATGGCACAGTTGTATCTTGGTGACCCACGGATGTGAGCCAATATACAAAAAAATCGCCTTACATGACGTTATAATAGAGGATTAAAGTTGCATTTCTATTAAGCAAATACTGGCCTAGTTAAGCAAATAATATTTGCCTTATATAAATTGACGTAATGATTCGAACAACCTTACTTTAAGGCACACATCCCGACCCACCCTTTTGTCTTTTTATAAGTAATATAAATTCGCCCTTGCAGATTCCATAAAAGTGCTATGTCGAGTATTATCTGTCGTAACCGGGAAATCCTGACGCCGGAAGACCAACCGCTGTCATCTGCATGGCAGGTGCCTGCATGGCAGTGGAGGATGGGTCGGGTTATATCGCAGTTAGCTAACGATTTGTACTGCCGTCTTCCACACACAGACTGTGAGTGAACGTTCCGGCTTTTCGAAGAAGACTTAATTTCGGAATGCGACAATTATAAACGTTGGACACTAGATCTTAGGTGGTGCAGTCGCTCAGCCAATGGCCCGCCTGCATTCATTTTCTCACATATATTTGACAATATTTTATCCCGATTAGTTTTACGCACTTCCTTCTTAGCTTTCTGTTCATCTGTAATCTGTTTGCATCTTACCTCCTTTTCTCACCGTCAAGTAACTGACTCCATTCTCTTTGTTTCTTTTGTTCAACAAAAGTAATATGGGTCTATACTCTTGACATGAAGAACTAAGCTGACCGGTTCAAACCTGCGTAGATGCAGGCGACAACCCAGTACCCCGTCCCCGCTCGACTACGGGCGCTTGCGTGGCAGCGAAACGTTGGTACAAGGTATCAGCGCACTTCTGCTTCCTTTTTCCGTTTACTTCCAGGCTTACGGTGCTGTATAAAGCAACATCAGAAGCAGTTAACTGCGTGACGAACAGCATTGCCTGTGGGACCCTTCTTTTCCCATCTGTCGCATTTATCCAACTAACTTACATCTGCGAGACCTGCTCACACATATAATCACTTTTTAACTTAATAGTTTGATTTGGACGCTTGCATCTCATCTGCACACAAATCATCTTCATGTATTTATCTTATAGGAATATGGTATTACATCATTATCTGAAAACTTCTAACATAATCATTGATCGCAAAGCTATCCTCAAGATCACCGACTTCGGTCTAGCACGACAGACTGTCACTCCGATTCGATCTGAACGCTCTTCCCGGGTCACGTTTTGACACTGTGGTATTGTCCACTTGAAATTTTACTGAATGTCCGGTTCTACGCCCAATCAGTAGATTTATGGGGGGATGTTTGCATAGTGTCTGAGTTATGGACCAGATATCCCATCATGCAGGTGAGCCATCTCACATCACTTTACGTACTTTGCTTTTCTGTGTCGCACTCTGCAACTGTGTTTGGGCCCATGTACTTTTGTGCACAACGTCACAGAAACATTGGAGCTTAGCGTCTTGTTCTTCCTCAGTCGAAATGAAACTCAGCACGGCGTCTGCCATAAACGTCCTGCTTCCGGGATCATTGATCGCTTATGACAACCGTTTTTCAAAAGTTTGCGCATACCTTTTAAACCGAGCGATCAATGCTACTGATAAAACGATCCGAAAGATGTTACAAGTGTCTCGAATCTTCTTAAGTGACGGCATATGATAACCGGGGGATCATGCCTGCATCCTTGCTAGACTGTTTTAACTATCTATGAAAGAGCATCCCACAAGGTATAGATCCCAACACACCTTATAGTTCGCTCGTCCTCTTAGTAATGATGTCGCCCTGTCTAACACGCTGTTGGCCAATCACTCGAAGCTTACATCCAAATGCATTAGTTTGCTGTATTCAACAAGGAACCTGTTACACACTGCCGACAGCCATTTTAACTGGCTGTACCTGGGGTCGTGCTGATGAGTCCAGCGATAAGTCTGGGCACAACACTGACTAACCCGGCTCACCAAACTTGATACCTCACCGACAAGAATCCATCGTGTTTAACGTTGCAAGAAACATGGCATTGGATCGTGATAATCTCTGTAGCCTGCACAAGCTCTACTTTCATAATCGCTACTTCAATGGGCGCAATGCTGTCCTTGAGATAAACCGTTTCGACCAAAGCCCATAACTTTGCTTGCATTCCGGGTCTGTTCCCCATACATAGATGGCATCGTTGCGGTCGGATATGTTCCACGTAAAGCCAATCCTTGGTGCTGGATTGACGAGGACTTCAGTATCCACATGAATCCATGCGGTATTGTCATCAATCACCTAGATAGTGCAAATCCACTACCTCGACTCATTTTCAACGACTTTCCTTGTTGAATGCTCTACTCTCGTTCTTAACACCTATGGGTCTGTTCACCTCTACCCGTTGGTATCGTGGCGGCAACTGTTTTCTCTTTCCCTGTAGTTATAAACATAGAGATGCAGCACCCGACATTTTGCCACCACACGACTGAAAATTCACTAGTCTCCTTCTGCCTTCCGATGACATCCTTCCACATTCTTGCGAGCGGAGCTTGGTACAAAACCGTGTGGGAGGATCAACCAACCAGACGGGTACAATTGCACCCAGTTAATCCGACCTATTTTTATTCCTTTCCGCTTACACTTTATTTCAGTTCTTCCCTCAATGTCACTTGTTCCTACTAGTGTTCGCTTGGTAATGAAAGAAGTGCAACTACACGTTGGTTATAGGATCCCAGTTGCTTCACTGAATTGAGTCTAATGTTGACCCACACACACATCAAAATATCCTCACTTAGCAGCTAGATATGTGGTGACCGTTTGACCAGTCTCACAACCAGGCATAGCAACATTTGTCGTCAAATAATTTGTTATCTCTCTTACATCGTCTTCTCCGAGGTTGTTTTGCTTTGCCCGCCTGGTTACTAGCATGTCGTCGGATTGCGGTGTTCAGTTGTATTTACGTGCCTCTATTACTTGTTCTCCATTTGCTGGGTGATAACGAGCTTGCACAGTTGCACTTTATCATTCAACTATGTAGTTCAATCACTCCAGTAGTTTGGCCGAAATTTGAAAACCTGGAGGCTTATCCAAAAGCCAACCTTCCAAAGGATGTGAAACGCCACCTGAAGGAAAAGCTAGCGCCACAGGTTGAATGTCCTTTCGCCGTGGATTTGGTTGACAAACTCATCGTACTCAATCCTTTGAGGCGGCTGAATGCGGACCAAGTGTTATCTCCCAACCGTTTTCATGAGGACCCTCCCCATCTTATCTAAACATCTTGTCAAAAAACGGCACTTATTATCTAGACTACCCAGGTCAAGTAAATCGTAATCGCCAACTCCCAGGGAACTAGTATCGAAGTGCCTCACCGAATCCAAATTTCGGACCGCGTCGCACTCCAGGTGCTGTCTGGATTCCGACCAGCTTGGCTGTACCACGGTCGCCAATGGCGCTTGCCGCTATCGTGGAATACCTCCAGATCCAGGCACATCAATTATAAGTGATTGTATTTACTGACGCTTTAGAGTCCTGAAAACTGTTGCAGCATTTCGTATTTTTCTACTGTCCCGTCTCTTTTCGAATGTACATCACTTCCTTACCGGGCACCTAGCCTATTGAATGAATAGCGACTTGTGCTCTTCCCAAAGTAATGCTTGCTGCATACTGGATTGGGTTACCAATCCCATCCTTTACCTGCTTGTTGTTTATCTTAATCATCTTTTTCTGATTTTTTCCTCCCCGATATCCTTACTCCTGTGTCCTCCGATCCCATTTTATCGATATTCCGTTGCCAATTGTCTATCTCGATTCCCAACGCTTATCAGTTTCCGATTCCCTGCTTCCTCTATTTCTCTGATTTCTTCCTTGTAAATTGTCCCGTGCGGTTCGCCAACAACGGTTGTCTTCCACTATTTATGTGTGCGTTTGTAAGTACCTAGGTACAGTCGTGGTGTGCAATTTGTGTGCAAATACACATTAACTGTCTTCATTGTGTTCCATTCTGTTCAGTTCCATTCATATCTGTTGAACCACCATGATCCGAACATCGAAGTGCGGTGAATCCAGTTACCACGACATATCTCACGCATAACAACAACTTATAACAACAACATGATAGTATGGTTGAATGCAAAAAAGTAAGGAAAATGAAGGCAACGAGGAAGTACGTTAGCCTAATCAGAATGAAACGAAAATTAACAATCAGATGCAAGCAACGGAATGCCGGATCGAAACTGAATGTCTGCCTGTACCATGCCTAATACGTTCTCCAACCATTGGTATGGACCATCCCGAGGCCCCTATCCACCAAGGCGGAATGTACCAGGCAGACACCTTCTCTCAGTCAATTTCTTCATGCCTCTATTTCACGTCACGGACTATCCACCTCGCGGTTCCGCCCAATTGATGCGACCATGGCGTATAATGCACGCCGAGGAAGCCGATAAACGGGCAGACGGAGAACATGGCCTGGTTAGCGTAAGCAATTAACATTAAGCAAACTGCCGAAAAAGTGACCAGCAACCTTCTTGTCAAAAATTAACATTCAGATCTTAGCACTGCTCCCCTGGTATTCCCAGCAGACGTAAGCAATACTCCCCAAGCGCTGGTGGTTAAACATGGCCATGCGTTTAATATATTCGCCACGAACTGGCTAAGTCCCTGATCTATACGGTAAGACCTGTCTTACCGTAGCGTTATACACCCTACCTTTTAGTGGCAAGAATATATTCCGCCGTTTCTGTAAGTGGTTGTATCTCTGTAAGGGCACACGCGACTTGCATGTACGCGACGTAGCTTGGTCAATAATGTGACCACCAGAGGTGACATAACTACAAAGGTACGTGAACGGATCCATCCCCTTCAGTTGTTGTTCCGTTGTAGCTAGAACCGGAGGTGTGTCGGTCCCGTCCTGCAACACAACTTTACACTTCGAAGGTGTAAAGCACCTGCCGAAGAGTGCAGTGCTGCACGTCAGTCTATCCAGTGGTATCTTTATGGTCACTGAGTCAAACCAAGCAGAGCTATGTCGTCCGCATACTCAAGGTTTTTCGGTCGGTCACTTAGGAGAATTTCCACTCCGGAAGAGCCTGATTATTTTGTTTCCAAAATTGTGGGGGATTGGGGATATAGGATAACCTCGGCGAACCTCACTTGTCGAGAGGAACTCAGGGGACAGTGTACCGTAGACCCTTACATGGCCTCGGGAGTCTGGGTAGGGAGACTCTACAGTGGAAAGACATTTAGCCAGTGAGCCCTTCATGAATAGTTAGCGCCATAAGCTGGCGCAGTCAGCAGAATCGTAAGCGGTTTTCAAATCAAGGAAAAACCACCGTAGTCGGTCGCCTGTATGCGTATCTGTTCTAAAACTTGGCGAAGGGTAAATATATAACTGACACAAACACGGCCAGAACGGAAGTCAGCCAAACTTTCGGTGATTCGACTTTCACTGGGCCAGTAATTCGTTGAAGAATGCTACTCATAAGAAGTTACATGGCAATAGAAACAAGGCTCATTCCTCCGTGATTCTCGCATAAAGTAGTTTGACCCTTATTGAAGATGGGCACGAGAGTTGACAGTCGCCAGTCTGAAGGTACCTCTTCATTGTTCCAAATCGATATATTTATATATATAGTAGTAAGTCCTGTCAATAAAGTCACCGCCATATTTCGAGAGAGATGGAGAAATGTCGCCGGGTCCCGAAGCCTTGTTTCCTTTCGGCACAGCGAGCTCACGTTGAATCTCTCCCAAAGTGGGATGTATGACATCTACTTTACACGTTAACTGAGTTGATTCGGCCAACGACAGCTGCGCAACCCGCCTGCTGCACTGCTCTTCCTAATGTTCCGCCCAACGAGCTAGTCGACGACGCATGTCCTAGATCAGCTGCCTGTGTTTCTCAGATATTGTCTTGCTAGATGATGGCTTTCTTGGTCCCGTGTTCCAAATATTGCTGAGGTTCTCATTTTCACGTCCCTTGAGAAACATTAAGGTTTCCGGTCGATTTGAAAAATCCATGTGATGGGTCGTTTCAGAGAGTTACGGACACGCTGAGAGTCAATTCCAATCGGAAGCTGTTTCCTTTCTCCGAACAAACTGATCGTTGTCTCAAAAATTCATTCTTAGCTCCGTCGCTTCAAGTCGAGTGCAAAGCACGATTCAAATGCATTCTCGGTGCCACACTTGAAACGATTCCATTCAGCGTTCAGCTCACCAAGAACATTCATCAATGACAATTACTGGACCAGTTCGCCATTATATTGTTGACCTGCAGACTGCAAACACAAGTTACAGATAAGGAGGTTTGAAGAAAGGCGCTGCTTTGAAGTGGGAAGAGTGAGCAACATGCGTGCGCGCATTAGTGCACGGGTCGGAATCGAAGCATGTGCAGCAAATTGACCGACAGTCTTCGATTAATGTGCACCACTGGTAGCTAATGGCAATATGGTCAATCTGGGTAAGGGAATTGCAGAATTCAGTGGGCCTTAGATGAGGCGGTGTGAACATATGTGCTGTGAAGCACTGTTGCTAATATAATGTTTGTCATTAAGGCAAAGTTGTGTGAGTCGATCACCATTGTCAGTTCGGCGTGCATTAACTCCGAAGTGGCGGTCCCGGTGTTCATAACCAGAAAGACGATACACTGGAGCATTCAAGTCACCGGTAACAATTACGATTCAACATTGTTGTCCATCCGAATGAGAGATGAGAGCTGTTGATACGTATTCTCCTTGATACCCTCTGAACCGCATTCAGTAGGGGCATAAACTGGTGCGAATTTAGGTCAGCTTGTCTTCAGGTGCTGCTTATTAACCGTAATACCCTTTCGTAGTCCAGCTGCGCACATGCGGCATCCAGGCGAGCAGATTGAGTTCAGCGTGTTTGGAGAGTGCAACACCAGCACCGCAATTACCTTGAGCAGTTGACTCAGGATGATAAGAAACGCTAGGATTGTAGTCAGATTCAAAATCTAGAAGTCGAAGATGCCTCACAACGCCATTGTCTTGTATGCGTGTTTCGGAGACCCAACATACCTCAATACGAAGTGGATAAGTGGTGAGAGTCAATGCGGTTTGTCTAGCGTTCTAACCCAGATTGTGGACGTGAAATACCCGATGTGAAGTGATACTTTAGGTTTAATGGAATTGGTAGTCCTAACGCTGGCAGCAGCAGCCGAGTCAGCGGCAAGCTCGTGCTCAATAGATACTTAAGAATAGAAAGTTGAGGGAAAATTAAGGAGAAGAAGATGATGTAGTACCGACGAATTCGAGAGAGTAAATGATACTCTCAGGCTGCCCATTAAGAGAGAGTGTTTTCTTCTTGGTTCCCTTGCTTTCGCCCCTTATTCGACAGTCTGACATTTAGGGCAGTGGGTTTTATGGAGGTTTGTTTGATGGACTTCACCCGGAGCTTTGGGTTCGAAAGTCTGATGCAAAAGGCGGTAGTTTTTAGGTCCATCCCAGGAGCGTGATTGCAGAGAGCTATTGTGATGTTTAGAACTTTCACGCGCACCCTTTGAAGTGTTTGATAAGTACATTCGTGATTTACGACAAATCTGCGATGACGGTCAGCCGCAGTTGGGAGTTCGCGGGATTTCACCAATTTGATCAGAGGCTGCTTGGCTTGTGGCGAGCCGTAACAAACCTTTCTGTACCGAATGATGCGCCTCCGTCATCGGAGACAATATGCGGCCCTTGCGTTCTGTGCCAGTTGACCTGTAAACATATGATCCCTAGACCTGTTCTCTTTTTATGTTTTAAAAGAAGAGGACCGTCGATTCTTCCTGATAACCGGATATGATTAGCTTATGAGGCTGTTAGTCTGACTCCTAACCACTGAGCTCTCTGAAATGTGTGGCTCGGAAGGCACTTAGAAATTGCAACCCAGCATAACTTAGTGAGTCACAGGGGTACGATACCCTCGCACTACACTATGGTCCAGTCCCTTTGCGATGGATTGGCTCACATAACACAGTAGCTAGAACCGAATGACTGAACTGAAACGTTCCTGAAAATGAGTACGGAACACAAGACGTTGACACCATTCACATGCCACTGATGGTCGTGTTGTCGGACTCTTTACATTGTTTTAACATCCGATTGTGGCACCAAATGGTTGTTCTAGATGACACCGTACTATAGCTGTTATTGGCCACGCAGTTTATTTCCATACTCACGCTACTCATTTTAGTAAAACGACTCGGCTATCCATTGCACCAACTGCAGTACTTGAATTGATTTCTGTTTATTGAGTGACGACAGAAAACAACTTAATTTTTGCTAACAAACTCATACGAAATCAGAGTAAACGGATATACTTCAGTTAACGTAAATGTTATTGTAATTCCACGCATGATAATTACAATTTAGTGCCACCTTTGTTGCACTTCTATAATTCACGCCATCTGCGCTGCTGGTTAAATGTTGGCTTTGTATCAGTATTATAAGTTGATTCAATTTTGCTACTGTAGTGTGCATTTTCCTCATCTGGCTTTAATCGCAGTAATATTGCTTTGCCAACATTAATCCATACCAAATGGACGCAACGTATTACTTGCGTAAGCCTACTCTATTTGCTAGTTGCCTAATTGGAAATGTCTAACATTAACTTGTAGAATTGCTCTATTCTCTCAAAAACATCCATCACAAAATCTGTGTACAACCAAGTTGTGCATTCAATTTTATTTTGTCAAGGAGCAGTCATCCAACTGCTGTACACCTTTATTTCGCTCGCCCTCATCTCATAAGTTTTGGTTAGTATCCGTACAGCTCGGTCAGTTCAGCTAAAATAGTAAAGGTTGGCTAACAACTCACAATTTATAAATGTTCATTTTAACGTGCCAAGACAACTTTTATTTTGCAAGGTTTTTATAGCAAACCTATTAGCTGTTTTGGATCATGGCATATTTGTCATTGGCGCACATACATTTAGGATATCCGAAGATGTTCTATTTCTTTAACATCTAAACTATGTTTGCTCTTAAATATGGAAACGCATGTCAACAGCTTGCCTTCCAATAACACTGTAAGCATCTTTACAATGGGGCACGATTGACATATCGTTGTGAACCACTTCCTAGATGAAAATTTAAAAGGTATAGTCCCAATCTGGACTTTAAGCTTGTTGGTAGGTGTACTAGTGGACCTACTGTAAACAAGTCAGCATTACACCGACAATCTATTTGCGACCACAACATAGTTCATCTGTCACATAAAAGAAAACTGTTTAAAGTATATTATTGTTATAGCGAAACGTCACAAAGGTTTGAACCATGTTTCAAGCAAAACGGTATGTATAGAATTATTGCATGTATTTATGATAAAACTTGCAAATAATTATTGTTACGATAGAAGTGGGAAAGAGTAGGAAAGCATAAACTGCAGTTTTCCCTTGAATGAAAGTAAATTATGCAAAACATTAGCTTTTTTATAAATTAAATAGGAAGAATTTATGCATGAATGAAGCACAAATAATGTCTTGGTACAAGGCTGTGTGCAAGATACCATGAAATAGAAATTCGTGTGACCAAAAATCGTATGCTAATCACAAAAGTTGTCGTAAAGTTATTTTTATTTGTATAAGTTTAAAATGCGTACAATTTGTTTAAAGTACTTATTATTGCTAACCCTGGCTGCCTTGCAAGACCTATTGTTTTTGAAAACGAATTTTGTAACGCAAATGAAAGCACACTGGTTCGTTTAAACCATACGTTATTCTTAGTGCCCGTTTTATACCCTTCTTATCTTGGTGTGTATCGTATTCATGACGAATGAATAGGTAAAAACATCACCGCGTCTACCTTTGCCAAAGCTACTTGTTTTATCTGCGCTTGTACCGAAAAACACTTGCTCCTGTCGTGTCGCCGAATACACGTGTTTCCGCTCCGTTCGTTCGTTCTGGTATTCGCCTCATCGGAGCATCGTCGTCGTATATGCGTTTACAGTTCGGTTGTTGAGCTTCGCTTAATATTCGCTTACAGTCCGCAGTCCTTGTCGGTACCACGAACCTGCGCTACGGAACATATTACAAATTGGCGTCGCGGGCAGTTACCGCAGGATGTACAGAAATAATTCGGCACAGAATGTACCGCGTCAACCGCCAGTTTATCACCCGGATAACGATTTCGAAGATTGGTATTGGGGAATGACGAACTATTATTCCGGAGTTCCAGAGCAATTGCTGGGCCCTTGTTTTATCAGCTACCTGGGTCTGGAGGCGGTACAATTGTTCCGTACAATGCAAGTTCCAGTCGATGCGCCATTTGAACGTATCATTACCGCACTTTGCAGGTTGTTCCTACGGAGAAACCACGCCAGTTTCCTGTCCCGCGCGAAAGCTGCGACCGCGATCGGTGAGTGGAATTCTGTTACCTCACAAGCGGTGTCGCATACGAATCTTATGATCGGTACCGAACACATTGCTCTTTCGGAAGTGGATGTCGCTTTGCCAATGCCGGATGACCTTGCTCCTATCTATGGATCGCAGGACACCATCGCGATACTACCGCATTTCGTCTCTGAGATCGAAGATTTGATTGTTTGGGAAACGGCTACATCGTCATCCCAAGTTCCAAGGGAGGAAGCGATTTGTACTGCAGTTACCGATTGTACCGAACTGTCAACTCCGGTAATATCTTTCGCCACAGCTTGCGTCGTGCAGACACAGATAACTTCGCACTACGACGAAGCAGTTATTTTTTCTGAACTCGCTTACTTATCTCTTTCGTATCCTGACATCGACAACACTTGTGCCTACACGGTGGAGTCGACGGCGAAGCCATTTTCCCCTTCAGTACCGTCCATTGGAGTAGATATTTCTCGCCGACCACCGCATAGTGATTCGATAACTTTTCTCCAATCTCTGCCTCATTGCTTAGCATTATTTGCCACGCGTCGTACAGATATTGTCACGATGCATTTGCTACTACGAGTTGTGTCTCCGTCTATACCGCACTGTTTAACTTTGTTTTTCGAAGCGGCTGGTCCGTTCATTGCATTTTCGCACCGGATGTTGCATAGCGCGCTCCCCCTACCCATTCTGCACGGTCCTGGCCCACCATACAGACTTCTGATCACATGTGCTGTGGAGGCACATATGTTGGCAGTGACCGCATCTGTTCTTGGGGCACTGAGGACAGTGCCTATCGGAGAAGGAGGCAGTGTAACGCAAATGAAAGCACACTGGTTCGTTTAAACCATACGTTATTCTTAGTGCCCGTTTTATACCCTTCTTATCTTGGTGTGTATCGTATTCATGACGAATGAATAGGTAAAAACATCACCGCGTCTACCTTTGCCAAAGCTACTTGTTTTATCTGCGCTTGTACCGAAAAACACTTGCTCCTGTCGTGTCGCCGAATACACGTGTTTCCGCTCCGTTCGTTCGTTCTGGTATTCGCCTCATCGGAGCATCGTCGTCGTATATGCGTTTACAGTTCGGTTGTTGAGCTTCGCTTAATATTCGCTTACAGTCCGCAGTCCTTGTCGGTACCACGAACCTGCGCTACGGAACATATTACAATTTGCGTGGTAACTAGGTTTGGACCCACGGGATAGAAGCCAAATTCTCAATACTGCAGAGTATTGAAAAATTAAGATACTTTCCTGGACGTGAAACAGCTCAAATACTATCTAGGATCTAGAAATGCAGCTTATAATATATAATTTCAATTATTAGATACTGGTGAAAAATGATTACTGCCAAACACCCTTACAAAGTTTACGCTCGTAGTTCCTGAAGTAGTTTCAGTTTGTTTCCTAATTTTTTCGATATTTCTACGGTCTGATTTGTAGAATTGGGCTAACTTTCTGAGGTTAAAATTAGTTTTACCAGGTATTGCATAAAGAAAATTCATGGTTTCAATTAATGTTTAGCTTGTACTTGTGGCAGCACTCAAAAGTAAAGAGACTTAACGGTTTGCCGATATAGTTTAACGTTGCGGCTAAATGAAAGATCCAATTTTAATGGCTAAGCTCTAATGGGCATAGTAGTTACATTCCGAAAGTTGATGCACCTTCTGTTATGAACATTTGACGGGTAACTCTTCATTCTTCTCAAAATGAATATTTTTACTTATACAATGTTGAAGTATTTTCGTTTGTTTCATAACTCATTATGGTTAATAAATACCTGGTAATAAAATTTTGCAAAAGTACTTCCCCGTTCCAGCAAAGTGAAGCATTTCAAAATATTTGTTAAATCACTGTTATGTGGCGCCCTTTTGCACAACAAAATGTCAGTTTAATAACCGACAGGATATTTGTCAGGTTGCTTTATAGAATATATGTAGGACAAGGAAAATAACTGATGGCAATGTGATAATGCCATTGTTAGGGGGCACAAGTAGATTATATATGGCGATTCTTAGTTCATTTATTTGAAAGCAATTTTATATTTCGCCACATTTTCCGTTCTTTGAATGAAACATCTGATTTAGCATTGTTTCAATGCAAATTTGACTTAGTCCCAGAGGAAACGTATTTTAACATCCGTCAGATTTTGAGAACTGTAGAAAACTGAAGTTTGCCTGAGACTGCGCTTTAAAATCTGAACTGAATTTAGTATTATATTGCACGCCTAAATGAAAAGCGTGAAATTATAAGTAGTTAAAAATTTCTTAGATTAATCGTGTCCACCACATAATTGTTATACTATTGAGATATTTCCATAAGTGTTGTCCACACCACGCCATATATGTCCTTATTCGGTGTTACAATTTTATCTTGTATAAAGAGCACTTAATCTGAGAGCCAATATATTTTTACTTAGCGCTAGTCTCAGAAATTCTACATCCTCCAATTTGCTCTAGGCAGCAATATTCGGTGGTGAGGTGCATTACAGTAAGCGCATTAGCATCAACCGTCCATTCTGATCAAATATGAAACCTTTGCCTATTTCCAAAGATACAGTTTTTAAAACAATTTGCATTTGCAAACTAAGAGGCAGTGATCTAAAAGCTAACAGTGCTTAAATTCATTTCGGTACAAAATTAATTGTTTAACCTAATACTAATTCAAATAGCAGTCATACGCTGCATAAGATCAAATGCACACCAACAAAATAGAAAATGCTTCAAAATCGCCTAAAATAAACCAGTTAACAAAAACCGTGAACAAACTAACATTTACCCGCAATTCTGCGGTTTTCGCAATTTGTTGGATTCATTACATAATTTGAGACGATGCCTCTCAAATTAAGCTTGTTATCCAAATTATTTGCACCACATCTTTTTGAGGCTTTTCAATGTTCCTGTCTGCAAAACCCTTATTTTAGTTCCAATTTCGTCCCCATTTGAGCTATTGGCTAAGTGCTAAACTGTACTCCAGGTGTAACTCGGAAAACTATGGCTATTAGCAAGCAACTTGTCTACCGAGTCAAAGAAATATCTGAGCAAGGTCTAATGTCTTGCGTAAGGATTCAAATTGCTTTTCCGAGTACTCATTTCTTGCTGCATGCCTAAATTATTTGGGCAAGATCATTATTAATTTATTCAGATATATACATTCATGATACAGCTATCAATATTAGACATATTTACTACAGCATTAAAATATAGAATAAGGAAATTATATTCAATTGTAAACAAATGAATTACCTTCAAATCTGGAGTATCCGGTAGGACATATGTTTTCAGAACTTAATTGTATATTGTACATTTGATAAGCAATAATTTTTTATTAAAAGTGAAATCAGAAGGAGTTTTAACAGTACATATATTACGCGGATAACGTACACTTTACGCTTAGCGATCATGAGTAGACGCACAATTTGCTTTGGCATATTACATAATGGTTGTAAACCGATTTATAATTAAAACCCATATAATATTACAAGGCAAAAAGTACATTTGTAAGTAAACTGTTGGAGCCGTGCAGTAGCGTGTTTGTTGAAGTTGGAAAAAGCATTTTCTCTAATCCGACATACTTGACTTTTTACTTAAGCTTCGTAAGGCGGCTACAATTGAGGGGTTAATGATTAAAGGAATATTTAAATAATTGCAAACGATTTTGGTTCGTATGAGAGAAATTTATATTGGTAATATTAAGGAATTGCTTCGTAGCGCAATCATGCTTCATTCATGGAGGTGATGCCTTTTTCAGTTCCAGTCGAGCAATGCCTTGATTTACAGCTACCTTTACTATTTTCCTCATTCCATCAGACAGGAATATTGCATTTGAACTTGGACTAAATCAAAAGCAGTAATGCTTGTTTAGAAAACATGAACTTATGCAAGTGTTGTATATGTGGAGTTCTTTCACCAATTTACCAGATGCGCTGTAATGATCATGATGCAGTATACTACAATTCATAATTTGCTGACCCAGGCAGACGGCCTGCAACGTCTGGAAGACAGCTGCACGAAAGTTATCTCAATTCCAGTTATGCTTACATCATGTCCTCATGCTGTGTAAACCTCCAGCACCCACTTGGAAGAATTTGCGATCGGGATGACTAGATAATTGTCTACAAGTTTCTGCTACAGCACGTATCTAGAATTAATTGATAACATAATCTTCAGCCTGCTCCCTGCTGAATCGCGTGCACCAGTCCGACATGGAGAGCATTTCGTCCACAAATGCAGTAGTAATCCTCAACAATCGCCAATCATATTACTGTGTTCAGGTAATGACTCCAGCGTCACCAACGATTATTAACCCGTTCCACCTAGAATTTGTCGCAAATAGAAGTACCCGGTTCGTCGATATTGGAAAAGTCACCCTAGTGTGCACACTATAAATTATGACGTTCCCCACTGATTATCCCTATGCACACAAGTCTTATCTATATATTGGACGGCAGCTAATTAACACAACGGAGATATACTTGCTACGTTTTATGAACAAAAATTCACTAAAGCACGGAAAAGAATTTAAGCACTTTTGCGGCCGAGTTCTGCAAACTAAAGAAAAACGATCAAATTTAGGACCTCAGACCCATTTGATTTATTTAGCTTATATATTCAAACTATCTTCTTTAGAACACTACCACATCCATCTTTTTAATTCCGATTGAAAAATTCAAATACAGTTGCTGGGTTGAAATGGTACACTGCAAAGCTTAAAACTTTTGCTTACTGGGGGATTGGGTGCATCCTTTTGAGTAACAAAATGGATTTAGTTTCAGTGCATGTGTTAACATAAATTGCTTTTGGATTAGTTTCTTCAATTTACTTGTTTACACGGTACATGGGTGTCTATGAATAGCACCCTTCCTCAACTAGAAATACTAGTAGGTCATCATGAATACCTCTTAACTAAAGCTTTTTTACGCATTTGGTAGGAGTTCTATAGTGAAATTTAAAATGTGTTGCAAAACTTTTACAAAATATATTGATCTAAAAATATATTTTTAAGCCTCCTTAAAACTTTGCTTTTGAAGCTGGGTACTGTCTAAATAAAACATTTCGTGTAAATTTACTAACCTTGATAGCCTCCGCATATGATGGCTATAATATAAGGGCAAGTGTTTTGTGGCATTAACAGTTACCTTGTTACTGGTAATTACGAGTGGCAGCGTTGCATCATTTAGTAGAATCACACAGAGCAAAGGAAGATCCCTGTAGCTAAATAGAAGCAATTGGTTGGCAAACAAATATCATAGACAGCCTTTGTAACTAATGTTAAGTTTAGTGGTAGAAGCATATGTCACATGCAACTAACTTACAACCTATATTTGATGGATCGATATTTGGTATGTAATTCAGTTATAGATATTAAGCAGCAAAACTAAATATTGCTAGGTTCGCTTTTATTAACATTTTGACAAATGTCGCAATAAGTTAGATTGGCTAATTTTGACAATGCAAACGCGGAGTACACCAACCGGTTTTCCCAATCGACGCCCAAATTAAACGATGTAAACACTGAAGAGGCCTTTGGTACTCCTAGTCTCGCTTGTTACTTGGGACAAAAAGCAAGAATGTGTAAACATTGCTGATAAGTCCGCGTTTATGATAAGCTAAGCATTCCCCTCTGGATGTTGTTGTATGAGTACAATAAATTCTGGCAGCTTATTGATCGTTCAATGTTACTGTTGGCACACTAAGCTGGGGTAGACAAAGCTTAAACTTTCATCAATAGGTACGTTACCACGCATTAACATGCCGATTTAAACAAGACGCAAACCATTACGGAGCATAAGGATCATCAGAAATATGAACATACCAATGGCTTAGTCACGGGCTGCGGTGTAAGACATGCATAAATTGTGTTAGCTTCAGGTATAATGACAGGAATAAATCGTTATATATTTACTGCGTAGGATACATTCAGCCTAATGACAATTATTCATTCCTGAACATTGATTAACAAGCTTACAAATCCCCTGTTAAGACGGACCTGATCGATAGTTGGTTTCTATCACATACAAATAATAGTGCTGCTTTTTAAATTTTCACGCTCTTGTTCATATGTATAAGGTCATGTAGCTGTAAAGTATAGTGAACCAAGTTTATTTCATCGGGTACCTCGGTGGTAACGTATCCCAACACGTCGAATACCGCATGCGTACTCTGGTTGCATACTTCTAACTTGAATCAATTAGTAGTATTCGTTAGTTTAACTCCACTAACATAATACCCTAGTTCATTTCTCACTATTGTAGACTAAATTGTTACAGCTTCCAGTGTTTATAACACAAGGAAATTCTTACAAAAATTGAACATATTAAAGCCGTGCAATCGTAAGGCTGGTTTCAATTGATTAAAACTGTCCACCTATTATTTTCCATTAACAAATATATTTTAATACTATGGTTGTCATTGATATGTGCGGTGGTAGCAATGTGAACTGACAATGATTCACATTTTGAACCAGAATCAGAGAATTGTCAACAAGTGCAGTAACCGGAAAAGCAAGGGTACATTTTGATTAAACAGCGCCTAATACAACGCTTTGACTCTAAGTGGGATATTCCATTTTCTATTAGACGAAATGTCACTTATAAATGTTGAAAATTTAATGATAAAGCTTGCGGTCAACTTAATAAATCATCATATTCTCTTCAGCTCCGCATAAATGGTTACAAACATAATGAACCAATAGATGGTACAATGACTTGTATGTATTTAAAAACTGCTAAGACAGATAAAGTCTTTCATTCCTTCATCGCTACTCAGTAAATATTTATGGAGCTTCCATTCTTTTATACCTTTTAACCGTCCAGTGCTATTTCCTCAGCGGTAATCCTAATGGCTTTGCTGAACTATTTCTACCTTTTACATTTTCAACAAATTTCAATGGGAATCGGTGAGGTAGAAGTCTGTGCCGTGACAAATAATTAAAAGATTATGTTGCCAAACAAACACAAATTATTTAATACATCCTCCATGTAGCAAATCCTATTTGACCCAATGACTGCATTCCCATTTGCTGTTTGATAAAATCTACATTTAGATTGCACATGCAAACCTACAGGTTTAAGTATAACGAAGTCACTCCTTGACTACAATTATGTGACGATGAAAAATTAATCATGCAAACCAAGGATGATACGCACAGTCTATTGTACAAACATTTGACTTGTATAAGCATACCTCAATATTTTGGTCATTCGCAGTCAGGCTGAACGGTAATGCCGTGGGTACACATAGCAACTCATCCATCGCATAACACATACATATGGCTTAATTACCACAACCAGAAAACAGCTGAAATAATGAACTCATATGAGCCAATACAGATTATATACTCATAGCTTTTCCAGTGTTTATCTAACTGCTTAAAAGTTCTCCAAGTAAAGGGTTTCTGATAACTTTGAATACTTAATGTGCAATTGCCACTATTTGGCAGATTTTGGTTGATGGCTATAATTGATTATTCAATTTAATGTTCCTTTCCTGTCACAGTAACTGGCTGTTCTCATTGTAGCGCCGATTTAACTTGAAAACAAACAATTATGTATACCCGCCAGCTAGAAAGAAACACTGTTGAATATTCCAAATAAAGCCATTCAGCTAAGTTATCTATTGTATCCATGTAGAAATCCCAACCCGTACCAGGTTTAGATGAGTGAGCATGACACAAATGTATATATAATTCGTCCCTTTGTGATCAACGTTGATCAGTATCGCAGACTACAGAGTTACGGAATCGGTGATCCTTTACTTGGTTGGATTGGCAACTTCCTTTACCAACGAAAGCTTCAAGTACGTGTTAGGGGATCACCCTCTAACCCAATTGAGGTGGAATGTGGTGTCCCACAAGGCTCAGTGCTGGGACCGCGTTTATTCCTTGTGTTTATCAACGACCTGGCAAGAGTCATCTCCTCAAATTTCCTGCTTTTCGCCGATGATGTCAAGATATGGCGGGCGATTGGTAACAAGTTCGATCAGGATCTGCTCCAACATGACTTAGATCGCATTTACGAATGGTCAAAGAGGAACAAGCTTCAATTGAACATAGCGAAGTGCAAAGTGATGCATCTGCGTCACCAGCCGGTGAGGGCTTACAAAATTGGAAACCACATTTTGGCGAACGTTTCTCAGGAGCGTGACCTGGGTGTATAGGTGCAGGAAGATCTCGGGTGTTCAAAACAAGCAGAGAAGGCGACGAGAACCGGCAATCAACACTTCGGCCTTCTTCGCTGAGCCTTCGGTCGGTTTGAACCCCCAATCTTTCCCCAAATGCTTAACGCCTACGTGCGACCTCACGTGGAATATGCTATTCAGGTGTGGCAGCCGTGGCAGAAACAGGATCTCATTGCTCTCGAGACTCCTCAACGACGGGCAACCAAGAAGGTCAGGGGCCTCTTTCATCTCCCCTATCAGCTTAAACTGAAATCTCTAAGAATGTACAGCAGTAGATATCGGCTTTTGCGGGGGGATCTCATAATGGTTTACCAGATTCTGAAGAACCCAAACCACATTTGCCGTGCGCTTCTGGAATTGAACCACAACACTAAACTAAGAGGTCACCCTCTGAAACTGACAATTCAGTATAGCCGGCTTGAATGCCGCAAAAATTTCTTTTCTCTTCGCGTATGCCAGCCTTGGAACGCCCTCCCTAATTATGTCGTCTCTGCTCCCAATCTGGCAATATTTAAAAAACGTGTTGACGATGCATTGTCTCACTTACATTTCATTTTATGACTTGTTAGCCAGGAGCTACAAAACGCATTCAAACGGTTTCTTGCCAAACGCCTGACCAATGGATTTATAGTTTCATTTGTTTTATACGCGAACTTCTCCGCTATTCCGCATAAGTCTATGGTGAGTCCACCACAACGCTTTTCCCTTTATCATGCAATTGATTTTCACAATAATTTTCCATCCTACGGGACTTGTTAAGCAACGTTTTTTACCCGTACTAAACCATTGTTCCATTGTTCCAAGTACTAATGCATTATTGTCCGTAAACAGTAAACTAATGCACAAATATGTGATCAAGAAAGCGTAACTTAATGGTTTATTGTAGACTAAACGCACTTACATTGTAATTCACGTAATTTGGCGTATTCAACTTAGGCACCTAGACATTTGTGTAATAAGCTTACTTCCTTATTCTTATAACAAAGTAACGTAGCTTGCAGTGTTACGGACACGTAGCCGCAAGTCATTTTAATTATGCAATGCTTGAAAACGTTTGGCTTGCAGTACGGTAATAACAATTTTTTAACCTGATAAATCGAGTTTATCTCAGCACGTCAACATCGCCAACGAACAGGCGACTAATTCTTTCGCGTAGCACATAAAATATCTACCATTGTAACCATATAAAAAAGTTAATTGTGCAATGCTTGAAAAATTGTGGCCTGTAATCGGGTAATTAACATTTCTTAACCATATAAAAGGAGCTTATCTTAGCAAGTCGTCTTTGTCAAGCCACGGGTGACTACTTCATTATGGTAGCACATAAAATAAGATACCCTGCTAACAGGAAAATATTTAATCTCCGTTGCTAAGAATATAATTGTTTTCCGCTATTTACGTGCAACTAAGAAAATAACCGCAAAACCTTTTCTCGGTTTCCTAGCATCTGAGTAGCCTATTGACACAGGACTAGTTAAGCAAAATTAGTGTATTCTTGTTAACATGATGATTGCTATCTCAGTGTCAGGGCAAATCTACATCACTTAGATTTGGCTATGCAAGTGAACAGTTGAAAGCTCAAAATAGCCTAAGTAAAGCAACCTAATAAAGTTGGCAAATCCTAATTTGCAATGTTTAGCTTTTCATGCAAGCATGTTGCTCAAAGCATTTAAATCGTGAAAAGAAGCAAGAAAATCTGGTGAGCATTGCTAGTAAAAGCTTTACATGCAAAACGCTTACAATTCCGCATGAAAGCGACATTACTTTACTTGGAACTTCACTGCTTTTTAATACAGTTCCGCACTGAATCACACTGTAATTATATTATACCCTTTGTTGTTTTGCTTAGTGTCTTAATTATCATAAACATGTAAACACAAGTGCATTGCTTCAGGAGCTTCAAGTGTTGCAGGAAACGTTCGTCAATGTGATAAAGACGTGTACCGACTGTCTGAAAGTAAGGCTTGACCAACTTTTAAATTTTGCGAATCATGAGATAGGTTTTTTATCATAAGCCCATAAAACTTTCAGTTCGTTTGAAAAAAATAGTTTGTTTAATTTTTAAATATAGTATGTGCCGTTAGTAGTCAATTTATATTTGCTTTGTGAAGTTAGACTCTGTTTTATTCACAAGTAAGTGGACTATTAATATTTTATAATTACAAATATTATCTCTGTTTTGTTATTTTTATTTTAGCGAAACGGCTTTATACCAGACAGTTATTCACAAACCCGGGATAGGCAATACACAGCATTATTAGCCAAACATCGTGAAAAAATGGTTTTCCGAATCTAGGTATATACTTTATCATTGAATTAATGATCACTTGTTAAGAACACAAGAGATAATTGGTTCCAATTCATTAATCATTGCACGCTATCTTGCAAGTTAGTTTAATGGATAATACTGTGCCAACTCAACAAGAATCAAATACGTATACCTATGATCCGTGACAATGTATTCATGGTTCCACGGTTACCCGATGGTGACAACGATTTCCGTGAGCTACACCGTTGTGTATTCTGCGTTTCCATTGCCCAATATTTTCATTTATTGGTATTTATTGTCATTTATTAGACTGTGCAACGGATGCTGTTAAACTAGTAGGTACGCTGCTATAAGATTCTCTACTTAGCCGTATATTTATTTTCTTCAGGTATGATGAAACATTGCAATTACTCCAATTCATTTTAACCATAGGAGACGGCGTTCACTATGTTACATTTGTTGTGTAGCGTTAACTGGCAGTTTGGGCATCACTTATTCTAAAACATTTCACTGCGTCGGTCAGTCAGGAATGCTAGTTTTTCCAAAGTCCGACGAATACTTTTAATTATTGAATTGTTTAAATCACGCGGAGCATAAAATAGCCAAATATAACGGAAGTACTGTAGGATTTAATCATTATTTGCTTATCGATTATCCTCAGGTTACTGATTGTCTGCGTCTGTTTATTTGACCCATTACTTCTAGTAGCTCAAGTACCGTATGGATTAAACTGAGCGCGGGATTTAGGCTTGCTAGCTAACAAGATTAAACATGTTATATTTGGCTAATACAAATTTGTGCGTGAAACGTTTTGATAAGTTGTAGACTTTGCTTCCAGTCTGCTGTCAGAATTAACCACATAACAACTGATAAAGGTGGGGCACTTGGTATCTCGCCCTAAATGAATGTCGTGTGATTAAAGCTTGACAAATGTTTCAATAATTACAGTTTCAGAATTGTTATTCACCTCACATGAAATGGCTCTATTAATCACATTCACTACAAAATTTGGTTAGCAAGCTCTTGCTTTTATAAACTTGCAGTTACATAAGTATGAACATACCTGCAGTTTATACGCAACTACAAATAGATCCCACAAAGAATTTTAAATCCACCATATTAAGTATTAAAAATCATCGATAAAATCTGTTCTTTAAAATGCCAAAATAGCATTGAATATCTTCTTTGGCGTTTGTAATTGAAAATGCTATGGATTTTTATCAAAATGTTGAAAAACTTAGAATTACGAATAATGTTGTGTATTGGCATTGTTCATACTGAAGCACATTGCGGTTGCATGCAGCTGATTGGCGCATTGTTTGTGTATTCAGATAACTGAACTGATCAACATTTCGTGCCTTGCTCTGATGAAAGCCTTACGTAAATTCATCAGTTTATACAAATCAACAACTATTCCATTTCATGATTAACCGTGCCTGTTTTGTAGCTGCATATTATTGCATTTATACATGAAGAAGGGTTCCTAAACTAAGTTACCTCAAAGAACTTTTCCGGCTGAACCAAACTTTACTGCTTATTTATTCAACCATCATATTAAATGTGTTTGTGATGCTATATTTTTGCCATTCTGGAGTAAAGTCAATGGATGGCATTTCAAAAAGCTGGAAAATTCACTTTTTTGATCTTCAACCCAAACTGTTGGTAAAGTAGAATATAGAAAGAAATTTGTCGGTGCTTCAGTATCATAGATTGCGCCCGAAGTGTTTACATGTAGTTAGAACCCAACAAATAACCATGGTTTCAGAAGAGCTTCAAAACTATCGTTAACAAAAGATTATGAAGGTGCATTCGATATCTAAGACATTATTGCTGACAATGTCAAGCGCAAATTGAACACTTCTAAGTACTTTGAAAATGTCCGTGCTCTAAAACTAGCTAGTATGTGCAGTAAAACTTGTGTGAACGGCGTAAGTTTATGTCACCGGGGAAAATAAATAATTTTGTGTGTGTGCAGTAACAGAGCTTCTAGATCGTAATTGTTGTAGACCTTTTCACAACATAAACGCGGCTCTCAGTGAAGATTAATATTCTGGTGAGCAAAATACATAAGGGGTATAACATATAGCTGTTTGTAATTTTTCTGCGCCTGTAAGCAAGGGTTATAGGAACTGTTCGGCATTACGCGTTGCCAAAGTCGCTGTCGGTTGTCCGCGGTTGTTTGCGTCTATGCAGCCATTTAGATGAGGTAGCAAGTATGATATAGTCTGTAAAGGAATTTTTATACTTAAGACTCTAGTGAACACACGCGGTGGTCACGGCCACAACATGGAGAGAGTACTTTGTGAATGTTTGAGCTCCGACATTGCATAGCTTGCTGTCCAGCAATTAGAATGCAGCATTTTATCTAAATTGGCTAGGAAATATAAACGTTGTTTTATGTCACATGCGCTATCAAGTTCGTAATGTTTGTCTGCAGTAACCTGCATTATGAGGATGGTATAATTATACAAAACAGTTATTGGTAGGAACTGTATTAGTCCGGTAACATTCTTTCGCCATTTATATTCTTGCGCTTCAAATTTTACTAAAATGAACTGCGGGCACTATTATACTGAAAGTAATGAGACTTGTAAAATACCGAAAACACCTCTGCTGCAAAATTCGCATAGTGTGTTTTCATCGTGCGCTCAAGCGCTGCGGTTTATCGCTGCTGGAATTCCATAGTTTTCAACTTTTCTACATCTATTTATTATGATGCCAATTAAAATGCGCAAGGTAAAAATGATCGAAAAATATGGTTTTTCCAAAGGAAGCTTTGTTGCGCTACCTTAGTTTTCCTTATACCCACACGTTTCTGAGATGCCTTGGCAGCATAAACAGAAGCGGTGATGCTGGGCTAACGCGACAACCACTTTTTGGATGACGGTCTGTGAAATTTTAGTTGATGAATTTCGTATAAACAATTGAAAGTATTAAAACCACAAAAAGCTAATTGGCCCACCGAAATAAACAGATGTTACTGCAAGTGCCTAAAGATTGCCCAAGTTTTTCTCCTGACTGTTGTCCGGGATTCGGCACATAGCGTAAAGCGAGTTTCCCTGAAAATAATACATCCTCAAGTGATCATAAAAGCAAAATATTATTTGTTAGGTCTACTCTTAGTATACCTGACGAACACAAGAATATGGATATTGAAGCGCGTGGCTATAAGTCCAGCTCTGCACGTAGAAAACGATACCGTCGCCCTAATGAAGGACACTCGAATTTGTCTATCACTCATCAGGCTACAAATACATCATCGGCTGTAGACAGTTCAACGGATGTGACGACATCGTCATCTATGTTTACAATGCCATTCTAACCTCTTCGTTGTTAGTTTTACCCAATAAGTACTTTCAAAGATTGAATTCTTCAGATGTTAAACTAAGTACACTGCAAATTGTAAAGCGATGAATCTAAATATTGCCCCATGTCACCTTTCTAATACAGTCATTCAACTGCGTGTTTTACTCCAATTTAGTCTGGGCTGATTACCGCAAGATGGCAATGCAAAGTTTTAAGTTGCTTTGGCTGTAATTATCCCTATGTCCGGTTTCTGCGTTAGCTAACAATATTTCCTCCGTAACTCATTTGTTCAGATAGACGTGATATTAATATCTCAATAGAAAAATTCATAGTTGTGCTGTGATCGTTCCCATCCGACTAAAAGCAACTTACACTGAATTTCACAGATGGATCATTTTTTCATTTGCTGTTAACACCGAAACACAATAACCTATATTTCACTAAACCGCAAATTATTTATGGTTACTAAATTACGGGGTATTAACTTAATCCTATTCTTGGTAGCTGGTAGCGCACAGCGTTCAGCAGAAGAGTTCTTTTACAAGAGTTATCACCACCTAAAACTCTTAAATGACTTATTTTTCCTAGTTACAACGGAGGTTGGGTAAGCATTGTTAGGATCACTTAGGTTAAGGCAACTGAAAACGAAAAGCAAGCGACTTAGAACCTTAAAGACGACACGAATATAATGTGCCGCTTAAGCCAAATCCACTAAGCAAAATACATGGTTCTTTCCTTTTCAGTCGGAAGTCAACTGTATATTGTGTACCAATATGCAAAGGGGCGTGTTCAACAATCATTCAGCTGTGTGGTTTAACCAAACTAATGCACCTGAGTACTCGGACAAACAGCTTGCAAAAAAAACTTAAAAATATTCGGTTCTTAATCTGCGGTGCATTAATATCATAAATTCCAGTAAAGATTTCTAATCAGCTGAACCGGAGAAGCTTCCATCTGCTGCCACACAATTCCATGTTGAAAATTGGTTGTGTATACCACAGCTCATATTAATCTTATTCAAATAATCTGGAGTCACATGGGCTCAGTTGAAGTAATCCATAATTATGCCGTACCACAAACATGTTTTGCTCTTTGTAGTGTCATGTTTTCGACTAAAGTTACTCGTCAGGATTATGAACAATGCCGGCGCGCCAAATTCATTTTAAGACGCTGGAACATCTAATGGCTTGAAAATCAATAAACATTCACCGTATGAGTCCCAAAACTCCGATCTTTGTACCAATGCAGCATGAAATTACTAAATTTGCTTTATTATTCACACGATTGCGGCTTATCTACAACTGTCAAATAAGTTGAAAGGTAGCAAGTTTCCGAATGCTTTATAACGTTATTCGTGATTAAATGTAAGCCAGCAATATTGTGCACACTTGTTAGTTCAGGTACTACAATCCTGGTTGCTCACAATTGCTCTTAATGCACTAAATTTACCTAGAAGAACACATCTTAGTCCAGGGTTTTACAAGTGTGTTCGTAGCCTACAAGACAAAAGGTGATCGCAGAAGGTGAGATACATCGTTCACGTGGACCATGGTTAAAGTGGGTGCTAGCAGTGCTTTGAGTTATGCCACTTGTAGGGCGATTTCCGTCAGTTATTTTGTGGTCCAACTGAACCATCCTCTTTGAACGAGAAAATGTCTCGGATCCTCTTGTGTAGTAAGCCACTGACACAGCACAGCCTGAGGTTTTGAAGAAGAACCTCATGCTGACCCTGTCGAACACTGTAATCAAGGTAATCCATGAATATCTCCTCGACAGGCTTCTCGTGCTTAATACCCACAAGCACACATGCCTGATCATAAGCAAGCTGGTAATGTATAAGTAGTCTAGCCTAAAGCTATGCTGTTAGAGCGTCAGGAATGCTTTTGACTCTAGTATAGTAGCAATCCCTTTCTAATGATATTCTGAGGAACCTCCGCCAAACCAAGTGTCCTACAATTTATCATGTAGTAGTTTAATTGCTATGGACGCCGCCCTGCAGTATAGGTTTTAACAGCCATCATTTCCATTCAATCGGCAACGAATCTTATGCTAGCCACCTATGGATGAGTTTAGGCACACAGGTAAGTGGTTTGTTAAATTTGCTTAGGAAACAATGAGTACAGCAAATCAGTCCTGGCAGGTTTGGTGCCGTCAATACTGGCGAGTATTTGATATAATTCTTCAACCCTGCAATTCAGAATATCGAGTTGGATAAAAGCTTTATATGCTAGATTCGGAACAGGCAAGGTTCATTTGCAAATACATAAGTGAAGTGCGCCACCAACGCGGACGCAAGCTCCTTGCTAGATGTTAGGGTCTCTTCATGTAAGTAAAGATTCGCTTTTTGGCGCTATTCGCGGCGTTTGACTGCTGCTCTTCAAAGTGTCAACGGTAATTCTTTTTTTACTGTTGCACGTTAAGCTGACGTTTTTTACGCTTCGTAGTCATTGGCAGAGCTAACAGTTGGAATCTTTCACAATCCGCCCTGCTTCTTGGCCAGCTTCTATAATCCTTGTCAAACTAATGCAGCTTAATCAGTACAATCATCCGACATTTTAAGAATATAAATTGGGAACACAAAGCCGTCAAATTCGGTTTCTAAATGCTTAACATTTATCCACAGCTACAGCTTGGTAGAGGGACCAATACAGTTGGCCCCCAGTTCGAGCTAGACTGTTGAGTTTTTTCTTCCAGCAGTTGTATGCTGATTCCAGCGGACTGGAATGCGACTCGAATGCAATTCCATATCAGCTAGTAGCACTGACTGCTTGCTTGCAACTAGTTGCTCGAGGATCAGAACGTCAGACACTCGCTATTCGTAGCTTGTTAACATCATGTCAAGACAGGACGGGGTTCGGCGTGGTGTTATGCTTGTTGCGTGGTATATCTGTTTTGGGGGGCAATAGTTTCAAGTGTCACATTCACGAACTTTGCTTCAACCTCACCATGTCAAGGCATCAAATGCACATCAGGCTATCCTGTTCGAGGACAGTTAAAATCGCCCATAGGTAGAAAATTTGGGCGACGCGTATGGGTTCGAGGATCTTGCAGCCAATCCAAACAACTTAAGAGCTGCGATAGACTGCGCCCACAACTTGTTTTTAGCGCCAGTGCTGAATGTAGCACAATGGTATTTCACACGGACCATTGTCACTTCGGTACGTGCTCACAATGCTCCAACGCAGGAAAGACCGGATTTAGAGCAAGACACCACCAGAGCATTTGTTTGTTAATCGCAGCAGCAGCAACAATAACCGTTGAATTCTAATTCCTTTACGTATAACGCTGAATGTAGCTATGTCGCTGCGAGTCCCACTATGTCTGCTTTCTCAGGCGCAAGGAAACAACAAAGCTGATTGCGCTTGTTAATAACACCGCAAATCTTAGTGAATGACACACGCAGGCTGCAGAAGCAACCTCCGGACGCGCCTGAAGTGAGAGTAACCAGTTTATCCTGATCCGCATATTATTGGAAATCACCCGATAATTTATGAAACGGAGATTTGTTTTCCTTCTCCAGTACGTCGTTTCAGATTTATGATGGCATACTGTGGCTGTTCGTTTTCTTCTGGGTCCAGGTCTTGAAAAACATGCTAACCAAAACTTTCAGTCTACTTAGGTGATACAAGATCATTGTTGGGCTGGCTTCGTTTAATTAATGATTCTTTTAGGACCAACTTTTTTGATTATCTTGCTTTCTATGACAGGTAATTTGCCCCGCTTTTACAGAGTCCTCACCAGGGCCGAGGAGTTTGTCAAATAGAATTTGTAAACACTCGTCACCTTGAAAGTCTGGCAATTGGTGTGGTGGATCACTGGATTCCGGCGCGTGGCATATCACTTCGTTAGAACACCTCTGGTAGGACGAGGTTGATCTTGCAGGACGAGCCACACCTGTTTGCTAATTGTTTATATACATTACTTAAACGCTAAATAGCAATTTGTAATATTGTTCTTTATTCTCTCCACTGCTCTTCAGCACTCAGGCTTTCACCTACTGGGACACCAGTATTCGTTGAGCACAACAACGTTAAAAAGGTATGCCAGGTGAAACTGGGCTTTCCAAGACATTTGGAATTCAAGCTAGTGAGTTTATACGGGTAGAGGAGCAAGACCGAGCTGAAACCTGAGGGCTTTCCTGGTTAGCTCGTTTGCAAAAAATGATGACGACATCACGTCGGATTTTCTCTTTCTGGCTGTATCGTGTTTCGGTAATTTTCACATAACGTTTGAACGGAATCGCCTTGGTTTTCACGGGGATGATAGAAATGCTACACTGATAATCCAACGTATGAACGGTGGTCTTTAACTTGGCACAATACACAGGTGGTGCATTTGCACGATATACATATAGGAACAAATACTATACGGAGGATTGCTTCGGCATTTTAAATATTCCGAAAACCATACAGCGAGCAGTTGCTGGAGAAAATGGTAAGAGTTAGATAGCCGAAACCAAGCGTTGAAAACAAAAGTAATTCTGATAAAAAATGCAGAATACCTAATGAAACTGAGTTTTCTCTAAATTTTTACGCAATACTTCCAAGGAACTAAGAAATCCAACCTAAAGTGATATTGTCAACAGTCAAAAACAACCGACTGGATGCCGCTATCCGCAGTTGTACTGCTATGATACAATAACGCAATACCTAAAAGTATACTAGTATTATTACTATCAACTTTATTTATGAAAGTCATGCTTCTTCTGTAAATGCGAGCATATTCAGGCACGGATCATCAAGTGTTCAATTTTGTGACGCCTATTTTCTACTTAGAAAATAGCAGCACACAACAACTATTTTGTATGAGTTTCTAGCAATGTTACTAACTTGCACGTCGTTTTAGGTCTAAACGTACACATCTCTCTGTTAAATCACATTGGGTAAGTTGCTTATATCATATTCGTAATTGCTGTGACAGTTATACGTAGTTCTATCATTTCATTAACGAATTTAAATGGATAAGGAAGTTAGCTATTTTACCTTTCACAAGTTGTGGATATTCATTTTCTTCGTTCTTGTAGGTGAAAGCTAAACAAAAGATAGTGTTTGACACATATTTTTTAATGACCATTTCTTTCTTCAAGCGGATTTGATGAAATAATATTAATCAGATAAATTTAAATGTTCTTACTGAAGTTTTGACTTGTAGATCTAGCATCTGTTGAATAAAACATATTTTTGAATAAAATGAATTTGAATTTCTGTGTTCGAGATAGCAAACATTGCCGTAGGTATTTTCATAGCTTGTACAATATTAACTTACGATTTGTTCCCGAAGGATATTCAATCATTTGAAAACCTATTGGTAAGGGATGCATATCAACATATTTTGAGGTATCCTAGAAGAAATATTTTGCATTGGGTGGAAAGAGCACCTGCACGTGTGAAGGGAACTTGCTGCTTACATTGAGTTCCCTTAGTAAACCACAGCTTTGCTAGAGAAAACACCTAAGAGCTTTGGTGATAAATGCTCACCAACAATAACTCCTGTGTAGCTGGTGCAAGTGCTTCCTTCGCTAATAGATACTACCAATCTACGCAACTTCAAATATTTCCTACAGTTTATAACAGACGTTAACTAAATGAGCCCATGCGATAGAGCCAGCTGATTTTGAGGGAAAAGCATTTTTACCAGTGGTCTTTGGCTCCAGACCGATGAACATTTGTGATTTATAAGAATGTTCCGGATGTAAGTTAGCTGCACTGCTTAAATTATGACAGGTATGATCGTCGATATGTATTGATATTGCTAGTTTGGCTCCATGGACATACCATATCGACATACTGATGAAGTTATTGTAGACGTTTTATTGAACCACATAATAGCAGATTGCTTAATGCCGGAGGTAGAACAATGCTTACCATGCTAAAGGCTTCTACTTTCGTGCAACAATTCTATCTTGACAATATTTCGACGACTTATAAGTAGTGTGCACCTATCAACAGCTGGTGCTGCCCTTAAGTGTTGCACATGATAGTATGAGTGTCTTTTGTAAAGTTGAGCAGCAAAATATCCGGCTTATTCACATTTATAATAAATCTTAAGAAAGAATGAAAAATAAGTTTCTGTCGATCAAAAAACATATAGCTCGGATAGCACTTGCATTCCACCAGGTTCACACGCTCATTGTATGGACAGGCGCATAAGAAAAATTAAATCTGCCGTACGAGACCAGTCAGCTTAAACGCTTTCCAAATATTTTACCTTATACTAACATGGCCTTAGTAACTGAGTATTCTCGGACATTCATTTAGCGATACATTGCTTGGGGTTTCGATCATGTTTGTCTAAGTAAAATACATTCTATGAGCTGTGCATCGGAGATGGTGTTCATATACTTAGAAGACATCTGCAATTAATTCCATCCGCTCAGATCACTAAATGCCCTTTCAATTTCGCATAACCGACTGAACCTCCGAACTGTCACTGCGCCCATTAAAAGTTACGCAGCTTATTGAAATCAATCCCAGTTTCATACATGTAAATAAAGATAGATAGATTGGACAGCCTATTGATATCTAGAATGGAGTCACGAGCCAACATGGGTCCAACGGAAAACAACGCGGCAAATATGACTTTTTCACGCTGCACGTCCACACAGGCAACCAGCATAGTTGGATTGCAGGCAATACTAACGTCGGATCAACGTATTTCAAACAGCACACCGCTAGAAATGCTGTCGAGCATTGTCATAAACTTTCTGCTCAATTTCATTGAAGTTAATGCGCTAAACTTGAAGGAAACGGATATTGTGTACAAGCGCAATTACCAGGAAGAATTTTTTTATTCTAAACGTCTGGAGTAGACTATCGCTCTTAGTTTGCCTTTTTCGTGTTTATATAATACGTAACGTTTAAAGGCGGTCTCAACTTATCCTTACTATAAAATGAGAAGGGTTAAGGAATACATGGACATAACTAACTTGTATTCGTCTAATAATTCTCTTATTAACGTTAGTAGATATGTAGACTGCGGCTAGCGTAACATTACCAAAACGAAAAAAGGAATGCAGCATTCGTCATTATATTTGCTTCAGTGCCTGTGTCATTTACAGGTGTGTCACGACAAAATCGTACGTTTTTGAAAGAAATACTTGGATGTGCTGCATGTTAAGGACACTGCTAAATTTGCACCTGATATATATATTCATTATTACACTATTAAAAACTTTGATGACTTAACTCATTAAAAGAGGTTTTGGTTGGTATCCTGATCGCCATTAAAATATCTAAGGAGTGTGACACCATGAAGGAATTCGGTAATGTATTTAAATAGGAAATACATACTTTCTTCTAGGAACGATTATAAACCTAGTTAAGTCAACACAAATCGAGGTTTTATCGAAAATAACAGCAACTAGTTTAATAAGCTTTGTAGAGCAATACAATAAAGTTTCTCAATGAATCCACAATGGTCAATACGGTTAACAGTCAGAGAGCATTCATATTTGCTCGTTTTGTAATACTGTTTTCCAGCGAATACATTATTGCCATTTCAAATATTACCGCTTGAAAAAAGACGGTAGCTATGACTCTTTTAGGGTCATTGTTTGTTAGTCAATATTTCCGTAGCCACGTATTTCCCCCTTTGAATGATGAAATTTAAATGGTCATCTGTCACGTACATTTGACGTAATGAAATGCAGCTAATTAGATTAATTGCTATCTGTCAAAAATGTAAGCCAAATTTAGGTTGATCGTTTAACCTCGAACAGAGTGAGATGGTTAGCGAAAAATGAAAACATACTAAAATGGTGGATTTTATTAATTTAATAAATGCACCATTCAATTGTAAAATCGATATTCATTTCAATATATGGACAAATTTTCCTGTTAATAACAGGACAGTTTTCCATGAACAACATGGGAATGGTTTATTAAATCATAAAATTACATAACATGCATTCTGTGAACAATGAAACCAAATAACGATATATATAAACGAAATTCACCTGAAAGAAGCATCTTTGATTTGAGCCGTCAAATCAGTTCAGGCTTATCATCCTATGCTAACAGCCAATGATTACTTCCCCTTGAATTTTACCTTGTCAGTTTATTTACCTAAAAGTTTTCTTTTTACTTAAGTGAGATAGATAATTGATTAGTTGTTTAATCGTGAAAGCAAAGCAGGTGTAACCTTTTATCAATAATGGGTCCTGCTTACCGGTTTTATCTTCATCTAATTTTGCTGTGGAATGAAATGATTTAGTTAGTTTTTGGCAAACGAATTTATAAATTGGCTTTCCGGAAAACCCACTAACCTTGGAAAACGCAAATCCTTTGAGAAACAGGTTCTTAAAATGGGTAGGTGTTTTGTTTTAGAAGATTGCAGGATTTTAGTTTTAATATATAAAGCAAATGAAGACTTTTTAAATATATATTCAAAACTAGGTTTGACAACACATTACTAAATAAGCGAAATAAAACATGGCTGCATATTCGTCGTAGAGTTTTGCTAGTCTTTCCGCCATTTAATCGAATGCGGCGATTGTGTTAGCCACTCCAACTTACCTTGCTTCTTCCTGCCACAGGATTTATGCAACGATATATAACAGCAGGAGGTAGTTAGCCTGGTGTTTGAGATCCTCCACCGTAGTGGAAGTCCCATTCTAAAGACCGCCTAGTAAACTGATGCATAATTATATTCTACTCAACTGCCGACGCTTATTCTTTCCCTTACCGGCTACTTTTTCGCATATGATTACACTTGATTTCCCTAAGTATTCCATGAATAATCATAAATGCTCAAGCAACATCAAGTATTTGATCATGTTTGTTTTTCACTGTGTAGATCCTACATTCAATAACCCAGTCCTGTGTTCCTGAGAAGAAAATGTTTTGGGACGCGTTATTTTGTTGCAGCCATTGTGGTTGGGCTAAAAATAAGATTTTTAACTGCTTACTTCTGCACACCATAGGACAAAAATTTGCGCACCTACACTTTCAACAATGTGATAACCGTAGTAAATGTACCTGCTTCTATATTACCTGTGAATTGTGCTGGCGAATATTTAATTGGCAAATTAAGTTCAGCATAGTTGCCACAAATTGACATATTGGCAATAATTTGCCTCAGTCTTTTGCGACTTGTCAATAGCAAGAATAATGCAGCTAAACCGGAACTAAACGTATAATCTACAAGAAGTGTCGTTTAATATAGCTATGATTAGGTGAAAACTGTACATGGCAACAACATACGGCCTGACAAATTGATGGGCACTCTCATTGGATTATTGTTAATTTGTGTACTTTAGAATCTATAGCGTGTACTTTTTAATACATTTACTCATAAATTTTTTATTTACCTGTGGTCATGCAGCCTAGCACTAACGCCTCAAATTAATGTTTCATTCTTAGGGCATAGATTTAAAATCCGTAGCTCTTTAACAAAATATCAGCTTTATTAATTTTCATAAGTTGTATTGTCATTGGCCAATAATCTATGCGATATAGGTTAATCTGTAATCCTTGGTGATCTGGCATGGTTACTGGTTTCTAAATGTAAATGCTCCCGGCCACAATTGGTCAAGAGCGGCAATCCTGTCAAAGTTGAGTGAAGCGCACCTCTTCCGGTTCCTAGTAGGCTAAGACAACCGTCAAGTGCAGTTTCTGACAAGTGGATGATTTCTGAAGTATTGCCACGGCGAAGAAGCTAATCCCTATTTTCTTGCAATTACCCGTCAATGAGCAGCATACTTATTTGTCTTGGCTTATTGCAAGCATTATTAGGGTGATTATTTTTACACCCACACATCAAACATACCGTTCGGCCGTGACAAAATCAACGTTTGTTTTTCCGCATCAGTCAAAGTGTACAAATAGGTGACTCTCCAATTTTGCTTAAATAGGCTGATTCGCATAAAATCAGCATGCACCTTAACCAAGTTGCATTTAACTAACCGAGCAGAAAATATTGGTTTTATGCAATTTAATTTTAAGGAAACAAAAATTAATTGGTATTTTTTAACCCAGCAGTTCTGTTATGATCATGAGCTAAATTGCTTAAGGTTTTACCTTCTTGTCCGCTTTTAAATAATCATCGCTTTACACAACTTTAATTATATGATCAGTGCTTTATCGGCGTGGGTTGCAAGTGTCTCCAAAGTAGGGTGTTGAGACGACATTGGAGATGTAAATATTGCTTTCGCACAGCTTTACCTTACTCTAGACCGATCACTACCATGGTTGAGCTACGTACTAAGGAACATGTATTGGACTATTTAAAGCTTGCGAACATTGTGCCTTAAAATTAAGAAGTATGATATTGTAAGTCATAACGATGATTGGAAAGAAATCCACTCGCTTCTCGAACGTTTTGTTATCCATTTACATGCTTCATCATACTCGGCTTTCACATTTAGATGTATACGCGTAGGGCTGTCAGCAGTATATATTAATTGAAGTGCACTACTCGGAGGTTGGTATAAATAAATAATAGTTAAGCTTATGTGGTATGTGGAGTTGATAATGTAATCGTTTTTCACATGAGGCCAAATCTTATTTTGCCAAGTCAACGTCACATCAGCATAAACCCACCTGGATTGTATATTCTATATACTATAAAATTGGATCAAAAAGGAAGCCGCCTCTTTTATAAACGTGAACAGAAATGGACATCTCATACTTGCATGCTTTATTTTAGTACTTACCCAGGTAGTAGCCTGAAAGTGGCGGTATAATAAATGATAAGAGATAGGGTGGATGCTAACCATACGCAAGCCTTAGGACTAAATGCTAATTAACCTAAATGCAGTAATAAAAACCCCTTGATAGCGTAACGAGTTTGTAAAGCTGCTTTATTGACAAATAACAACGTAAAGAATGAGTCCTTATATTATTACACAAAATCCATAAACAGCTTTTCAAAAATAGATAAAAGTTATTGAGTACTTGTTCATAAAATAAAACAAAAGTTTTGAAGCTGCACGTGTTAGTTTGCTCCTTGAAACCACATAAGCCTATTAGAACAAGCAAACTTATAAGCGATGAAACTTTGTTCCGTATTGCGGCTTAATGTTTAAAAATCGAGTTACAATATAAAGAATAGTTTTGATTATGTATTAATATCCGTATTTAGTCGCTAATTTTTGTTGACTTTAAGAAAATAAGGCCATCTGGACAAAGCACTGTAAACGTTCGCGTGGGACTGGAACGGTAGGAGCATCCCGTGTTTGTTCCATCTTGAGTGGATCATTGAGCCGGTAATAGATGCATGGCACAGATTTCTTGATAGATCTAAAACGAAACACTCATATCGCACTCTGGCCAATCAGTTAATGTCCACATTTCCCGACCTAGCAATCCCCGCTGTGGCAGTCAATTGAAGTAGTCAAAAGATGAGAGGCCAAATTAACGGTAGAGTATAAGGAAGTTCACTTGCAATAATGAAGATAATACCAATGCATGGAGAAATGCAAAGGGAACAAAACGGGTGTATGAAGACGTGATTTACTTTAGGAAGGGGATAGCTTTCAGGTTGTTATCCAAGAGAGTCGAGTTGCCGTTCAAACAACCTAATCGTAGATTCCCTGCTAACACATAGGTAGCATGTTCCAGCGTTCGATGCCTCGGCAGGACAGCTGGATTTCTGTCCTAACCCAATCGGATCGCGGTTTGTTCAGCGTCACAGAATGACCGCGCAGAACAGACAAGCGGGATTGAATAGCTGAGGATAATCTGGACTAATCAAAGCAATTAAGATACGATAGGTTAGGATTAGGTCTCCTCTTAGCCTTTGGTAATACATTGAGCGCATTCCCAAATTTATTAGACGCCCTGGGTACATCTGTTTCGGTAATGTCTCAGTTAACCTTATACCCACCAGTGGAACCCCCTGTAGGTTCATTTTGTCCTGCATGAAACGGGGTGAACAAACTTGGAAGCAGCATTGCAGATGAGGTTAAACGTAAGCCGAAAACATTCTCGCAAATAGATAGCCAGTCAAGGTTCCGAAAGAACGGGATATGCATCACATGTGGAAAACTGGGCATGCGGCCTTCTTCGAGTTTTCGCCGGAGTGTATCATCGAATAATGTACAACGCCTAGATCAGTTTGGCTGGATAAACTGGAGAGTTCGACCTCACTGACCAAGTAATTCGCAGGAGGAAGACCCGTCTAATTTCAGTGAAGTGATACATTGCCTAATTTATTTGCAGTTATCATAAAGCAGACCAGTCCTAAAGTTTATGCAAGGCTTGCTGCATAGGTTCCAAACCCCCAGAAACATCGAGAGTAGCCCATGGCTTCGGGTTATCAGCAAATAGCAGCTATCGTCTCTCATGCTCCACAGGTAAGTCGTTCACATAAAGAGAAAAATCAGCGGTTTAAAGACCGTGCAATGTGGCACGCTACCAAGGACAGATTGCCAATAGGATAGGGCACGGCCTACCCGTACAAATTGTTGTTTACCATCTAACAAGGCAGACAAGTAATGAAGGGCGAGGCCAGATAACCCGTAGGAGGTCAATATTTGCGCGAATCACATGTAAGGTGCTTTGTCAACGGCATTAGAAAAGTTGACGAAAAGCACATCCAGGGTATGGCCATTATCCACAATATTCGTCCAAATTTCGCGAGCTAACAATAAGTTTGTCAAACACAAAAATCCCTTTTGGAATCTGTGTTGTGCACTGCTAATTAGAATAAATCTACTCGGCTGATACTCCAATGAATCTCTCACCAGTTTCTAGAAGTTTGACTAATACACACGTCAGACAAACTGGACAGCTATTTGAATGCACACTACTGTCTTCCTTTGTGAAGATGCGACAGATGACAGTTTTCTTCCATTCGGAAAGTAATGCACTGCTATAAAGCGCTTTATGAAACACGGTAACCAGAGGTCCACTTAGTTCCACAGCCAACTCATGCAAAAGTTTTAGGTTAATTAAATTAGGCCCAGTTGAATTAGAATGGTCCAGCCCTTGTAACAGGTTTCGAACCACCGTCACGGCTGACATAAAATCAGATAAATCCAAACCCTCTGGGAACCTGCAGACCAGCTCAACGTTGGTCACAAATGTTTCCCTTACAAACGCTGCTGAATATTGTCCACTAAGTACCCAGTACTTGCCACAGTCTGTATGAGCATGAGTACGATCATCACGCATCAACACTAGAATTGACGTGTTCGAATGGCAGCGGTGTTTTACATATGTAAAGCATCATTTTGTATTTTCTAACGCTTCGTATTTTGACCCTTTTTAAAAAGTTTGGCCGAACATTTTAAGTGTTGTTTACACCACTTTCGATACGAGACGTTTCATTAGTATCGGTGGACGGGACATCGCGGTAAGTCCGCCAACATTTAGACCTCTATGTGAACAGATGCCTTTCAGCGTAATCCAACCAGCGCGGTTAAATAAATAAATAAAATACATTTGTATATTTACCGACAGACGGTACACGACTCCATAAGTGGGAGCGATCATTTGTATGATGAATACGTTTCATAAGATTAAAAAAATTTTGTTAATAGAATTTCGGATCATGTGGTTTTTTCCTAGGATGCTAGACCCGTGCGCCTCATATGCTAAGTTTGCGGATGTTTGTATCATCAGGTATAGATAACAAAAGTTAGGGACTACTAAGCTGCAAAGCCTCAGGATTTGAACTTGTATGTAATGACATGTATTGGGTAAGCTAGCTGTAAGCGAATATCTTCTCAAATGCTTTTATACCAGCTTCTGTCAATGTTTCTGGAGTTCGCTGTGAATCAAAGATCTTTAACAAATTTGACATAGTGAGGGACGTCTGTAGGGAATTTCGCAAGGTGACATAGCTTGTACTCATACGTATCTGTAGGGTAGTTTTTTCACAGATCAGTGTATCTCACTAAGAAGAAATTCGTTGGAATTGGCTGGGAACCATAGTACAATATTCCAGAGTCGGTCGTATTATCGTATTGAATGACTCAAGTCGTGCTTCAGTTAAGGAAAACGTTCTGGTGATATATTTGCATAATTGCCTTGCTCTCTCAACCTGAGAAAGAACATGTTCGGAAAAATTGAAAGAGTTGGAGTATCTAATTCTTAAGTCCCGAACTAAATCAGATGTTGGGATCACGTTTCCGCCAAGTATGATAGAGTTTTCTGGGATGCGGCATCTGTACCCAAGTACTTGGGATTTCACTGGGGAAAACTTCCTTAATAAACGCTCAGTAGCTATGTTTAGTGCAAATAGGTCTTCACAGATGTTCCCCAAACATGTATGTAGTTGGTCTGGATGACATCATCTGCTAACGGAACTGGGTGTCCATTTTTGATCGGGTCACATATATTGTTTACATATATTAAGAAAAATATTGGTCCAAGCACACTTCCCTGGAAGACACCGCTGGTTATTGGTTTTGGTGTAGAATGTTGCTGATCGATTTTAACTGCCTGTTTTCGACCGTTTAGGTATGAGTCGAACCAGTAAAGCAGCGGATTTCCAATTCCATATAACTCTACAGCCGACAGGAGATGCTTGTGCGGCACGCGGTCAAAAGCCTTTTGCATGTCCAGCAAAAGATTATAACAATTGCCATTCCTCTGTCAATCATAGTCGTGACGTGATCAAAAAATTGTAGCCCGCATGTAACGCAGGAACGTTTAGAGGGAAAGCTATGCTGGGAGGGATTGATCAGATCCAGTCTTGTAAGATATTAGGCAATGTTCTTCTTGACTATTCGCTCTAGGGTTTTGGAAGCAGCAGAGGTGTGATTTATTGGGCGGTAGTTTGACACTTGCTTTCTAGGGCCACCGTTGTGATTAGGCATTATAATGAACTGCTTCTGTTGAGTTGGGAAGCAGCCGGTAGTGAGTGAGAGTGTGAAGACGTGTAATAACAATAGTGCAAGATTTTTTCCCCGAGTTTTATAACAGTTGTATTCGTGCGTCCTTCATTCATTGACTTGAATGAGTGAAGCGTAAATTTCTCTGAGTTAGAACTGAAATTTATCCTAGGCAACCTGTTCAGTATCGTCAGCTGAGATCTCACAATGAAAATCCGAATCTTTGGCTCTTATTTATTGTTAGTCTGTGTGTCATATTTTGGGGGGACAGGCAAGAGTACTCAGGTGGCGTCTAGATAGAATACAATCGAAGCGTAAACAAACATGATCACTAAAACCCATTGGGGGACCGTAACTAATATCACCAAACATTCGAGTGAAATGGCAAACAGAGGTCTCATATGGCCCGGTAATTCGGCGTCCATCTCCTTAGGGGTTAAGTCCACGAACTGATGCGATAGTATTTGTAGCGTAAGCACAAGTTGATCTGCACCGTAGGTACCTTCCGACGAGTTGCAAGAAAGAAGTTTAAAACAAACTTCTGATAGATTGATTTCCTAGAGTAACAAACAACTGCTTGCGGAATGAATAAAGTCAAGCACCTGTTTGGACGCATTCTCAGGGCTTCTTTACACAAGCACAACTGTAAGTTGAGCCCAGAATATTCTAATCATTACCGATAGAGCTATGAAATTTTGTCTACCGACTCAAACATGTACTTTCGCAAAACTTCAAGTTCATAGTTAACATTAAGCAGAACCCACGCGCCTTGTCGGCCAATGAAGCGATCACATCTAACTTGTGCGTAACCGGACAAATGTACTTCACTGTCATCGGTGTCCTGTGACAGCCACAGTTCAGTGAATGCGAGTATATCCGGGTGAGACTTATCTTCAAAAAATCTATCTCGCACATCTTATTCTTTTAGCTGCGCACATTGCTTAGTACTTGCTTACGGTATTCATATTGTCCAGCCATGATTTGTGCGCTACTAGGACTGGCACTGGCAGGTCCGAAATTGAGCGCCGGCTGCCCGACGGCAAACACATCAACCGGGGACCACGTTCATCAGTCGCTCGCCTGTTTTTGAGGTCATTTATGGCCTGTAGCTTCAGCCTACCGGCCAGCGGAAAGTCCGGTTGAACACGAATGTTAGTACGTCAGCTTAGAAACAACCCGCAAGTGAGCGTTGGGTTCTTCCGGAGTATAAAGAATTACACGTAGTAGTCGCGGTCGAGAGTTTGATGCATTAACTGGGACTTTCCTACAGCGAATCGGCTTTCTGACAATAGTGCCTAGAAAAAATGCGGTAGATGTATAGTTGCGTACCTTTAAATCACTGAGGATGGGCCAACGTGCGTTCATTGGGCAGGACAGTAGTGAATTCATCCGCTTTACGAAAATTAACGTCACTATCCGTGAAGGAATCACCACCACGGGGTGTATTTACTCCACGGGTATTTGATTCGACACTTGAAGCAGGTGGCTTCAACAATAGTGATAAAATTGTCCATATACACCCAGATAATGCAGCAACGGCATCGTATGTCGGTGGCTAATATTTTTAGTCATTGAATCAACCGACAGGCTTTATGATAGCTATGGTTTGCTTGTGCTGCTTGCTAAGGGAATCATGTTCCCTTGAAACATAGTCGCTTTGAGCGGATTCAAGCAAGCCGTCAGGACCTGTCTTATCAGGGACAGCAGAAATATCCAGCATATTCGACTGACAAATATTGCGTGTGGAAAGTTTTACATTCACGCAACTGTCAGACGGCTTGGCAAGCAACGACAATTGGCTTCTTTTCGCTACCGAGTCCAATACATCTGCCTGTTTAGCTTACGGGGTTCCCTGGCTTTCCTGTTTTACTCCCATGTACCCTTGAACCAGCTATTCGGTTTTGATTAGAGTAGGGTAAAATATGATGTAAGAAGCAGCTTCAATTTTGTGGTCCACAATCAAACAATGTTAGTGCCACAGGTTGATCTCTAGTGTAGGTGATCATATTCGCGTTGCTAAAGCGGAAGCGTCGTTCTGAGCAGGTCAACTTTGCGGTGAAATGCTGAGAGCATCGAGAACTAACCCTGTAAATTTCACAGCCGAGCAGCAAGATATTCGTCCATCTTACAAAACTCCGAGTGGCCTTGCCAGCGGCTGCAGCAATTAGCACAACTAAAAAGCGACTTTCAGGTCCGTGCAAAGCTGTTGGTACCATCGGTTGCAGACATCGCGCTGCATGCCGCCGGAATCGTCACTTACTAGCATGTTGCAGTTTCAACTGAAACAAAGTGAGATGGCCTCCGAATCCAAGCCTCCGGGAGCAACAACCTAAGTGAACTGCGAGATGGACAATGAGAAACAAACTACATGAACTACAAGAAAGTACTAGTCAAATGACATCAATAAAAACGCAACGCCAGGGGTTTATTGTTTTCTTCTGCTCTTTCATACTGTTATTGATAGGCAAAAGCCGAAAGTTGCTATCCAAAATTATTTTATACACAAGGAATGATTAAAGTAACATATGGTGCATGTTTGTTCTCCATTGTCTATTTTTCGATGCAAAAGCGGTGAAGCTAGTTAAATGATTTAATATAAAAAATCAGTTTTGCCTGGAGGATAATTAGTGTTAAAAGTTGTCAATCCATAACAGTGTGCCCCCGATTTTAAGCTAATAGCCAAAATTGTGACAGAATTAGGAATTGAGGGATACCGTTTTACATAAGCATGAGCAGTTTTCAAGTAACCATGAAAGGCAAATTTCATTAATATAATAAAATGTGAAAGATAATTAGAAGTTTTAATGAACTAAATAAAAGAGCTAGCTTTGTATAAAATTATGTAATGTGTTCTATAAAATTTCGCTAGCATTCACAACCTTTGACAATACTTCTTCAGATAAATTGACTAAGATTATAAACATAATATTATAGTTCGCAGAACAAACTGCTTTATCTTCTTCTTGTTACCTTCTCAAGTTATATACGAAGTGTTTTGTAAAAGTAAGGTGCACAGTGCATTTTTCCTTGATCTCCAGACTCTATGTGTACCGCGCATGATTTCAGTGAATGTTAGAGGTGCTCGCAGCAGCAACCTTTTGCCAACATTGGTGAATCATTGAAAGGGCTGCAGTCAGTAGGTTTGCCGCATGTTAATGATGCGTGAATATCTCCTCCGATTTTTTATGACATTGTTTTATAAGCAATTAGCATTGATTTCACAAAATTGTCTTATGGTTCAAATCCAAGCATATAAAGTTACTTCCGGCGCAAAAACCGGAAAAGCCGTAAAAGGCAATAGTTTACTCACCAGTGGAATGTTCGTAAGCTAGATAAAGGAAGGTTACACCCTAGCTGAAACATGGTGCAATACATAAAATGTAGCATTTTTATTTCTCGTGTATACACGCAGTGCTACAATCAATTTTTAGCTCCTAGCGCTTATCAAGGAAATATGTGATAAAAGCGTTTCATCTGCAAGCTAACCTGCAACATTACGAACGTCATCATCTAAAGTTAAAGGAACAATATCTGTGTTTACCATTTCTGTTTATTCAACTTTACATCAGATACACTGTTGTGGATACATGACATTAATAATCGTGCAAATTCTCCAAAATGTGCCCATACTGATTCAAATTTATCATGTTAGTAAAATGGGTTAGCATGAATACGAGCTTTACCTTCGATGATATCTAAAATAAAATCACCAACTGTTAAGCACTTGTTACTAAAATGTCATTGTAATAATTGTCTCACTTCACTATCTGAAATACTTGTTTGATACATCTTGCGGACGCAGAAATGACACACGCACCTTACCTTACAGCTGTAAACAAACCGCTTGCTAGTATAACCTAGTAATACATAGCCTTCGGAAAACTATTTCTATGACTTAAGTTTAATATTTTATTATTTTGCAAGTTGCTCCGAATAAGACTCGCGTAAAGAGGAGTTCAGGTTGTTAAACTATCCACATTCAGTGCTAAAGCAAAATGCAAATACACGATGTCTTGCTTAAACTCTCCTTATTTTCACACTTCATTGAGCACGTAGCTGCTTTCTCTGAGAAAGCAGGCATCTAAGTATTTTTCTTGGTCCTTGCGCAGCTACAATGATTCTGCCTTACCAATGAATTGAATTTATGTATAATTTATTAGTGATAATTGCCAAAAGTTCGAACAAAACGCATTTCACTGCAGCTTTTGTCAAAAGTAATCGTCCTGCTGGCATGTTTTAGAACTATTTTTCCTGGCAGTACCGCTTGAGCTCAGTTCTAGGCAAGAGCGAAAAACTATAATATAGAATCAATTAATATATTCTTTATTGAGGGAAAACGTAACGTTGCAAGCATTTGACTTACCAACTTACCCTTAGGAACCAAATCGGCTGTTACTGATAGTATTGAGAAATGCGTGATAAAGTTGTGTAAAATAAATGTGATTTCATACGATGGGCACACGATGATTGATTGGAAAGGACTCTTAAAACGTCTATAAAGTTGGCTTGCAAAGTTACTTTTTGAAAATTTATCAAAACATGCGTTCCTAGTTAAAGGCCAGTCAGTGATTAAGCGATGTGCATTTAAATTCAAATATTTAAGCAATCAACTTCCACTGCGATAAACTTACAGTGATCCAACTGTCTTTTTACTGTTTCATAAAATAATAATGGTTTGGATGCAGTAAGTGTATATTTTCGTAGCAGTCTGAATATCTAATATACCAATTAACTTAGTTTGCTCATTGCACACTCTACTTACTTGCAAGGTTAAAATCCCGACTAAAGTTAACTTCAAATGAAATAAACGGAATTACATCCCATATTTAAAAACCCAGGTATAACATCTCATTACTAACACAGATGTTATGTACTTGGACTGCGCTTACAAAACCCATTGCTCAACCGACTTGCATATGGGAATTTCTGTCATATACTTCAGTAAGGGTGAAGACAGTGAAGTTCAGTGTATTTATTCCATGATTGAAAAGGAAGATGTGTAGAATTGTTTGGTCAAAAACAGAGGTTTTCCGGTTTAATTCAACTTGCAAATACTAACAGCATAAATGAAATATCTGCATTAAATTTTCATTATTCATTATAAACGTAAGTTTCAGGTAGAAAACACCTGCAAAAGAAAAGAAAAACATGAAAAGGCGGCACCCAGGCTGATTAACTTGTAACGCATGAACAGCGTTCCGTAGAGCTAACAGCTGGCCATTGTACTTCAACGAAGTGATATTCTCCCTAATAATAGTGCTCGAGATTGGAGGAGATGCTAAGCCGAGAGCGGAATTCAAAAAGTAACTCACAACGCTAACACCATTGAAATCCGATCTTAGCAATGTCTACAAACATACCCAGCCCAATGTGGTTGGATGACTCACCCACTTACATTTTGTCACTTAGTGGTATGCCACCATCTTACTCGTGGAGTGTACTGTTAACTGTAGGTGCTTTGAGTCTACGCGAGTTGCAGAACTCCAGCAAAGTGAACGCTACTTACTTAGTTTCATATTTAATGTACTAATTGTAGTATGTTTTTCATTAATATTATTTCGATATCCCCACTTACTACCTAGTGGGACTAATGAAGCAACCATTCATAACCGGTAACAATTCATTACTCTTTGTACCTTGTGTTCATCGTATTTCGGTTTCGAACCAGTGAGCCGAGGTGTTCCAACCGAGGCCAACTTTGAACTAAAATCCTTCATGTCTCTTAACCAAGTCATCACTTGTACACCTCTCCTCTTCTTCCCTCCGTACCCCGGCGCGCAGACATCACAGGTCGCGGGAGTCGATGGGCTGGCATGCACAATACGTGGTCCAGCCATCTTAGCGTAGTGCATGAACTAACGGCGCTGAGCGGTTTTGCTTCTCCTCTTCTTGCGCCATAAACAAGGCGTTCAACAAGCTCTTTGCTCACTCGATTTGCCATCAGATATGACCCATACTGCGAAGGTACCGGCAGTGGAATGTAATTAGTCTGCTGATCTAGTCGTGTAGGTTTCACAACCGTACAATAGGATCGAAAGTACGGCTGCATTCCACGTGCTTCCCTTCAGGGTGTGAATGGTATGGTGATGGCGCCGTAATGGACGAAGGTTAGCAAAAGCGAATAGAGCTTTCGCTATGCGACTTGTGATCTCGTCATCATTTCAAACAACAGATACGGCTATATAGGAATTTAAACTTTTGAATGACTTCCGGTTGGTCTCCACTAACGGTAAGCAAAGGAAGCGGTTCATGCAAATCTGGAAGGAAAGCTTTGAATTTTGAGAGTGCAAAGCATCGACGGAAACGGTTGACAGTCAGTGGTAATCCGTGCAGTGCGGCTAGGCAATTTTAGGATCTTTTACAAACTACGGCAATCTCGTGAACATATTCCAGGTCAAAAAGTTTACTTCCTTAAATAAGCTACAGACTTTCTAAGGTGTCTCTTGTAAGCGCGATTTCCATGAGTTTGTCAAAAGCGAAGTTAAAGGGGAATGGGGACAACGGGAATTCTTGTGTTACACAGCTGGAGTATTTTAGGGCAGCGACAGCTTGCTGTAAGTTCTCCTTCTGCCCGAGCTACACGCGTAAAGCGCGCGTATCGTATTTGTATAATTCTCGAGTACACGCTTCCATAGCAGCCATTGCTAAAGTGCATGTCCTTCTAGCGAATCGAAAACAATTTTGATGCCGAGGAACACGACAATGATGACCCGTCAGTATGTATGACGGTGCTCCAGCAGCTGACGTGATGTGAATATGTGGTCGATGCATCCCAGACCCAGACGAAACCCGGCAGAGCCACAGGAATTTGCATTTCACGAGCGCCAATCACGCACCGAAGGATTACAGACGCAAATAATTTTAGCCTATGTAGATCAAACTGACTCCCCTTTGGTTTCCACTTTTATATCGTTAGCCTCCTTTAAAAATAGAGACAATGCAGAAGCATCTCCAGTCGGTTGGGACAGTTTCTTGCTCCTAATTCTTCAGTATTAAGTTGGGTAAATTCTCAACATGAACAGGGAGCATTAATATGTAGAGGACAGAGTAAAGGTCATCCAGACTTTCAGATCTATTCAGCTACCGGTGAGGTATATAAGAATTCCGGCCGAAAAGATTGTTTTTTAAAATGCTCACCAAAAGTATTTCTAAGTTATGGACAGGCTGTTCGCGCTCGTCACTTATGGATTCAAAAACAACAGGTTTCATCCTGACTGTTCCTCGTGTCAGACGAAGCAACTTCCGATGCTTACCATGGGCAGTGACTATCTCCATCTGTAACAAACGATGAGAACACTAGGATTCTCGGCATGTCTCAGACCAACGCGGAGTTGTACCTGACGTATTTACGAGTCTCACTGCCTTTGCTTCAAGCCAGAATTTTCTGGCGAGCGTCAATGAGTTTAAGAAATTGCAAAGAAACCCAATACCTGTTTTGACTAGTGGATTTACCACATGATAATTTATCTGTTTCTAGTAGATTCTGGTGGATTTGCAAGCAGGAACCTTCCTCCGTATCCAGTGAGCGTTTGCTCAAGCCTAGTGCCGCTTGATTCGATACGTACTCAGAACGCCTGGCATTGCGAGTTTACTGGGGAATATGCGCTTACAGCGTCGTTGGGGGGCGACCGCCTATACACACCCGCAGATCAGCACATACAAGTGAATGTTCAGTGTCCACATATATGCTCCAAACCGAGTGACAGATTTGCTAGCGGACTCACCAGCGATAACTGATCGCGATGTGATCGATTTGGGTTTGTGGCTGTTTCGATGCTGGTGGGCGCTATATCATTTTCCGCCGAATGCTGTGTCGGTACTTATTTCTGGGATGAAATAAGCGAGCATCTTCATACAAATGAAGTATCGGGTCACCGTTATCGTTACAGGAGCCACCACCATGTTGACCATCCAGATGCAGCATATCAGTGTACAAGTGCCGAACTTCAGCGTTCAGATCCCTAGAAACATTACAGTGTCTGTGCTTATTCTGTGGCGAAGAAATTTGTTCATTTGACGATAAAAGTCGTCTTTTACGATGTCTACTTGCGTTATTACGGTTACTGTATAAGCTACTTGATTTATGTTTCGTGTCACTGGTTTTATTAGCCATGTTACCACAGAATATTACAGTTTCGTTTGTTCAACATGTGTTTCTGCAGTCAGCTGGATGATCCTAACAGGAGGACTTTGGAGTGAGGTAGGTTTGTTTTACTGGCACTGCGCCAAGTATATGGACACGGATGTTTAAATACAGAGATCAAATTCTTCATCACGGTAAGAACAGGTGGAAAATCTAACCATACAAAAATGGCTGATACTGTTTGAAACCAATTTTGGGAAAACAATTGGTGAATGCGCTGAAGTTCAACAGCTTCCGTTGCAAGTGACACCACCTCTTGAATATAGTCTCGTCAAAAGGACACGCAGATAGTCCAACTTGTTTCAAATTGGGGTAGCTGACAAATAGTTTTTCTGCAGCACTCTACAAGTTACGGAACCTCTTTAACAATAAAATCTACACTGGCTAGGCACATACAACTCATCTCAATGCAATCCAATCAATGCTGAGTAGCTTTTACTACAATGGATTGGACATGTTTAGTGTAGATCACCCGGGTTTATTTTTAACAGCTTTTATCAATTAAATTTGAATACATTTTCACTGCGGCAACTGAATCATTTGGCTTGATTTTCGCTTTCCGAATGCAGAGCATTTGCACAGGTACAAATACACGTCTGCGGTTTTCCTGATCGATTTTCAAGTGCGCTTTGCTTTTCCCACATTTTCAAGCTCAAACAGGCAATAGGCTTTTCTTGACATGTTAGTATGCTACATGGTTTGACACCGTTAACTATATTCATAAGCTTCAACGGCATCAACCGTTTACTAACAAATAATTATGAACCGCCTAATAGGATGTGAATAAGCATGAACAACAATAAGGCGACTGTACATCATATCCTTAATAATGCACGTAATGCGAACTGGAAATTTTTCAGTACTTTAGCTTACATATTTGTTCTACAGACATGGTGATACTCACTGTATGGAGGAGGAAAAAGAAAGCATCATTAAATGCAAATGCAAAATGCAACTGCAAAATTTAAGTGATTGTTTCAAATCCACAAGGTTACCATTCAGAAATTGCGTTTATCTATTTACTTGGGAATGTATGCATAATATTTGAAAAATGTTGTACGTAGGGAATGAGTTCATACTACCAAGCATTTGCAAAATAACACAGGTCTTACATGTTTTCAGATATACTAAAATATTTTAGTGTAAAGGAACAACGGTAAACATACAAACACATGCTGTAAATTTGTCATATTTGTAATACTGTGCTCGAACATGTGTTTTTGGTCATTGGATAGCAACTAGTGCTTCCTTCGTAGTTACAATGCAATAGTAATATTCTGTTCTAATATATTTCCCAAAGATTTTGATGAAGCCGTGTGCGATAATATTCCATTGTTTAATGACACTTTCATATTAGTTTTTAACAAATCAACAACCTTGGATACACGACATAATGCACTAATGTTATCTTGCCTTCATTAAAATGTGCGTTAACATGGGTCAACAAATTCTGTCAAATGACACAAATTTGTTTACTTTGAGCTACATGTCCCTCGATAAGAGGAATGTTGGCAGATGTATTTTGACGGAGCTAACGTCATTATTTAGTATACTCCGGGCCCCAAGAAGCGTACATCCATGACATATGTGCAATATGTTAGGTAACAACAGAGTGGTGTCATCTCTTCCCTTGAATAACAGAATAAAGAAATTAAAGTGCATCAATAACCACTCACTAATCTGTGATGGCGGGGCTAAATATGAATAATGGACAGTGATGTATGAAGGGTAAAAAAGCAGTTTCTTGACAAGTCCCGCAGGAAAATGGGGTAAAACTACAATTTTGGAAAGAGAGGTGAGTTGACTGTTTGGCCGTTTTTCTATGAGATAGGTTGCTAAATATTTGTGGTGTAGAAGAAATTGAATTCCAATGACCAGGAAAAATGAGACAGTAGTAGTTTTTACTCCGTGAGTAAAGTAAAAATGATAATAATTATTTATGTATCTAAAATAATGTGTATGCAACATGTTAATCCGGTTTAAAGGGATGATTGATATAATCCAAAGTTGCACCGTATATGCAACGAAGTGCTGGTGGTCAAGGGAAACATGATATCGGTTTTTGCAAATAACTAATATGGGGACGGAAAGAACGAAGTTTGGGAGAGAGTTCAAGGGTTGGCATGTCCGAACAGCAAAATTTTTCTGCCGGCATTCCAGGCTGCTATACACTGCACACAATTTCAGACGGTTACCTCTGATATTGGTGTTATGACGAGTTCTAGCAACTGACGACTTACGTGATAAGGGTCACTAAATAGTTGATAGACTAATATGCGAACACCCCGCAGCCTTCGGTACCGGCCACTGAAAACTCCCATTGCCTTCAGCCTTTGATGTTAGGAGAGGTTTGATAGGCCCATGACGTTATTTGTGGCCTCGTGCTGTGGTTTCTCTAGCACTTCTAATTCGCGCTTCAACCAGGGTTGTCAAGCTTGGATGGCGTATGTAATGTCGCGGCGCACGTCAGAATTGTGTATCATGAGGAAGATGCATCGGTCAAATCTTCCGAATGCTCTCTTTTCAGCAAGCAGTCGTGCTGGTTGGCTCTCTTCGCAGCTGCCACTGACTACTTTAAATAGTTAAGTTCACCATGAATGAGCACACCAATGTCACGTTCTTGGGAAGTTGTTTGCAATAAATTTGACACAAGACTATACGCAAAGTCAGGTGCGCAGCACAAGTAAACAGCGTACAATGTTTCTACATTGAATGGTAGTGCATTCAGAACGGAATAGCTCGCACTCTTGTTGAGGTAACGCTGTAGCTCTTCGTAGTCGTTCGGTTCTTTGATCGCTCTCCGTAATGTGATGTCATTCGCGACGAATGTGAAATTGAAAGTGATTTCCCTCCACCAGATATTATATGAAAATCAAGAATAGACGGGGCCGGAGCACCATGCCTTGGGTTATACCGCACTCTACCTCATTAGCGCCGAAGAACGATTCTCTTGCTCTCACTTCTAACCTATATTATTGCAGGAATGTTCGTTTCCAAGACATTAGTGGGTAATCGGCGCCATAGTGCTAAAGTTTCCTGGAGGAGAATTCGGTGGTCTAAGCGAGCAAAGACTTTTAAAATGTCCAGGTAAATGATATCAACTCCTACTCCATCAAAGCTTCAGTCCAGTTATTGCGTGCAATCAGCAGGTACGTATTGCACAAGTGCTTTTGTTGAAAGTCATGTTGTTTTGGAGCTCAAAACTTGCGAAGTTTTCAGGTATTCATGAGTACAACGGCGATACTAGACCCCGTAAGCTTTGCAAGTAAAGAGGGTACCGTTATAGGACGGTAATTGGTTGGGGCAGTGCGACTGCCTCCCTTATGAATAGCAGTGATGGCCCCCGCTTTCATCTTGTTGGAATATGGTTCTCATCCATACGACGCAGATAGGATTTAGCCATAGATTCCGCCAGGTTAGTGGATTCTAGCTGTATGACACTCAGTCAAATGTTATTGACACCTGGATAGCCGTGGATACACAGGGACAACAGTTACTTTGACACACATATTTTAGTAAAAGTAATATTGGATAAGGCTGATGGTGGGCCAATAGCAACAGGGATAACGGTTTGGTCCGTTACTCTATGTAACTTTATGAGTATTGAAACCGTAAGTGGCCTGATGCTTTCGATGCTGATCCCGTGTATCCGTCAGTCGTGCTCAGTGTTGGAATTCCGCGTTGCACCCTACGTAGGCCATCAGCAGCCTTGTATAAGAGTTTGCGGTTTGTGCATAATCCAGGATTCGAAATTTGAGGAGTCTTTTTGAGCTTTTCATGTTAAGTCCCTCAGTGACATGTATTTGCGTGTTCTGCTCCTTAGATATGACTTCCTTCACATTTGACAAAAGATGGATTGCTTTTCAGACGCTTGCGCTACCAGTGTGGTGAATGTCATTGTGAAACTGTCCCAGTGGGGTATTCCGTTAATAATATCCAACATACCAACTTAACACGCACGGATAACAGGTTGTTGTGCGTGACCGTATATACGTTATTGTTTTCTTTCTCCGGATATACCACACAACATACATATTTAAACAGTAGAGTCACATGGTCACTGCAACTTAGTGGTGTACTTGTGTTTATTCCGTCGATCACCAGTGCTTCGTTGCTGAGCACAAAATCAAGTATCGACGGCTTGTTAGCTGTTTGAAATCGGGTGGGACAGCTTAGGTAATTATAAAGGGGTAGCTGGAAATTACATCTTGTAAACACGCTTTGAACTGCATGTTATCGGTCGCCCCTATTTACGGATGGTGCACATTAAAGTCGCCTGCGATGAGAATGGGGCTGAGTGTCTTGCTCGAAGCAACCAGAAGAACGTGGTTTTGTTTGGAATCCATTTCCCACGTGGAGTTTGGTGGACGATAAATCACGGCTAGAGCACATGTGTCTTTGCTTCGCATCCATAGCTGGCACCAAATTGAATTTAAGGCACTGATCTCTGCATGGTTAGTAGGTTCACATAGGAGGTTAGCCTAACAATAGATAGTTACGCGACCACCTCTTCCAACTTTGTCATCCTGAAGCAGTGACTTACTGGATAAATTGACTTCAAACTCTGCTATCTAAATGTTTAATCAGGTCTCCGTAATCATAACGTGATCCCGTGGTCGTGGCGCCTGGCGTTATTTAAGTTCGGCCAACTTTCTACGCACTTTCGGAGATAGCATACAAATATGATAATATTTTTTAAATTATTACGTAGATTTTGGTTTCTTGAAGTTCAGGCGAGCTATATGGTAGTATGGAGCAAGTCAGATCGATGTATACTCTCGTGTGTCTCCCTGTCCCGTCAAGTGTCATTAATGTCATAATTTCCAGAAATCCGTGGGATTTTAGAGGCAACTATTAAGCTGAGTTTGCATATTCTGACACAGTGCTGAAAAGCAATGGCCGTGCGCCTGCTATCTTTAGCCTAAACTGGGTAGGCAACTTGGAGCGAAGCTTCAACTAGCTATCCTATAAGACTTTGGTCATTCCTTTGGAGTAATGCACGAATTTCAATATGTTTAAACCGCAGCCCTTGTATTTTGCAAATAAAGGAATTATCGTTAGTGATTTGGTGATATCCTGATTCAGAGAATGTTCTTCGCCGATGTGGCACCACTGCTCACAGTCATGTTTTGCGCTTCATGCTCAGGAGAGCCCAGCAATTCAAGAACACTATATACATATAATTCTTGCTTTCCATATTAGAAGGTCCGTCATGATTTTCGTTTTTCCTTTGCTCGTCCTTTCCAAGGAATATCGATAGCATACGTTCCCTGCTTGATGAGCCGCAAAGATGAGCGGCTTAGAGTAGGACTATCTCTGTCTTCTCAATTGCATTCAAGTGTACTCGAAGAAACCGGGGTTCGCCGTAGTGCACAGAAGTTGGATGACACGCTAAGTGTAGTAGCCCAGTTAGCTCAACCTGAATATGGGTGCAAAGTGAAGTGGCGTAACCATGTGTCCATGACAGAAAAGAAGCTAAATATAAGGTCACTGCTTATTTCTGGAGAAGTTTGGTAAATTCCTTCAATATTAGGTAACCAAGGCGGCATTTTAAACGATCTTGAGTTCCATTTAGGAAAAGAACTTAATGCATTATTTATGACCAACTCAGATGTTATGATATTTTTGATTTCAGATTATGCAAACTAACAGATGGAATATTATGCTATTACTCTTGATAGATCTACTGTTAATCATTGTCTCGTAAAATTAGGATTGCAGACGCGAGCAGTCATTTTCAAAATTGTAGCCCCTGTAAATGTTTTCTTTGTCTCTTAACTGTTGTGCACAAGGCACAACTAATTGTTAAAATTAAAACTGTCCTTATAAACGTAGTATTTAGTTTTTTTTAACAAATCGGAATATAATTTCTACAATCTAAAGCTTTAGCTTAGCAACCTGTTAATATATGCTCAAATTCTACTAACTACAAGTAGAAATGCAATTAGTCATCCATCTATATCTTGAAATGTCCATAATTTAACTAATTAATTATTTATTGTATCAGGTCTTTTTTTGCGGGGTTGTCAGAAAAATCGGTTTGTTAATTTTTAACACTTCAAAATGGTTAAAAGCGATGCAGGATAAGCTCCAATTCCTTTTCCTACATTTTATAAGCAAAATCGTAATTATTCTACAGGAATTCATTTTATACAGTATAGATAGCTTGTACGAAAAAAATTTGAAAAGCGTTCATCATATTATTGTCTCCTGGGTTTAGTTTAAGAACAATAGCATTTTCCAAATGGTAGTAACCCAATAGCCAACCAATCGACGTGGTGGCAGCAAAGTTAGACGAAGCTATGCGGGCAGCCCTAGACATCGAAGTTCAGAATATACATGACATTAAAGAATGATGTGTCGTACTGCCATTAAAATCAGTCTATGCAGTCCGCTGCCATCAAACTTGACTCGGTGGCATTAATCGCTAAATCGTAAGATCTAGTTCGTGGGTTCGGATACTGCGTTACCTGGCCAATGCACGCTACTAACGAGTTGTAATGCTAAGGGTCATCCATGCAGCGAAACTCTGAATGTGTGATATCTGTCTAGTTGGTTCTAGATGCAAAGTAGCTTCTCCAAAAGTTGCGAACATATTCAGTGTTTCTTCCTGTATAAACTTTAAGTAACCGTATCTCGTTCTGTGATTTATTCAAATATACCTAGGTTGAAGTTAAATGTAATAGGTACGCAATGACATAAACTGCTCACACACATCAAAGAATGAGCGTAGGTTTGATTAGTAATAATCTCAATTACAGCAAACGTACGATGTTTAGTATTTAAATTGGGGGTGTACCTAAAATAGTAAGACGCACCTCCAGCACATTCGCGGGCCGGGTACTCGATGATGGCTGTTTTGATAATGGGATAAACATCACTTAAAGTTATTGGGATAAAAATTGCAAGCGGTATGTTAAGAATGTCTCGTCGTCACGCTGGATTGAATTACGATTGCACAGATATCAAAAGGCAAAATTTAACATCCGAGCTGTTGCTATATCACAATGTAAGATCCAAGGTATTTTACAAACTGATTTAGTGGAAGGTGTAGATTTCAACCTTACTTACGTCACCGCAAACCCTTTTAATATGATACCACGTAGGCTCTTTTTATGATCAGTTTACACGAAATGTACTGGGATTTTGGTAAGACTAAACCACTTACATGCTAAATACTCTGGCGACATTTGCGATTAAAAGGAATATGAGAAAACTACACGAAAGTCATAAGTTTTGACTTATAAGAATCATTATGTTATACTATGACATAGAGAACAGAATGATTTAATTTTCAAACCAAATGTATTCACTTATCCTTAAATGTAACGGCTAAACTCTATTAAGCGCCTAAAAACACTGTATGCCTGAAGAAGTGGGCGTGGTTGGCAGGGCCAAGTTACTTTTAAAAACGTTATGAAAAATGCTTTTTTCTCGTAGAAGCCATTTTCATATGCAGCCGTCGGATTTCAAAAAATAGCGTATTAGTACGCCTTCATTAGTATGAGCTGACCTGTATCACTATTTTGAATCCATTCTACTGTAAAATAATGGAGAATAACAGGATAAGTTCACTAATGTAACAGTTGTGATAAAGTGATTAAAGTGCGCTTGCACAGCAATCAGGTGCTAAGAATGGAATGCGTTCGGTTCTAGTTGAGCTGTTTTCGAAACGGAAAAGCTTTCTGGGTTTTTATATTAAAAACGAAATTGCGTTGCATGTGAAGCCAAGCTTTTACATATTCTGTTTAGGCGCTACCGCTCTCCGTTCATCAACTGGATGACAAATGCACACCTTACTTAAAAATTCTTAGAACAACAGAGTTAGGCTCAGTTCGGATTTTAGTATCACTTGGAACTAAATCAGGTGTGGTTTGCCATGGTTAAAAGCATTTCTATATTTGACGAATTGAAAATAAATAACGCCATTGAACTAAATATAAATGCCTTTTTGGAATATAAGCCAACTACACACTGAGCAATGTAAATGCAAGTTTCCGTATAACACAAATAATATATTATACCTGGAAGCAAAACATAATATTGTGGGACCCGTTAAAAAAGCAACTACCATATATTCCATGCTGCTGCAACACGGACTATTTTACTGAATAATTAAAATTTAGTGGACAGCTGTCAATCAGTGGGACATTGCCCACATAAGGTTCATGTAAACTCAGAGGACATAATAAACAAATTTTAAATCAAGTATTGTGTATCTCACTTTTTAAAAGAGGCTCATCTATAGAGTAAGAAATAATGAATCATTAAGACATGAACTAACTTGAATTTGTTGCGATGATTTGCCAACAGCCTGTGAAAAACATACATACCTAGCTCTTCCAAGTAGACTTTAAAAAAGGAAAGAAGATAATCTTAATATTATCCTTTACTTGAATTACCACAGGACTATAATGCAAACAGGGTTATTGCCAGGATGGCACTTAATAGCAAAAGGGCAATATTACCTTCATATACGTTTTCTAAAAGATGTGCAAAATAGCTGGTCAATTATTAATTTTGGTAAGGATAAGCAACAACACTACCGTGTGGGTGCCTAAGTAACACCTGTGCGTATTTAAACAGCACCGAATTAAGGCACGCTTTGTGAATAATTGGCAGCAAGCGGCACCAAACAAACGTACTTTTATCCATGTAAGGTACTATGTCAAAAAAATTTTGTACAGAGGAAAACATAATAAGAGATGGAATATTGAAAAATAATTCTAAAGAGGCCTTTGCCTTTTCGGCAAGCATCATTTTACTACCTACTTGATATGCCAAACAACAAGAACTGCAGTGCATCAGCCATTTGAACTGGTGCTGTGCTGCTATACAACCATGATGACCAATGACATAAAGAATAATAAAGGGGAAGAGAAGGGGGACTTACCAGAAAACCTTAATACCCTAAGCAAACATTCAGTGTCAAGGCGCCGACACCTTGTGTGTACAACATACCATCACAAATAGCTGGCTATCGTGCAATGATATACTGGCTTTATGAGAAGATATTCGCACCATCTGTGTTCAAAAGATATTTAGAGCAACTGTGAATATCTTACTCTTTTAATATATGAATATAAAGGCCGAAATACTGCGCGTTTCGCAATCATTTGCAGTTGTACATGTCCCCACTTTTAATATCAACTATTTTTGAAGTATTTTTACAGTAAAACGTCGCGATATCTACTGGAATCCAGTCCCAAATTGCCTTTCGACAATCCACGAATGTCGCTCGGGACTGCCGGCTTCGTGATTCGAAAGACAAATGTGCACCAGTTTTAGATTGTTTTAGCAATTTGTAATGTTTACTAATTTTGTTGCTGTTATTTTGTTATGCAACTGAGTACAACTATTTGGTTTCAACTTAACTGATGCATATAAAATAATTAGAATCAAGCAACAGACCACATTTAGGTCTGAATATAATTTTGTTGTTTGCTTTAATGCTTTTAATCCATTGAAAGCCGAACATTATTTATATAATTAAGTAATGTTTTCAAAGCTGAATGCAGTAATACATAAGTTTTCAAAAACGCAATGCAACATGCAACCAGAAGTGTTCGCGAAACATTAAACTTGATTGATTGGCCTCAAACTGCTCCGGGAGTTCCAAGTGAACTGTTAGGGAATGAACAGGTCATTTATTTTTACCCATAAATTTGTTTTCGCTGGTTCCATTACTTAGTCATGTGAACGATGGTGTGTGTTTGGACATAGATTTTGTTGAATCTATGATTCAATGCTACTCATTATTCATAGCGGACTACGTGCTAGTTTGATGCAAACATTGGCACAACTGGTTTGGAAGGTTAATGTTTGTGTATTTAAATATTGGTATTCAAATAAATACCCAGGTTTGAAGTTAAATCCAGGAAAACAGACGCTAAATGTTGATATAGAACGTCGTCGGTATATGGACGTTAGTAGCTTGTTGAACGATATTCGTGGTGATTTTCATTAAGAGTGGTTTACTGGACTGCATTGGTTTCAGCTTTATGCTGAATATTTGGTTAATCAGGCATTATCAAGCTCATTTTACTTTCATTTTGTTTACCATGTTTATAACTTATATGATGCAATAGTATCCTATTGAGAATCCTAGGTAAATAACAAATTTAGCTAATCATACTTTGCTAAGCACGATATTTATATACCTGCTATATAAAAGGAGTATTTGGCAAAATTCAGTGAATCGTTTTTCAACAGCGAAAACATCCTCATGGACAATAGAACTCTATTATTCTAATTATCATATATTCCTTGTAAGCAGTCAGAAATGAGACAATTAATATTCGCAAAAGATAGCAGCTCTTACATTGTTTTGTTAGTAGAACCAGTTACAGGATTCCTGTTTGCAGATTTTGCTCGTTAAATTGCAGGTGTTCATTAGGATCACCTTTGTTTGCCATTATTAATGAGAAAGAATATTAATCGACATAATTGCGAAAACAGTCTGATCTATTGCTGGTGTATTTTATTGCAAATTTAAGCATATATCAAAGGTCAATACTGTCATTCTGGCTTGTTTACGTACCCGAACTCACTACTCGGTTACAGATATACTTTCATTTCTTAGGCTCAATTCTTACTACCTGAGAACAAACCGCACGTACATTGATGCCATATATTACGTGCATTAATACTTACCAGCAAAAATGGAATTCGTTCTATCGCCTGTAATATTGAGACAAATAAACATCACTTCATTTGTAGTGACCTACGTTGGGCGATTTATATGGCGTATTACCAATGGTTTGGACTTGCGTCAGGAAAATTTAGTAGGCTATCAGGCTAACAGTAAGGATTATGAGTATCGAATTGGGGACAAATTATGAGCTATTTAACTAGCACTACATAGTCCCTATTCTCTCTCTTAAGGAGAAGTCTTTGCATTCAATATTATTGGATTGGATTTACCGGTTTGCATTTGCCGTTCATGCGCAGGTGTTCGGGAAAAGCAGGCTTCCCTTTACTGTAACCAAACTGTTCATTGATCGTGTTACATCAAAGAAGCTTTCCCTTGTGTCTCCGTTTCCTTATGCCACCGTCAGTTTACATGGGAAACACATGATTGTCCCGTTGACTGCAAGTTTTGCAAGAATTTTGTTTCTTCCATTATCCAGCTACTGCCAACAGATTACTTGAGATTTATCTTAGATATAAATTATGTATTTCTTATTTAGTGTATATATTTATTTGGTAAATGCTATTAATAGTCTCTATAATGCTTTCATTCCAGTAGCTGCCAAGCTACATGGCACAACTATTAATATTGACTAAGAGCTTTCTTCTGCAAATCAAACGTTTTGCGCAGATATTGAACGACAAAGCCATCAGGTTACATTGTGCTCTGATTTCTATGCTTAGAAGGTTTAACAACATACAAGACTTGCGGCAGTTTTTTGAGTTATAACTTTAAACTTTCTTATATTTTTCTACAATAAATTAGTAAGCTCTAATTTACAGAGGGGCCCTCGTCAGGTTGGTTTCTTGACCATATCGATATAATCCAAAGCTATGTGTGGCAAATATCCGATAGAACAAATTCGTAAGTTTAACAATGACTCCCCTGAAAGTCAGCTCTATGAAAGCACTGTTCATTGATAGTGGGGCCTATAACTCACCAACCACAGATTTGGTTGTGACTCTTGGCGAATTCCGAAAGCAGTCACTTGCAATCAGCAGGTTGGTAATCAGTTATATATAAGTAGAATTATAATGAAGCCAACAGATTCGCCCAGCAAGAATTATTAACGTATTAAAAGCAAGGTTTACTGGGTAACTACTTTAGTAACATAATCTTTGTCAATTGTTTATGGACTCATGTTTCGGAGCTATTTCAACCTAATATCTTCTCCTTAGATATTTCTTTTGGTGACCATATATGCAGACATGGAATGTCCTACATAATTTTGTGCGAAATACATGGCATACTTTGCTAATATTTGGGTAGCGTTCACAGAGACGTCCTAAGTTTTATTAAAAGGTCTGCATGGTATTTTAGTAGCTTTCAACTGAAATGTTTCTTAACTATGTAATGTTTTAGTACTTAAATATTTGCCGCTGCCAATATCATAAGTATGACATTCAAAAAACGATGAATATTGATTGTTCCTTTGCTTACTTGTTTTAACCAGCTTCTCTGATGAAATTAAATTATATGCATAATATTATGGAGTTTGTCAGCAGTAAAACAAAACAATGAAAGATTTCTTTATTAAAACCTTGGCATGTGCAACTTACCTTGAAACTGAAACACCGGTTTTCGTATATTCCGCAGAACTAAGTAAATAAACACAAAATTTTAGTTTTTGGAATAGATCAGCAATAAACAATAAAATTTCTTCCTATGTATACATGTTATATTCATTGTATTTGCTACGTTCCTTGGCGTACAAAGCATTTATTTTAAAGACGTTAAAACGATATTAATATCTATTATTTTGTAGTGATTGTAAATAGTTTGCTTATTTTTCATTTTCACATTTGCCTATTTCGCTGCAGTTGTTGTACAGCTTTGTTTCAATTAAATATATACATACACTTGGTTCCGAGCTCGCCTTCCGTGGTTCTCCCTTGCCTACCACTGGATTGGTGTGATTGTGCGCGTCGCTGCCTGCTTGATTCACAATCGGACTCTACGTACGCGAACACTTCGGCATACCTCGCAATTTACGGTCGTCCGACGCTAAGGTGCATCAGGATATTTTAAATGTGAGGTAAAGCTGACTGACTGGGTATTCTCTTTGACCGGTTCCTCCATAATTTTTAACAACACCTACTGAGAGGGAATGACGTATCACTCTGCTTTTTCACATGATACCTAGGAAAGTACCATCCCCTTGCTGTTCTGCCGACCTAGAGAAACCAAACAAAATTTAACTAAACCTTTATAAAAATCGTCTTAACACTGACATATAGTCCATTTGGTAACTTTAAACACCAAATGTGGATAGTTGGACTGCCGCCATTAAATGTTCCAAATTCCTACGTGACAGCAATCAACTGATCCATGTTCCAAACATGTTCGCTGTTGCAAAATGTCCTACTGCTGTTCTAAACCAGCTATATAAAATTATTTTCCATGGCATAGTGGGTAATAATAAAGCGATTAATGATAAGTCAACTAACATCCTAATTGTACATATTGCACAATAAGTTACGCACGCCTAACTTTGTGCACTATAGTGAGTCGCTTGCCCTCGCTCTACAAAATGTTATTACTGGCTTGGGCAAGCACCATACTTTCTATGAACATGCTCACACCATGTGATAAATTTTGTTTTAATTTTCTATTGCATGGGTGGATGCAAAGGCTATGCTTAATGCAGCTCAATGCGGGTACCACCAATCGTTAAATTCCTCAGTAGTGTGTCCTTATGCCAAATTCATCGCGTGTTCCTTGCTCCCAAGCAAAATTGTCTTGGCAAACCATACAGTTAGATCAACAGGCAGACGATCATTTAACCTATTCAGTCTTTAAATATTAGCAATTTCCGATTAAAAAGATGCAAGAACTTTTACCAAAATATGGCTGAACAAAGTACAGTGGAGCACATTAGCTTAAATTAGTAATTCAAGGTAATTACAAAACATTAAAAAGCATAGATTTATTGCAGTCATTTAGGGAATATATGAACTCGGATTGTCGCCTCGTTTTAAGTGATTTCGATCAAATTTGACATATATCGGTTGTCTTGATATTTGAATTAATAGGAATATCGTGGTTCCCGTTATCATTCCTCTCAACTTTATAACATTGACGTCGTCCTTTTTTGGGAAATGCGATTCACTATAATCCTAATCATCGCAGTCATAAAATTGGCGTTCCCGAAGCTCACGATTTCACAATCTTCTATTTGCAGATGGACATTTCAAATTCATCAACTGTACTCCTCGATCCGTCACAAATATGTTTTAGAATAGTTCAGCTTTAAAGACAATGTAAAATGGATAATTTTCTCTTACTTTTCGGTTGAAGATCCGTTGCTATTTAACAAATAAAAGGATGCCATATTTGCCATCGTGCAAAGGTTTATGGGTAAATTATATGATTTTGTGTTCAGAGGTTTGCTTTGTTCCGGAAAAACTATCTTACCTTTGATCATGTGTGTTTCATTGTAATGGACTATTAGAAAACAAATTTAGTAGATCATTGACTGTTGGTTTGAGACTAGAGGTAACAACATCAAATATGCGACGCAAAACGCACAAGGGTATATATTTATCTTACCATAGAATTTTTTCATACTTGAGACATCGTGGGTCTTGCCTAGACATAGCAAGTAACGTGCATATTAATAAATAAAATATAGTCTACTAAGTATCTCGGCATCCTCTTAAGTCTAGTGTTAGTACTGCTCCAAGAAATGCCAAGATGACAATCGATTGCCTTACTAATGCATTGAGTAATGAAGCAACACAAATTCAAAGTGACATTATATGCAACTGCCAACACGGATGTCAATTTGTTATACATTAAATTAAAGTAAGTACTAACTGAGCTTTATTTCTGTTAAATTCAAATCATTTCCACTCACAAAGCTTTATGCCAAATTAGCCCTCACATAAATCAACTCCATACAATCCGAAAGCAATACGTACAACGGCACCGTCAAAATAACCGTATTCCTATGTAAATAGGACATCAGTATACTTACTCCTGGTATCCGTTATGTATACTAAGAGAAAAGAAAATGCAAATGATTTGTTATATAACAATATCTCCTAACATTAGTGGCGCAAATAAATCAATCTTCCAATAGGGATTTGTAAAATGGTCTTGTGAATGGATCAAGCGTAGTAGCTTTTAGCAAATCGTGCCTTTATTCCGCACAGCACGATTGACCGAGCAATACACGATAAGGTGACCGCTGAAGCTCCCTGTGTAACTACTTTTCATGCTTCGGGCAGTCCCAATTAAACAAATGTGTGTCAAATTTGTATCACACAAATATATTTTTCCAGCGTAACCATATATTCTGCCGCAACCATATTTTCCATGTTTAAATACTGTCAACATAAGCGAGAATGGATCCATCCATCGTAATTACATAATGCTAAAGATGGAAAGCTAAACCGTTCGAATGACTGTGTTGCCAAACCAGTCTACCTGAGCCGATTGGGCAAAAACGGCCACGTAGAGGTAATTTATGCCCACTCACAATGACTAAAAGTGGGAGTTTATAATCTTTGGGGCTTATATATAAAGAACGGTGGTGTTCATAATGCATTCTACTATTTGACAACTGAAAAGTTGCACCAATCCTTTCTAAATTATTTTTCCTTTGCGAGTGATCAAATCAATCTCATATGGTACGGGTGACCATTCCTCTGTGCTGACCTAAATCGTTAATACCTTTAGGTAAATACCACACCAATACTTTATCTATTTTTATTAGTTGTCAATTGTATATGTCCAAACAAATCAAAAATTACCAATGGTTGCAAGCTTTAATAAGTGTATAACAATCTTTGAGTTTCTTTTGGTGTCTAAAACAACAGGAAGCTGCGCTTTAGTTGTTAACTCTATTTAAATATTGAGGACTTTCTTGCGATTCTCTAAGCTGCCAATGCGCTGAGATAATTTTATTTATTAAAATAAGACTAAAATGAACGATAAAATGTACGTTTTTTAATATGCCTATTTTCATAGTTATACTCGTTAGCTGGGGTCATACGCATTTCTCGTGAAAGAACTAAGTGTATCCTAATCATGTGTTTAAGATTTTGCTGTCCAAAACTACAGGTTTATAATACCATGTATTGCAAGAAACGGCACGTTGCTCTAGGAAAATAAATCACATGAATGGATATAAACTATCAAGTTTTATAATAATCACTGAATACTTCACTATAACATTAAGTTTAACCAACACTACCTAACACGGCCTGACGGTTAATTCAATGGAGAAAATGTTTGCTTTAAATTTCTGAAGCAGATCCGATTAAACATTGCATGAATTTTAGCTGGCTGCGTTCGCAGACAGGTTTTCCGATATTATTAGATAATAAAAGGTCATATGTATTCTGAATGTTTGAACAAAATTTAGCTATAGCTCACGCTTGGTTTCGCCGTAATCAGGCTGTACTGAAACTGAAGCAAGGTAGCGAGTTGTTGAAAGGTTTATATAAAAACCAATGCTCTTTACAACCAACTAACTGACTCATTATTCCATCAAACACGCAGGCACAGTTTTTTTTCTAGACGATCAAAGCCTTACATAGATACTCAGACAGGTATAGACTTACATATTATATCCTTTGAATCTGAAGCAAATGAAATTGTAAAAGTTTAAAAAATGTCGGAATCAACAGAACACATCATTATATATCAGTAAGTTTACTAACATGATTGGGTTTGCATGGAGCGTAGTATTTATGCAACACATGACTATGTGTGTCAGCTTAGGTCTATGAACTTGATGTCTAATAGGCATAATTATATAATGATTGTAAATAAACACAGAGTTATCGTGTATATTGGCTATAATGACTCTAAATGTGTCATTTGTTTAATATAGACGTTACATAAAATATGTTTGTGCTAAACACGCAGTTTTTTATTTTAACAAACTCACCTGGTAAGCCCCGGACTGCGTGTTGGATACAAAACACAGTAGAATATTAACCAATAAGTAAGTCCTAAAAGGTCAGTATTTAATCAGTATTCTACGTAGCTCTCTGACACTTACTTGTGTAGGATATTTCTATGCCTGAATGGAGAATACAGTTAGCTTGTGTTAATATTCTATGACACTTTGCCAGTTGTCGTTGCATTTATCAGCAAGAAAAGGACGTAACAGCCTGTTTAAATTAAATTTACAATGGTTTCAGAAAGCTAAAGATTTTAAGGACCAAAGGATATTACTTACCATCAGGAACCACAAATGATGTCAGTGCTATTAGTAATAAAAATGCACTTGGTTTTAATAGAGAGGATGACAAACATTTGAATAGAAACACGACAAATGTTACGGACGAATAGTTGTAATTTTACTTGCAGATATTCCACATTTGCTTCCGGATTACTCTGTTATACGTAATTGTTCTGTTTGAATTATACATTAATAGTTTTCTTTTGATGTAGTATTCAAGCTGTGCAAATTTGGTGTATGTTCTCTGGCTTATTTCGGAGTTATCATTGATTAGCCCGACTGCCGTCTGTGTCCGTCATGTTGCCTTTGTTCAGCAGATTTCGACCATCATAACCACAACACGGGTACCCCAAAACGAAGCATTCTGTGCTAATCAAGCGTGTGCTAAGTTATTCAAAAGTGAGTTGACATGTACAAATTTCCAAGACCGGTACCATTCAAAAAACTTCAAAGTCTGTAGAACCGACATAAATAAATACAAATCTTTGGGTTTACTGAATTATTATACCGGCTAATATGCCTTGTTTTACAAGTTCATTTCCTTGGTTCTGTCCGAGGTGCACAATGACGTCAATGGTAAAATGCGTACTACCCTTAACACCAAAGTAAGACAGCCTAGTCGTCGATACTGAACATCTTTTGAATACAAAATTGCTACGCTCGAAGCGAAAATACCGCATCTTGTACCTCATCCGTCTCCCTCAATTGCTGCCCCGAAACCAAAAAAGGGACTAGGCGTTTAAACGGCCGCGCAGTACTAGAAATCTTAGAAACCACGAGCTAAGTCATCATCGCCACCGATATAAGCACGCCTAGCCCATCGCCCACATCCTCTTATCCACTGTATTGACTGATGCAATATCGGTAACACCCGCTCTTCTGATTAACCAATAAAATCCAAAGCGATCTAAAGACCAATCCATCTACGCAGCCGTTGCTACTCGGTATAATCGATGTGCGACTTCAATAGTCTCATCCAGTACAGCAGCAAAGCGAGTCAAGGATCAGATGCAACCTCCAGATAAGTCACTAAATCCATCGATAACCGTGCTTCCCACCTTACCGAAGAATAGGCAGAACTAAGGAACCTTGCCACTTATACGCATCGAGATTTCTGAGCCCAAGGCTAACTGCTTAAGGGGTAAACATCTAGATGATTAAAAGCAATGGAATCTCCTTAGTGAAAAATTTGGAATTCATACTGATCTAACATAATGCGCAACCATAGACGTCCAACCTCGAATTATTATGGGAAGCCCCGGCTAATTTGATGAACAGTGGGATCAATTACTACACAATACCATTCCCTCGGAACTACAACTACAGACAGCAGTTTAAGATCCGCAGCCACTCGCTTTTTTCGCGGAAACCACAACTCCAGCAACTCAATATAACCATAACAGCGCTACAGAATCCTGTTCGCTAAGGCTGGTAGTTATTGATAATGCTGCCGATGTACTACCTACCGCAGATGCAAGTGAGAGCAAAAACGGATTACATTCCTATCGAGATCAGGAAAAGCACCCAAAAAATCATTTGGCCCTGGCATGTCATTTGTCGGCACAAATTCACGTCATTCATGTGTTCCAAGTCATCCACTTTTGATACCAGGGAAGGTTTTCTGCATGTATTTCAACCTTCAAGGCTTACTGAGTAAACTTTCCGAAATGCGGCTGGGTCAAGGATCCAAATCCTGCGACCCCATTACTGTAACGGAGACATGGTTACGCCCTGAATTAAGTGACATGGAGATCATACTGCCAGGCTTATCTATTATTCAGCACGACAAACCCATCAAAGTTGGAGGGGTGGCTGTGTATTTCCACAATGTCCTCCCAAGTGAGCTCATATAGGATCCAGTCAACACGGTGCAATATTCCCCTTGTTGCGGCCTGCGTTTCAAAGGCGATAACAATTGCTTACTGGCGGTCATTTATCGTTCTCATTCGTCCACGTCAAAGACAGACCCCCCATCTGGCATCCGTTATAATGTGAGTGCTAAACGCAACATACAGTTACATTTTCATTACAAGCGATTTTAACCTTCACGCTCTAGAATCCCAAGCAGCTCCCGGAGAACAGTTTAAGGCGGATCTACAAGAGTCCGTCGTCAGTTACTTGCTGTATTGTCACATCAGCACTCCCACTTAATTCTAAGAATTTGTAGTCTTCGCTAAATCATCGGATATTTACCAAAGCAAAACAAATGTTTGTGAGAGTGATTGTTGATGTCCCATCAGGCCACTCGATCATGCAGTACTACGCTTCGAATACATTTGCTATGCAAAACAACCATTTAAGAGGCCAACATCGCAAACTGATAGCGTAACACAATCGCTTGGAATGTCGTCGGATATTATTTCGCGTACTCGTTTGCCGTATGTGGGATGCCAAATCGGAAGCTGTCATTTGTGCTCCTACGCTGGCAAAGTTCAAAGCCTGATTTGACTGAGTATCTGTAAGCGATTTCACTGGCGGTCGCAGCAAAGACTTCCTTTTACCTTTTGTTACCTCCTCTGTGTACACCAGGAGACACGATTTTCACCAACATCCTATTTGCTATCATTTATTGCGTTGGATTTACAGTATACACTACGTGTACTTCAGCGGGTTCTATGGTCTAACACCAATTTTGCTAGCCATATTTTTATAGGTTGTAGTTTTCCCATATCAATCTAAGGGACCAGTGAGGCATGCGACGCTTTACACTTATAAAACCATGGTTCCATTGATGCCCATACGAGGCATGCGCTTTCTGGCTTGGCTGGTGAGTGAGCCAATCTGCAACATCAGGACAGGTACTGTGAGCCCATTGGCAATACGTCGCGCACCAAGCATAAGACATGTATTAAAATTTGCGCACCTAATCGTCAGCCCTCGGTAGCTCAGGTGGTAGAGCAGCGGACCGGAAATTCGTGGACCGGGGTTCGACTCCCCGTCGAGGCATATTATTGTGCGTGAATTTTAATCGTGGCTTCTACTTTCTTCGTTCTGTATATGTCTGTTATTTAATACAGTGCGTTTTTGAATAAACATGTTTAATGCTTCCAGGATTAAAACATAACTTAAGAGAAGGGGATGGCATGACAATTTGCACATGTAGGCGTCTAAAATACGTGTGGTATCTTTATCGGTCAGCATGGCGGGTTAGGTTGCCAAATGTAGTCAAAGTGAAAGACAAGCTGCTGGGCGACCGAAAAGTGTGAGACCGATGGGCATACATGCTAATATGGCTACCATGATGCTCATCGTACTGCAACCAACTTTGGTGCAATACGTGGAACTACGGTTGATACGGGGGTGCGGAAATCATTAATCGATGCTGGGGCGGTTATCTGTTTAGCCATCTGCCTTCGGATTGCCTCAAGTGGCATTCGGTCTTCCTGGGTATTCCTTGGAGCTAGAGCCAGCTTAGTGGACAGAACCAGGAAAGCGAAATATCGGAGAATATCCAAACCTCTGATAGACATAAAAAGATATCCCGTGATTGGTTGGGAAAAGGCTATATTCGCCAGATGCTATCAATTATTTATCTGATTGCCATGTCGACCACAAAACAACCCATATCACTGCAAAATAATAAGTGTATTTTGGCATGTTCTGCAGCCCAAAGATATTGCGGACTACATACTAGAAACTCGGAGCAATGGACGTAAGAACTTATCATGTAGAGCTGCGCATAAAAGTGTTAAGCTCCAGACCCAAGTTCAATGGGATAGAACGGCCTTAATTCTCTCTGACAGTGAATTCAGCATATCATACTTTCAACACAGACCACTGCTTTGCTGAAAAATGCTATAGGAGCCGAGGATTGCACACTGACCGAAACTTCATCCGGGAAGCATTCTTTCACAGTCAATTTGAAGTAGCCTTGTGTTCAATGTCAGCAGTTCACAAGGGTCAGCAAAATCTTGCATCGGCACTCAGTCCCTTAGCTACGGTGTTGATATCCAAATCACTCTCCAACATGTATAAACAAGTGCACAGATGCTCTTAAACGAAGTATCTTTGCTTATATCCCGTTAAGCATTAAGGTATATGCACCTGATAATGGTTACTGAGACACGGTTACACGAAAAATCATGTTGCTGAAGTCACGCAGCCAAGGGTGTCAGTTCGACGTAAATCACAACGTATTAAGAGGTTGGCGAAGTTTGTATCAACGTGGTCACGCACATCCGTAAATCTTTGACGATCTAGGGATTCAAAGCATAGCCTCAGTTTGTTCCACTTGCAACTAATGTTTGACAAAACATGTCTAGTTGCCTCCATACACTGTCTCCTGGCATCCACGCAAGAAGTGAACAACCATTTAGCTTCCAATCTGATAACCGTCCTGGCTTAACCGACAAGTCCCCTTTATTTAGTTGGGGGCATTCAGGTTGTTCGAGTAAGAGACACAAACGCACCTTGCTTAAAAGTTTAAGGTCGAACTACGAGAAAGTCATAAGCATGTCACTTCTCCTATGAGATACAAAACGGGGAACAAACTGGTCATTCAGATACCCAATCTATCAATGTGGTACCTTGGACCGATATGGTAAGAGTGTGCTGTTCTTTAAAGCCTAACGATCAGGAAACTGCTTTTCGGTCAAAACTGATGTGTAGAACATCTCAAATGGGACGTTGTGTAGGCCCGTAAAGCAACACATCTCAATGTTCTTGCTAACATCCTCAAGATGGTTTCCAGTTGAACATCCCCAAAGTATTTAGGATGACTCCCTCATATAATTTAGGATACGAGTAACAAATTTCTTACAGACAAACATCATTAGATCATAAAAGTGAACTCCATCCTGTAAGACTACGTGGGCAAGAATGACTTGTGCTGCAATGATAAGCATACAATATGAATGCAAACACTGTAAACTGGAATGCATGTAAAATTGATCAAACATTTTGTGTCAACTTGCTCCGCAATGAAAATCGGAAAAGCCAACAGAGCTCGGGTAGAAGTTCTTCTCCAATCCGAAGTTAATTTCTTGGTATCACCCTTCTAAACATCGCACGTGTGCAAGTCCATACTGCGCAAAGAGCAGCTAACCATCTTAGACTTCGAACAGTTTGCCCTGTTCAGAGCGCACGGCCACCTCATACGATTCTTACATTGATTATGCCACCAACACACCTTGGCTCACTGCTGAACTTGTGCTGAAGCGAATGTTAACTTCATGCGCGTGCAGCTTCCTGGTGCAGACGACATTTCTTTTAAAGGGTGCGAAATTTGCTGCCATTAGTTCAGCTGAACCACTAACAATATTTTTAACGGTGTGTTAATGAAACGTAAGTTCATGCAAAGTGTTGGCTAACAATATTTATTCAACTCAGTAACAGTAAAAAGTGTGTAGAACCAGTAAACTATAGGCCGAAAAAATTTGGTCCGATGATATATATGGCCATGAGTTCCAATTGTGCTGAGGAGTTCGTGGGGCATCTGGAGAGTAACACAATTCTAGCTTCAAAGCATCAAACATTCCGCAAAAATCGGTCATGAACTACTGCTATATTGATAGCCTTGTCTACTGCATTGAGTCCGTTAAAGCAATGAGAAGAAAGTACGTTCCGTGAAGCCGGGGTTATCTAAGACTTTCGACCGTCTGGATTAACGCGTTATACTTAAAGATTCTTATTTATAGAATAAACGATGGCGTTTTAGCTTGAATAGGCGGCCTTGTCATTCAACTTGTTCTGAAACTGAGTGTTTGAGGCGCCCTCGCCGCACCAACGGAAGTCCAGTGAGGCATACGACAAAGTTCGGTATTTGGTCGTCCTTTAATCATTGTCTTCATAAATGGCCTCAGGATGGTGTTTTACTCTGCACAGATTATCTAAATGTATGGCGTGCCATCACTACAGTAGTGGATCACACAGCCCTGCAAATGATCTGGATAATGCTTAGATGATCCACTGTGATTTTGGTGCAGGTCAATGCAGCCAAGAATAAAGTTTATGCACACGCCATCAGAGCACACATTGCCATAATTTAGTGATAAAGATTATACGGCACGCTTCCGATAAAGCGCGACCTTGTCTTGCTGGTGCAAGTTCACCTTGGTTGATTTATACACTTTCAAAATGCATCAAATAAAGAAAATCAGCACATCGGTCTCATGATTGAAGTGTTCAGAAATGTCGATGTATTAATCTTTCCAAATATGCTTGGCGCTTATTTGAAGCCACGCGTAGAAAACGCAATCCAAGCGCGGCAGCCCTGGTAAAAGCATCACCTCAAAGCGCTCGAGTTTGAAAAAAGCACAATGACAAACCTCATCAGAGGTTAGTCCCATCTTCCGTACGAACACGCTGAAATCCGTAGCAGTACAGCTAACGTTATCGACGTCTAAGGGGCGATGCCATAATGGTATGTCAGAAAATAAATGACCAAGAACGCAACCATCATTTGCGAGTCAGACAGCACATATCGCTGTTAAGCCAACTAGTTAAACTGGTCTCGTAGTACTATCGATGGGGCTGTCGATGAAACTGTAGATTTATCCGAACGTCTTAGTCCTAGGACTTCCTTTGGCACAGGCAATTAATGATCATGGTTTATCGCTATTAAAAACACGACTTGATGACACATGAACATGTTGACATTACGTGTTGCAGCAAGTGACCCTCAATGGACAGCATCCCCGCAGAACAAACGGAGGACGGCATCAAAATCCCCATAAAATCCGGGTGATAATAATCGCACCATTGCTAAAGCGAAATCATTGGTGATCATCTATGCTGCACCTTCTTCCTTAAACACTGATTTATATTGTACTGTTAATCATAACCATCCTACGCGACATGATAATTATTTGCTTTATAAGTGATATAAGCCGTTGCTCCATTTAGCTTTGAGTAAAACGGCAAGATAATTAATGTCGAGGATAAGAGAAGTGACCAAATGGGGATGAAAGCAATTCGTGCTTATAATATTACTAAAATTGCTGCTCAGTGAAACATGAACAGAGCAGGACTCGAAAATTTATAAAGTAATATAAACGCTAATACGCTAGTTATTTATTGAAATTCAAATGGCAGTCACTAAGTACAGTAAATTGTTTGATCTACATTAGTATCACAATGTTGCAATTGAATTTGCAATGTTGTATTCACCATATTATCACCGTCAAACGTATAGGCAGAGAGAAATCAACATTTTGGCTGCGTTAAATACAATAGTGATTCGTATGGACAGATTTTGACCACTAGCGTTGTTAACCTATCCACTTTTATTTATACTCACTACAAAAGTTCCACAACGCAACTTAAGTTTCTAGCTGACAATTTTCTAACTAAGGAGTTGTTTGTCATATTTGACATTCATAGTGCTATAAACTTTAGTAACATGAAATGAAGCGTTATATTTAGCGTCACGTAACACTAGTTCTTAATGCTTCGGTTTCTGACTTATTACCATTAAACCAACGGTATCGAAAACAAAATTTGCTGAAAATAAAGGATAGGTCGAACCGTTTAATAGATGGACTTTAATACACAAAAACATGAGTAAGAGCGCCAGATCACTATGGAGTAGAAAGCTGTTTAACAAATAAACTTTAACACTTTTAACAAATAGTAGTTTAAATATAAAAAGTGTTTTACAACAACTTTCTGTGTCAAATCATTAGTACAAACTGCATCAACTGTACCTGTAAAACAAGGGCTTGGCTAACCATGGAAACTTTTAGTAAAAGTACTCACCAGAGTAGCAAGCATTCACCACAAATGATACTAACACGATTATCAAGGAACAAGTATGCATTTTTCTCTAATGAAGAAAGATTTGCGCTGATTTTTTATAGTATAGCTGGTACACTATCGTTCCAATAAGATGCTACCCCTCCCAACAGCCAATAAGCAGTAGGTAGTGAAAGTGAACACCATGTAGAATTCTACTCATCAACCATGAATTAAATTGAAGGAACAATAATCTTACTATAAATAGCGAACGATTTATCAGAGAATCTGACATATATTATAAGTAACTTATTATATTTAAAGACGCTAGTAAGCGGATATTAAAGAATCACTGCTTCGGTATTCACATCAGAAAGGTTACAATGTTACAATGATAGCGGCACAAAGCATGTAGAGTTTAAACCTAGCTGCTAAGACAGAGCAGTAAATCGTCAGAAACTCGTTAATCAAACCTGAGCGTTGTCAATTAAACAATGGAAGATTGAGCGAAGAAGCTATTACGAGGAATACATTGAAGGTAGCAAAACAAGAAAAAGACAATTAACTTCTTTCAAGCAAGAGACGTTGACAATATCATTTTAACTGATAACTGACTGCTACGCATTTAAACAGAAAGCAGGTTGCTTGTCTAACCCATTAAGTAAATAATGGCTAGCTGGTATCATTTACAGTCACAATGTAGACAAAACTCTCGAGCCTGTCGAAACGATTAATATCCTCATAGGTAGGTTGTCGTATTTATTTTATCAGCGTATTACTGCACTGAAATTAGAAACAGGTAACGCTTTCATATACGAAAAATACCCATATACGTATATATATGTATATATATATATATAAGTTCGTAGTGAAAAGTTGTCAGATGTATACCAAAAAAATGTTAGCTAATATTGTCTTAAATTATAAATGAACATTCCCGCCTAACTTAATAAAAATAATAGATTTTTTATTTCATGTTAAAGAGGAGTATTAGAGGATAGCTTTTTGATAAATTCGCTGGTAGTTGCATTTTGTAAACTAAATACACTACTATTATAAATACTGCATCTGCAAATGTTAATAAAAGTTTGATTTTCTGACAAATACTCAATGTCAATTTAGGGAAAACCAGCGCTCTCTCTAGGTAATATATATATATATATATTGATTCCTGGTAACATAAAATCATTTTCTAATGTAAATGTTTAAGCACGCCCCTCGCTCGGTTAGATGCATTCAAAAGTTGCTTTCGAAGTTGCTAACTGGGTGCTTTGGCAGCATTTGATTGAACATTACCAGACCCATTATTATCCAATTTTTTGTGCTCTTTCTGCTACATGAACAACGTAAGCGTTGGGACAGCCGTATACCTCGTGTTGCTTTGACCAATACATTTGATCTTGTGATGACTAATGGCAAATGACGGGATCCACGATTATTACAGCAACATGTCAAAATAAAATGTTCTTTCCTTCATTGGCTTCGCTGCTATCCAGCTAGTAATCGACCATAGAAAATAAGTATCAAGAGATTTACCACTTTTCTAGAGGTTGTCGGGTGCAGATGCTTAGTCAATTATTTTTAAAACAATCGCTGAAAACTGATGGCACATCGAAAATTAGGTATGTCAATTTGTGAAATTTCACAGCCTTTAATTGTAATTGGGCCATGAAATGTTTAATAAGTTATTTGCTGTGTTATGTGTTCCTTGAAATAAAATTCACGGAAGCGCCTGTGACGAAATATCATTTATTATTCTGATAGAACTATCTGGCCCTATTCAGGTGAAGTGAAAATCCTCGTATATAAATATATATTTATACATATATATGTGTGTTTAAAAACTAGTCATTTTTGTACTCTTTTTGAGGCTAAGAAAAGTACGTTCACTTCAAGTGGATGTCAAAAGAATCCGTGTAAGCAAACCGTTAAATTTGTTGTAAACGAACTACTTTGATCAATAACCTTAAAGCACTAAACTGTAATGTAAATAAAGTGCACACTCGGCCAACGTTACTGTGTAAAATATTGCTAAATGCTAGTTGTGTAAAAACAAGGATTGCTCATCTAAATCATTAAAACATTATTGCATTGGTATTCTTTGCTGCTACTCTCTAGCCAATTTGGTCATACGTAGAAAAATAATGTTAGATTCATTGACCGCTTTTACATGCAACCTCAGAAGTTGCAACGTTCGTCCCTTGGTGTATCCAAACTAGTGTTCATTACCATCCATACGAAGTTTCTATTAAATTAGTTAGTCAACTAACACTGCTTTGTATGCTTCTAAGGGAATCACGCAGCCTGGTGTAAATTATTGTCAATAGGCATGCACGCACCCTTTAATCCTATGCGCGTGTTCATCATGAAGGCTAACATGGTTGTATTAAGAGCGTCCAGTACATGCTGACAGCAGCATAAGTAAGGAAATATTTGTGTTGTTTCTGACAAGAAACAAAAACTGTTGTCAGCCAGATATTACGCATAACGGATACATTGAAAGTATATTGCGTAAGAAGGACTAGGAGAGACACGTTCCTATATGTATGATTGCAGAAGAAATAATTAAGGAAGATTAATCATAGTTTGGTCAAATATTCAAAAGATTTGTACGTCAATGTCATGTTGAAGGACACGACAAGATGAATGAACCGTCTTCCACCGGTAGAACAAGAGGCATTGGTTGGCTTAAATAAATATTTGTGAGAATTATGTAGACATATCAGTTTAGCGCAAAACATATATTTCCAAAGAAGCTTTTTACTGGAAGCCGTGGTAGCAAGTACATAGTTGGAATTGATTGCGTATATTTGGAGTAAGCAGGCTAAAGAACTGCAAGACACGTTCGATGTGTGCTTTGCTACCTATTTGCAGTTAATCAAAATATTCGGTGATGATGAAAAGTAATGACATATTTATTGTGATACTAACTAGATTCAATATCTCTGCAAATGTTTGGAACAAACTGAGATCTCCTGATTTCAGAAGTTTTGCATATAAATCGGTTTTGCAGGTTTTATTATGGCAAATTTTCGCTCCTGACGCTAAAGCTGGTTTATGTCAGGTGAATCGGAAAACAATTGAATTAGCTGTTAGAAATAAGTATTTTATTCACGACAATGCGAGACACGCCCTTGGAGGCATGATCAGGTGGATATTTCAAGAAATGACAAGAGTTATTAGATACTAGCGATACAGGTCCATAGTTCAAGTGGCCATACATTTGTACCAAGAAGCTGCAAGCGTTTCTGTTTGATTCGCGTCAGTAGTCGCTCACTTGTGAGGCGTTTCTGTTCCTGAAGCTGCTTTTTCACGCAAAAAGAGGGCTTCTTCCAACGACACCTTTGCTTAATGGTGGCGTTAAGACAGCCCGCCAGCCGTTCATTAAATGCAACTCATCGTTCTCTTTACACAGTTATTTCTCTTAGTAATGGCAATCATCACAACAATCAAACTTAAGTTTGTTGAAGGGAATCCTCTATTTATTATATGGACATTGTTCTACTCAAACGCTTGTCCTGCGTCTAGCGCATGAACGGGCACTGTTGAGTCCATTAGCAGGGACCAGTTCGCAGGCTCATATATCGGTTGACGCGAAACGTACCTATTGTGTTCTGCTACCCTCATGTGTAGCTCTCACGCAGTTTGACCTATATACATGTGTTCACAGTAATTGCCACTGATTCGTTAAGCGCTATTTGTAGTCCAATCTCTTGAAAGCGGATACTACAAAAGCACCAGTGCCGAACAGAGCTTTTGATACTCCTAAAAGACCAATTTTGCTTTCTCCCTGTTTAGTACTCTTCTGATTGCTGCAGAGGAGACTCCCACGGTCCTAATCCACTCCGTTGTGCGTTGCGGTGGTGGATTTAGAGTTATCAGTACGACAACCGACACGAATATTTATTGTCTATTAATTTGCCCACCGCCTGCCTACGAGTGACAATCCTGTCCTATTCTTCTGTACATAGAGGTTTATCTGAGGCATAATGCTGGCATTTTATTCAAATTTGTTTCTGCACTCAGTTAACGGACAGCAGATATATTTTGTCAGAAAAGTACTTAATCCATCAAATATGCGTTGTAAACATACCAAATAAATTGTGCATCAAAAAATCCGGGCGACAGATGATGAAATTTGAAAGTTCAATATACTAGACTGTATAGATTTCAAAATAGATGAGACGAAAGGAAACATTTGCAAACGAGAGAGCATCAAATGTAAATCGAGGAAGCAAGCAATATTGTTGAAAGCGTGCAAGCAATAATGCACAATTTTATTCCTTGTGAAATTGCCATTTTTTGTACAATTAACAAGCAACTTTACGAAGCATTTTTGAGGATCACGTATGACAAGTAACTTGCAAGGTTTGAGCCAACGGAATGACGTAACTGGAAGCAAAATGCATAGAAATCCATAATGCGTAAATCCATAGAGGGAAGACGAACATATATCGACCTGGTCTAGATAGATACAACTGCATTGCAATGCATAAATCAATGAAGCCGGAAAAGGAATACGGGAGACAGTGTTGTGGAGCAAGTTGAACTGAAATATATACAACTCCTTCAAAGGATAATGAAAAACGTTACAGCAATCGGCACTAGTGATTATTGTTAACGTTATCATGTGATATTCAAAATATTCGACTCACGGTTTGCAAGCCTCACATATGTAATATTGCATCGTGATTGTGTAATCGTTCTCCAACTCGAATAGTGGTAAAATATAAAGCCAGGAAGGTTTTTAATTGCAGCACGGATCTCTCCTCCATCACACATTCCGGCAAACTGTTCCAAATAGTTACCAATCTCCGCGCGAAGAACAGAGATTAGGGAAGCCGCTTTACATAAACACCACTAGTTGGTATTTGTTTCCGCGTATGTTGCATCGCCCTCCTAAGTGCAGCATGTACCTCAGCGTAGTGGATGGATAAATATCACTTCGACAGACTTTTCCTTGCTTATTGCCTGAAAACCACACATGCCTGGTCACAAGCAAGCTTGTAATGCATGAGCAGCCTAGCGTAAAACAATGTTGTTAGAGAGTCAGGAACTCGTTTGATTCCAGCAATTGTAGAAATCCCTTTCTCATGAAATTCTAAGCAAATGCCGTCAAACTAGGTGTCTGACAAAATGATTTGTAATGGTATACTTTGCTATGGTCGCCGCCCTTCATAATAGGCTTCAACAACCAAGCATTCCAATAAATCGGCAAGGAACATTTGGCTAGCTACCTGTTGAAGAGTTCAGTCACGGCAGGTGAGATGATGGGCAAAATTGACTTAAGAAATAGTGGGTGCAGCCCATCAGTTTCGGTACGTTTTGTGCAGTCAAGGCTAGCGAACAGTGAACCTACTTCTTCAACGCGACAATCCATACTGTGGGATTTGGTATGCAGCTACACGTGGAACTCGGTACAGACAACTGGACATTTTCAAATACAGGGGCAAAGTGCGCCGCCAACGCGGACGCACACTCAGTGCTGGAGGTGAGATACTGTCCGTGCAGACCATCCGGCAATGAAAAATCACCTGCAGGCTACAGGCGTCGTTTCAATTAAACAAATTTCTCCTTGGAGCAATCTACGCGGCTATTGGGAGCTTCTCTTCGAAGCATCAGCGCTTATTGATTTTACACAGGTGAAGTTGTTCCACTAATTTTCCTAAGCTTCGTAGCCATTGGCAAGCCAGAGCGAAGAAATCTATCCTGCAGACAGCTCCCACTAAGAGCCAGCTTGGCATACTACTATTCAAAACAATCTGGTTTAATCGGTGTACCATCCGACAACCGAAGTTTAAATATGGAAACACAATGACGTATAACTCTGGTTTCTATATAACCAACATTTTTCCACATGTGCAGCTTGTGACTGAGACCAATCCAGTTGACACGCCGTTCGAGCTAGACAGTTGAAGTCGGTATACAAGCAGTTGTGAGTTGTCTCCTCCGGAAGTGAATAGAGCAAACGTTATTCCATATCAGCTAGGAGCACTAAGTGGTCGATTTTAGCCAGTGGCTCCAGAAAACCGAACATCACGTTCACGTTGTTCGTTGCTCGGTCGCATCAAATTGAGACTGGCCGGGGTTCAGCGTGGTGTTATGCTTGCTGGCTAGCAAGTATTTTGCGATGCCCCAGGCTCCGGTAAGAAAACTACGAATCTTGCTTCAACCTCAACATGAGCAGGCATTAAATGTACATCAGTCCATTGCATTCAAAGACAGCCAAAATCACACATTTTTGGAAATGTGGACGACTCATGTGGGTTTGAAGATAAATTCAGCCAATCCAAATAACAACTGAGGGGAGCGATAGACTGCACCCACAACTTGATCTCCACGACTGAGGTGGATGGAGCACCACAATATCTCACACAGACTATAGTAACTTCGGTATGTGTTCACAAGAATCCTTCGCAGGAAAGAGCGGATGTAGAGCAAGACGACACGACGGGTATTTTGTTTTCAATCGCCGCGGAAGCACGAATAAACGCTGAATTCATATCACGGAGTGTACAAATCTGTATGCAGCCATTTTTCTGCAATCCCACTATGTCTGGTCACAGACACAACAAAACGACGCAGCTCATGGCGCTTGTTTGTAACCATACAAAAGTTAATGAAGTCTACACCCTGGCCGCAGCAGGAACCGCCGAGCATGCTTAAATTGTGAGCAAGCTGTTTATCCTGAGATGCGCATTATTGAAAACCACCAGAAGATTTACAAAACGGTGATTTGTTACCCATCACCAGTACCCATTTTCAGTTTTGTGATGGCGTAATTTAGCCGTTCCTAGTCTACTCAATCCAGATCTGAACGAACATGGCTATTGCATATTTTCCACCCAGTCAGTCGGGGCGATACCGGTATTGGGCTGGCTTCGTCCACAAACGTGATTCTCAAAGGCCAAATTTGTTGACTACCTTGATTTCAAGACCGGAAATTTGCTTTACTTTTACACACTCCTGAGGGTCGTCGAGGAGACCGTCAAACAGACTGAAGAAGCACTACGTCGTGATCGTACCGCACTTGGTGTGATGGAGCACGGGACTGTGACGTGTGAAATATCATGAGGTTATGACGCATCTGGTCGGATAATGATCTTGCAGTGCGAAGTATATTAACAGCCTCCGGTAGTTTGCCAAGCTGTTGACAGAGTGATGTACATTCATGTTGCCTATATGATTAAAGCATTGAAGTTGCTACATTTATTGTAAAAAAGGACTTCAACTAAATTTATTCCTAAGGTATTTTATTTTTAATTTGCACGGAAGGTCGCATGATTCTCTTAATTCATATTTACAGGTTTCGGATGTAACGAAAGTTATTCAAACTACTCGTTGATTATTGTCAATAAAATGTTGCCGCAAAATGCAGCTGCCAACCGTCAAGTCAGTTTTCCTTGTCCGCATTGCGAACACACGTTAGGTTCCTCCCTATATTTCAATTAAGTTATTTATGCCTTACCATCAAGCACAGTTTGTTTTGATTTTGAAAATCCTGCACTAAAATTCTGCATTATAAGATAGCTTCGTGGATTTTGCAGTTCTTCCAAAGAATATTGCTTGAATAATTTTCCTTAATTTTACAAAATCGCTAGAAACTGCCAAAATTTCTAAATTATTTGAAAACAGCCACTATATTTCATATTTCATGTTTCCGCGTAGTTATCATTAAATATAACCCAGTGAATTCCTTTCCAATTATCATTCTTATTTGTGTAACAAATTAACCAGTCAAAGCAGCCACAAAAATACATAACTTCTGTAGATGCACATTGCAGGCAAATATGTTGAACTGTAATCAAATCTATACCTAATATCACACAAAATGTCCTGCCTTAAATCCAATATTTAATGCCGCCGACCTCTTATCTTCCTCCCACTGACCGTCGATCAAGTCGGCATCCTAATAATTTCCGAAAATGGAAACAAATGAGGTTATTTGTCCACTGGTTATGCCCTCTATAATCCTAAATACCCAGATGAATTATCGATAGTTGTGAAGCCATTGAATATTAAAGCAAATGAGGAAAAACGTTATGAGCATACGTTTAACGCTGATTATCCCTAGCGAATCTGTCCAAGCAAGCATTGAGACAGAGTTCTTTACACAAGATTTAAATCGAATGGAAAGACTTGATCCCAACCCTGGCGTTTTTCCAACCGTCTGAGTTCAAGGTGAAACGTCTTCAGGCGCGCTAATCCCATAACACTGTTTTCCCAGAGCCTGTTAAGAAATGTTCTCTATGTGGCTGGTGACATTGTACAAGATAGGAAAAGTCGTCCGTTTCGGCAGAATCACTCAGGAACACGGCCGTTCTAATCGGGTTGATTTTGTCTACCTTGCTATACAGAAGCAAATAATGACTTGACCGTCTAACTGGCGAAGAGGTATATATTCGAACGTATACAGATTCACTGAGGAGAGCGTCTGTGATTCATCAGAACGGATCATATACAAGATTGGAATAGTTGGTGTAGTGAAAAGCATTAACCACTAAATGTCTGAAGGAGTACCTTTCCACACGTATATACCGTAGAGCACGCTTTGGGATAATAGAATATTAAACGTATTAATGCCAGTTAGGTATCTGTGCATTATGGCGTAGACAGACAAGCAAACGCATGGTGTAAACGAAATCAGTACAACTAGGTTACCGAAGGTGTATTTGCATTGTCGGGATGTTGAAGCATCATGCTCTTTTACAAGCGGTTGTTACGAGAGTGTAGAATGCATGCATCAGTGAGAGCAAAGTATCTAAGGTACACTGGTGGTATTACGCTAAGGTAGACGAGTTGAATCAGCGTGAGCGGTGTGGATACTGCCGTGTCTAGAGAAGAATATGGCTCAAATATGGACAATGCCTGAACGTTGCCGTGCAATGTTCATCGCAAAATAGTGGGGTTCCGCAGCGTACTAAATAAGCAATCATTTAATTTGAGACATGAACACAAGTCTTTTTATGCAAATAACGTCTGCTGCATTCCCATGGCATGCATGAAGCGTGATAAACTCATGGCAAACGGTAAGGGAGTGAGACGCAATGCGAAGTAGATCAGAGCTAGCATAATCATCCAATAAAAAGCTCCTGTGATTAGGAAAATTTTATTTTGCGAAACGAGTAGCTTTATGAAATGTTATGAGGGACTCGTAACAGATAAAACTTGATTTCCATCATTCTTATCTCATAGCAATCTAGCAGTTTCATCACATCAGAATTCGTCAGAGTCGCTTTCTATATCGGGAACGTTTGAGAATGGATGCAGACCTCCAAATCGCTTGAGTCCGTTGGGTGATTCTTATCCACGCAAGTGCTACAGACATGACCTTTGTATAAAGTACAATATACGTTGATTCCCGGATCGTTGTTTTTCATGCGAATCATAGTGTTTTTATCCAATGTTCACGAAGTTAGACCACCCATATTTTTCTTTAGCAAAGCATAAGCAGACAACAACAGTCTGCATGAAGTTGTTAATGCTGACTTGACCTACTTGCATTGTACTGTGATCAACAGTGCACTACGGGATTTAGGATCAATCAATAAACCATCTATCCTCGTTTCTATCTACTCCGTTGGTTCTTCAAATTCTATTAGCCAATCCTTGGGTATTTTACCGTCCAAGTGCGATTCTTTAAAAAACCAAGTGCATTGCACAGTTGTATCTTGGTGACCCACGGATGTGAGCCAATATACAAAAATCGCTTAACATGATGTTATAATAGAGAAGTAAAATTTCCATTCGATTAAGCAACTAATGGCCTAGTTCATTAAATGCGAGATGCCTTATGTAAATTGATGTAATATGCCAATCCCCCTTGCTTTAAGCCGCACATCCTTGATGATTAGTTTAACGTCATACGCTTAATACATATACGCCTCTCACAAGGCTTCCGCATGTATCTATTGTATGTCTCCACGGCTACATGAATCAGCTCAAAATATTTGCAGAAGCACTTTGTTCGACTTTACTACAAACTGATGCAACGCCTAATGTAACTTGAAGTTTTGGTCATCATCAGTATTAAATACTTTGTTATTAGACGTGACCTCATAGGTTCTTCATTCCGTTAGTTCACAAACTACCTAGCACAGCCAAGTCTGGTAAAGCACCAAACGCTTATTGCTATGAAAAGGCCCACCGGTCGTTAGCCTTCCGTCGGTCGCCTACTGGGGATCAAACCCCCTTTCGCTAGGCCAGATGTCAACTAGCCAGCAGCAGTAGCCACTGAGATATGGGAGACGTTGCCTGCGCTATATATGCTGCAAGCTAACTGGGATGTAGCACCACCTATCTTCCACTGTCACTGACAGTGGCTAGCGTGCAAGGTGATGTCGCACTCATGCTAGGTGCTATATTCATAGAAGTTGCAACTAGGGGAGACTATTGGTAATTTTTATTACTCGTGATTAGCAGATGCTTATATGCTATCTTTTATGTTATTAATCCCATTAGTTCACAATCCACATAGCACCGCCCAGTCCAAGAATGCGCCAGATGCACTGCACGTTATTAGGTCTAGACATTTGTCCCTTACTAAGCATCAAACCCATAACCCCTAGCGTCAGATGGCACATAGCCAGCAGAATAAGCCACTAAGCCTTAGGTAAAGTTGGCTGAACCCCATAATTTGCAAACTAACTGAGATATAGCACAAGCTATCTTCCACTGACACTGACAGTGGCTAGCTTGTGAAGTGTTTACGTCGTTTTACTAGACGCTATATTCATTGTATTTGAAACTAGGAGTGGCTATTTGTATTATATATAATCGGTAAGTGGCAGAATTAATAGATTATCCTTTGAAATTATCCGGCATAATCTGTTACAAGCTAGATAACACAGCTAGTCCGGAAAAGCACCAGAGGCGTGCCGCTCTATTATGGCCCGTCCGTGGTGAGCATTTCGTCGGTGAACCACCGAGATTGCATCCCGACTGCTAGAGGCAGAGGCCAATGCGCCAGCCACTTAAGCCAATGAGATATGGTATACCTTATCTGAGATATATATAATTTGAAATATAACTGTGATATAGCAACCTTAGTCTTCCACTGTAAAGGACAGTAAATAGCCTTTGTGTTCAAGACGTCCGCTAGCTAGAAGACATTACCATAACACTTGAAACTAGGTGAGGATGCATAAATTGAATATTACGCGTGAGCAGCTGCACTGTTCGATATGATCTTTAGTTTTTCAATCCCAGTATTTGAAACTCTATGTAGCACCGCCTACGCCGGAAAAGCACCAGACGCGTTTTGCCATATTGCAGCTCGTCACTGGTGCACATTCATTTGGTCCTCTGCTACTGGAAATCCATCACACGACATATAGGTTCAGTTGTAAACTAACCAGCAGCTTGGTCCACTGAGCCATGTGGACGTAGTATAATTTATACAATATTTAAGCTAACTATGATGTAGCACCACATATCTTAAATTTTAATTGACCATGGTCAGCCGGTGAGTTGACGGCGTCCTTTCGCAAGAAGCCATACCCGTCTCGTTAGGAAATAGGACAGTCTACTTTTTATTACTCCTGAGTAGCGGGATTTTTTGGTGTAATCATTTAAGGTATCCATCCCAGTAGTTCAAATGCCACATAGCACAGCCTAGACCGGTAAAGCATCAGACGTGTAACTTCGTATTAAGTCTTGTCAGTGGCGCGCATTATTTTGGTCCACTAAGGGGGACCCTACCCACGATGGCTGGAGACAGATGCCAACTGGCCAGCTGCTTAAGCCGCTGAGTCATGGGGACGTTGCCTGAACTAAACAATTTGCACGCTAACTGGGATACAGCACCGCGTATCGTTGACGGTAACTAACAGTGGCTAACGTACAAGTTAATACAGTCATTTTGCTAGACGCTAAATCCATAGGAGTTAAAACCAGGAGAGGCAAGTTTTATAATTTACAATACTCGTTAGTCGCTGGATTACTTTATGTCATCTTGTACGTTATTCATCTCATCAGTTCACAAGCTGCATAGCACAACATTGCCCATAAGTGCACCAGACGCGTTTTTCATTATTGATTCTCGTGCGTTGTGCGGGTTTTCTCCGTCTCCTACTGGGGATCGAAACCCTGACCGCTATAGGCAGATGCAAACTAGCCAGCAGCTTAAGCTACTGGGCAGTGGGGACGTTGCCTGAGCTAAACAAGTTGCAAGCTACCTGGGATATAACAACCCCTAGGTTAAACTGCCATCGACGGTGGCTAGCATGCAAGGTGATGTCGTTTCCTCGTTAACCACTATATCCATAACGCTTAAATCTAGGTGAGTGCATTTGTACTTTGTATTACTCGTGAATAACAGGACGTCTAGATGAAATATTTCAATATGATATCAAATTGGTTAACATCCTGTATAGCACAGCTTAGTCCGGAATAGCATCGGACGGGTTGCGTATTGGTAGGTCTTGTCAGTGATGCGCATTCCTTACGTATCTTACTAGGGATCTATCCCATGACTGTTAGAGGCAAATGCCTACCAGCAAGCAGCTTAAGCCACTGAGTAATGGGGTGAGTTGCTTGAGCTACAAAATTTGCAAGCTAAATGGGATATAGCAGCACATATCTTCCACTGTCACTGACAGTGGCTAGCCTGCGTGGTGATGACCTCCGCTTCCTAGACACTATACCCATAGCATTTTAAACAAGAAGTGGCTATTATTATTTATATTATTTCTGAGTAGCAGATTTAATAGATTTAAGCTTTTTAGTTATTCAACCTATTTGTTCACAACCTACATATCACGGCGTATCCCATAAAAACACTACACCCCTTTCTCCTTATTATTCTGCTCAGTGGCGCGCATTCCCTCGGTCCCCTATTGTGCACGAGCCCATGTACGCTAAAGACAATTGCCACCTGTCCAGCAGTTTAAGCACCGAGAAATGAGCTACATAAGTTGCAAGGTAACTGGTATTTTGCGCCACCTATCTTCTATCGTCCCCGACAGTAGCCAGCCTGACATGATGAGGTCATTCCGTTAGACGCCGTAACCATAGCATGTAAACCTAGGACAGGCTATTAGGATTTATATTACTAGTAGGTGGCATGCTTTTGAGGTGTAAAAGTTTAATTCATTTCAATAGTTTACATGATACAGCACAGCCTAGTCCGGAAAGCACCAGACGCGTTTCGTCTTATTAGGTCAGTCCATGGTGCGTATTTCTTCATTCCGCTACTGGGCATAGATCACATGACCGCTAGAGGCAGATGTCAACTAGCCAGCAGCTTAAGCCACTGAGCCATGGGGATGTTGTTTGAAATATATAATTTGCAACTTAACTGGCGTATAGCACCAACTATCCTCCACTGTCGCTGACAGTGGCTATGCTGCGAGCTGATGACTTCCTCATGCTAGACACCAAATCCATATCAGTTGCAACCAGGGAAGTGTTTTTGTTTTCTATGTTACTCCTGAGTAGCAGGGCTTTTAGATGTAATGTTTCCGGTTAATCGTCCCAGTAATTCACAAGCTACATAGCACAGGTGGTCCGGAAAACCTCTAGACCCACTTCGCCTGATTGGGACTCGTCAATTTTGCGCATTTCCTTCATCCAATCCAAGGAATCGAACTCGTGACTGCAAGTAGCAGTTGCCAACTACCCAGCAGCTTAAGCTAATGAGCCATGGAATAGTTTATTTGCGAATTATATTTTGTAAGCAAATGGTATATAGCGCCACCTATCTTCCAGTGTCTCTGACAATAGCTAGCCTGAGAGTTGAGGACGTCGTCTCGTTGGACGCTATATTCAAAGTCGTTGAACGCAGGAGAGCCAAATATGTTATATTACTTGTAAGTACCAGGAATTTTAGAGGTAAACATTTTAGTCAAACATCCTATTAATTCACAAGCTTCATAGCACATCTTGTCCGGATAAGCACTAGTCGGCTTTCGCCATGTTAGTGCTCGTCAGTGTTGCGCATCCTCAAGGTCCCGTATTAGGCAACGAACCCATGACTACTAGCAGAAGATGCCAACTAGCCAGCAGTTTAAGCCACTAAGCCATGTGGGACATTGACTGCGCAACCTAATTTGAAAGCTATCTGGGATATAGAATCATTTAGCTTCTACGGTCACTGCGAGTTGCGAGCCAGGAAGTTTATATCGTTCTATTGCTAGAGTCTATATTTGCAGCACACAAAACCCGGGGAGGCTATCTGTGTGTTATAGTACTCATGAGAAGCTAGATTATTAGAAGTAATATTTTTAGTTGTTCATCCCATGTGTTCCTAAACTACATACCCCAGCCTAGTCCGGAAAAGCACCAGACGCTTTCCGCACTATTGGGGCTTGTCAGTTGTGCGGATTCTAACGGTCCCGTACTGGGGCTCGAGCAAATGAATTCTAGACACAGGTACCAACTAGACATCAGCTAAGCCACTGGGCCATGGGGACGTTGCTTGAGCTACAAAATTTGCAAGAAAATGTGATATAGGGTCACATATCTTTCACGGTCAATGAAGGTGGATAACCTGCGAGGTGCTGAGGTCCTCTTGCTAGACGCCGTCCCCATAGCAGTTGAAACTAGTAGAATCTATTTGTATTTTATATTACTCGTTAGTAGCAGGATGAATAGATGCAATAATCTAAATTGTTCTTCGTATTAATTCACAAGCTACATGGCACAGTGCTCACCTGAAAGCTCTAAACGCGTTTCGCTATATCGGGGCTCGTCGGTGGTTCTCACGCCTTCGTTGCATAACTGGGCATCGATCCTATGACAGGTATAGGTAGATGCCAACTAGTCAGCAGCCTTAGAAACTGAGCAAAAGGGTCCTTGCCTGAGCTACATCAAGTTAAGCTAACTGGGATATGGCACCACCTACGTTCCAATGTAACTGACAGAAGCAGGCCTGCGAGGTGTTGACCTTCGCTTGTTAGACGCTACGTCCCGAGTGTTTTAATCTAGGAGAGGATAGTTACATTATATATTACTCGTGAGTAGCAGGATTTTTGGATGTGACCTTTCAAGTTATTCATTCCATCACTTCAAAAGCTTCATAACACAGCTTGTCCGGAAAAGCACCAGAAGCCTTTCTCCTTACTGAGGCTCGTCAGCGTTGCGCATTCTTTCGGTCCTCTGATAGCGATAAATCCGTGAAGGCTAAAGGCAGAAGCCACCTTGCTAGCATCTTAAACCGCCTATCCAGAGGGCGGTGGTTTGTGGTTAACCTTTCGCAAGCTAACTGGGATCTCCTACGAACACTGACAGTGGCTAGCGCGTGAGATGATGACGTCCTCACGCTAGATCCTTTATCTATAGCATTTAAACCTAGGAAATGTTACCTTTATTTTTGATTACTGGAAGGTAGCCGGACTATTTGTGATAAACTTTAAAGTCCTGCATCCCATTGGTTCATAATCGACATTGCCCAGTCAAGTCCGGAAAAACACCAGGTGCGTTTCGCCTTATTGGGGCACGTCGATGTTGCGCATTTTCTTGGTCCTCTACTGGTGACCGCTAGAGGCAGATGCCAACCAGCCAGCAGCTTTAGCCACTGACCCATGGAGGACATTGTCTTAGCTTCCTAATTTGTAAGTCAAATGGGATATAGCGCAAATGAATTTCCACTGTCACTGACTGTGTCTAGCCTGCGCGGTGAAAACCTCTCTTTAGACGCCGTTAGCCATATTTTGAAACTAGGGTAGGCTATTTGCTTCTTGATTACTCGTGAGTAGCTGGATTTTTTGGCGCAAGTTTTCAACGTATTCATCCTATTAGTTCACAAGCTACATAGCACAGCCTAGAACAGAAAAGCGACATACGCGTTTCGTTTTATTAAGACTGGTTAGTGGTGCGCATACTTTTCGTCTTCTACTCAAGCTCCAAACCGTTGCCGCCGCCATTTCTTGGTAGTTTAGTAAGACTGCGTTTAATTGCGTTTTGTTGCCACCTGTCTAACATGGTATAAACTGAAATGCACATGGTACAACAATTGATCATCGCGCTGGTTTTATATTGCCAGACTGGGTGAAGTGACTACAAAATAAGGGACTGCATTCCTAGCCTGGCACACGTGGAGTAAAAGGACTTTTTGCGGCGTTCAACCGACTACTGTATTATCAGATTTAGGGTATGACCACTTAGTTAGTTCGTTGTGGTTTTATTCCAGTAGCGGACGTCAATTGTGGTTGGTTCTCCATAAACTTCTAAACCACAAGGGATTCTCCAAGTCCAACCTTGAACTTCTAAACCATTAAAAAATTCTCTTGCAACGGCCGAGCTTGAGTGCTGTGCATTCTTAGAGAGTTCAAGATAAGCTGCTAGAGCAAATAAAACAGTGCTCCGACGTTTAAAGTTGAACGTCGATGAGAAGCTGGAGAACAACGGCTGCTTGCGTCTGCGATGGCTGCCATGCCTAACTAACCAATTTCGTGTTCAGTCGCACGTAGGTTTTTGTATTTGGGGAAGATGGATGGTTAAAAAAGGACTGAACCCTCTGCGCAGAAATCCTAAATGTCGCTGGGACGTTCTCGGCAACATCTCAGCTTTTTTGGTCTCAACGACTTCCTTTACTATTATACCTATTCACGTTACTGAAAAGCTTTCTGCAAGTTGCGTTCACCACCCAGTAAACCCTCATCTGCTGGTGCCGCAGCTGGGTCGCCGTGAACTTAGCTAGGTTCAACTAAGTCAGGTTCCTCGTTGCCCATTCATAAATGCAATCCAGGTCATGTTGGAGTAGATCGTGATCTTCAGTGTTACAAATTTCCCGCTAATCTTGACATCAGCAGTGAAAATCTAGAAATTCGAAGGGATCTACCTTGCCAGGTTGTTGATAGGCATGAGCAATAAGTGTGGTCCCAGCAGTGAGCCCTGTGGAAAGCCATCTTTCACCTCAAACGGGTTATAGAGTGAGATTTTAACACGCACTTGCAGCTTTCTTTGGTGAAGAAAGTTGCTAATCTGACCAAGAACAAAGGCACCGATTACACGGATTTATAGCCTATGGAGTAGAATGTTGTGCTCCAGACGGTTAAAAATTTTTAGAAAGCCAACTAGACGTCGTCTACTCGGAACTCAGCATAAGTCACTTCTGTACAACTAGCTATTGCCATCAGCAGATTGGCGGTGCACGACTGGTGTTGACAGAAAACATCCTGTCATGCTGTAAAATTTTTGAATTTTATTAGGTAGTGCATTAGTGCCTAAGCGACGACAGCTTCCATTACGTTCCCGAGCACAGAAGGAGAGTCACTAGGTGACAGTTTGCAAGCTCTGAACTTCTAACGCTTATAAAAGTTGGGGTGATAATGCCACACTTCTACATAGTAGAAAATTGCTGCACAATTGAATTTATTTGCAGGAATTGTGAAGGAATTGCTAGTCGGAACTCTCTGTGAGTTTGCGCGGGTGTTGTCGGCTTCCCAAAGGCTGTGAGCGCGCAGTGTGAGTAACTTTCCTAGCACAGTTAATGGGTTGAATGTCACATGTGTAAACAATAAAGTCGGTAATATGCAGGCTATTACGAGACAGGTAGAGATTGTTGTTTCAAGGATTGAGGCGAATAGCAGGCACATGGAATTAGTTGATTTATGGGGGTTTGTACTCTACCGCCTGCCGAGAAAAGTGGAGGGATGGCATGCCTTACTTTACGAAGATTGTTGACATTCTAATTTGGCAGGGTTAGTTTTGCCAGAAATATTTTTTCTAGGCACTGCTGCTAAGCAACTTTGTTTTCAACTACAAGTGCAGTGTAGTAGTTACGATGGGTCAGTGAGTTGCCCCAAACCTCTGAGTCGGGGTTAACCATTTAGACATGCCACGCTGCATGCACTAGCCCCATGCACGTTCGAGTCCTGACGGTTACAAATCAAGGCAGGTTTGCGAAGCTAAGAGGCTTGGTCTCTGATGCTCTGTTGACCAGTGCACTGTTTTTTAATGATTCCTGTCCAAGCGTTGTCAAGTGGACGGTTGTTTGAAAAGTTTCATGCAGATGCGTCTAGGAGTTCTTTTAGTACGTGGTGACGTGTGAATGTTTTTATTAAATCCTAGTTTTCCGATGAATACTTTGCATAACACATGTTTGAAGGATATTACTACCTGGTCACTGAGACCTAATGGGCCCTGTAGCAGTCTGGAGATTCCCCGGTTTGCTTGTGTAAAATTCTAACCAAAATTCTATAATTGTACACTTAGGCAACCGGTGTGGTTGGTTGAACTGCTTGCTGAGTTCGAATGTTTTACTTGCTCATCGCCATTTTTGCATGGCGCTCGTTTCGGTTGCAACTCGCAACTGCCCTGTGTGCTGTGCTTACTCCATTCCCCTAGCTAGAGCGTCCACGGTGTCGTTCATTTATAGCTAGATAACAGGGAATCTTTTACTTTACCAATAAAAGTTTCCCTGCAACTCGATCCGTCTTCTCGAATCGCTCTCTGGGCTCCCGGAATAGGCAATTCTCTAAAATTGGTGACCCGACCCGGATCCGGAACAATCTCAACGTCGGATATTTCGAACTATTCTCCGGTGAGCTCGTTCCATTTATTTTTCATATTTTCCGGTTTTATTTTTGCATACGTTAGCCTATTTTTTGCGTCATATTTTTCAAGCCGTGGAATCTGTAGAACCTAAGGTAGAGTCTATGCTTAGCGTTGTATCACTCTCAGTTCTACCTTTGTGGGACATGGATCCTGTTTTGTGGTTCGCTCATCTTGAGGCCGAGTTTTATAACCACAGAATCACTTCCGACTACGCGAAGTATTGCAAACTCCTGTCCTATATCCCCAAGGAGATATCAATGCAGGTCCGTGACGTTATCATTTCTCAGACCGAAAACCGCTATGAGGCTCTCAAGGAAGCCACGATCAAGCGTGTTATGCCCTCTGAGAAAGTTCGCCTGCAGCAGCTTTTCAGGGATCTACAGCTGGGCGACAAACTGCTCTCAACCCTGCTACGAGAGATGCAGCAACTCCTTGGTTCTTCAACCATGGATGAGACGTTACTTCGCGAACTATGGCTACAACGGCTACCGGAAAACACGCAAGCGATTCTCGCTACAGTGAGCTCCGTTCCGCTTACTCAACTAGCAGACTTAGCGGATCGAGTTATTGAACGATCACAGCCACAACCCGACGCCAGCAAGGTCAATGCCGTCGCGTCCCAGGGCACTTCTATCACTGGCTTACAGTCAACTATAGAAGCCCTGCAAACAAAAGTTGCGACACTTAGTCGCCAGGTGCAACAGCTCACTATGAACCCTCGTCCTCATAGCCGCTCAAAATCGCCCTGCAAACGTTCTAAGCCTAGAGACAGTCAAGCTAGCTGTTGGTACCATCAGCGTTTTGGTACCGCAGCCCGTAAGTGTGTCAAAACTTGCACCTTTGCCGAGAAGCAGGGAAACCTCGGCCGGTCCGTAACGGCGACGAACGCGACTGGCCAACACCAAAGTCGCCTCATCCGCGTTAGGGATTTAACTTCCGGCACCGAGTTTCTAGTCGACACTGGTGCCGAAGTTAGCGTCATACCCCGTAGCTCAGATGAGGTCGTCTCACGATCGCCGACCAAGCTGCGTGCCGCCAACGGCACATCAATCGCAACTTTCGGCGAAAAGTTGCTAACACTCAATCTAGGCCTCCGGCGAACCTTTCGCTAGCCTTTCATAATCGCTGCTGTGCCTTTCGCCATCATAGGCATAGACTTTCTGCAACGCTTCGACCTCATCGTCGACGCTAAAAGAAAGAAGCTTATCGACTCTAGGACACGACTCAGTGTTATCGGGACTAGCGCCAACGTGGCTGCTATCACTCCTATTCGTGTCCTACCTCAAGCTTCACAACCTTTTATAGAACTTTTCAACAAGCATCCTGTTGATCGGTAGAGGAAAAGGAACCTCGTTCGCATCCTGAACGACTTGCCTCCTGTGACATCAAACGTCATGCATCACGCATCTGCACTAAGGGCCCACCTGTTTCGGTCCGCCCTCGCCGACTAGCCCCGGACAGGCTCAAAGCTGCTAAGGCGGAATTCGAGCAAATGCTCGAACTGGGAATCATCTGCCCGTCCAAAAGTCCATGGGCATCACCATTACACATGGTGCCTAAGAAATCCGGTGACTGGCGCCCCTGTGGTGACTACAGGGCACTTAACAAAGTTACCGTCCCGGATAAATACCCTATTCCGCACATGCACGACTTGACCTCAGCTCTAGCTGGCAAGTCTATCTTCAGCAAAGTCGACTTAGTTCGTGCCTACCACCAGATAACGGTCGCGCCAGATGACATTGCTAAAACAGCAGTCATCACGCCATTTGGTCTATTCGAGTACCTCAGAATGCCTTTCGGCCTCAGCAACGCTGCCCAAACTTTGCAGCGTTTCATTCATGAGGTAACGCGAGGACTCGAAGGCGTTTATCCCTATCTCGATGACATTCTCATCGCCAGCTCTTCTGACGAGGAACGTCTTCATCACCTCGACGCTCTCTTCCAACGCTTAACCCAGCATGGGGTTACCGTCAACCCCGATAAATGCGAGCTTGGCCAAAGCTCTATCGACTTTCTTGGCCACCGCATATCCGCCTCTGGTATTGAAGCCCTGCCAGACAAAATCCAGACACTGAAGGACTATCCTGCTCCCAGTTCCTTCAAACAGTTACGCCGATTCCTTGGCCTGGTCAACTATTATAGACGCTTTATACCTAACTGCGCGAGCATTGTCCAACCAATGACTGACTTGCTCCGCGGTAAACAACGGTCTTTTCACTTTGCAGATGACGCTAAATTGTCTTTCGAGAAGCTCAAAGACGCTATCTCCAACATAGCGCTTCTCGCCCATCCAGACACGTCTGCATCACTCTCTCTGACAACTGACGCATCAGACACTGCCGTCAGTGCAGTTCTTCAACAACTCATCGACCATCGATGGATACCTCTAGGTTTCTTCTCAAAGCGCTTACAACCTGTCGAATCGCGATACAGCAAGTTCGGTAGGGAACTGTTAGCCATCTACCTAGGTATCCGACAGTTCCGTCATTATCTCGAAGGTCGAAATTTTACAGTCTTCACCGACCACAAGCCATTGATCTACGCAATCATTGGCGCAACAGACAAGTATTCTCCGCGGGAAACTAGACATCTAGACTACGCTTCTCAGTTTACGACAGACGTACGACATGTCTCAGGTGCTCTCAATCCCGTCGCGGACGCGCTTTCACGTTTTCAGCAGATCAGCTTATCGTCTGGCACCCACATTGATCTAGCCGCTATGACTGCTGCCCAACAAGCTGATCCCGAAATAAGCGAGCCACGACGCAACACCACTGAGACGATCACCATCGGTCGACTCAAGACAGCATTCCTCGACAAGTCTGACGCTTTGGTGCAGCAAGCACCTTCACAGCCTACGCCATCACGGCTCGCACCGCTACCTCAGACGAGTCAGTCCGCTCCAGCAGAACCGACAACCTCAACCGACAGCACTCCTACTCACCCTACACTTAATCGACGCGGTAGGAAGCTCAAACGTTCAGTTCGTTTTTCGGACTTCGTTAGCACTTACTATTTTACGTAGAACATCCCTTCGGAATCTTCTGCTCTTACCAAACATTTTTGAAAATCCACAAAAGAAGACCAAAACGTTTTGAACTTACCAAAATAGAGCAAAATCTTTTGAAAACCCAAAAACAGCTTTGCACGTTTTTCGCTTTACACTCTTTTGTGTATGGCTATGCACTTACGCTGCTTTTCATTCTGATTTCCATATACACAGCCGGTTGGTTGCGCCTCAGTTTCACTTTCGCTGGATCCCCGCACGTCAACTGCAAGTGGAACGAACTTCCTGCTCAACTGCCTACGTGAACTTTATTAACTGTCCCCCACACAAACAGCTTTTTTACCGTTTCGACACCGTAGGGAGGACATGGGTGGGAGCCCGCTAGGGTCCGATTGCATGGTTCTCCCCCAGCAGCTGCATCAGGTTTCACAACCTGGTCTCACAGAAGGCTGGCCCGCGACGGACAGTCCTCACGTAGATCGAAGGACTGCTTACACAGTCGCTTCTGGGAGAGGGCTATGTAGCAGTCTGGTGATTCCCCGGTTTGCTTGTGTAAAATTCTAACCAAAATTCTATAATTGTACACTTAGGCAACCGGTGTGGTTGGTTGAACTGCTTGCTGAGTTCGAATGTTTTACTTGCTCATCGCCATTTTTGCATGGCGCTCGTTTCGGTTGCAACTCGCAACTGCCCTGTGTGCTGTGCTTACTCCATTCCCCTAGCTAGAGCGTCCACGGTGTCGTTCATTTATAGCTAGATAACAGGGAATCTTTTACTTTACCAATAAAAGTTTCCCTGCAACTCGATCCGTCTTCTCGAATCGCTCTCTGGGCTCCCGGAATAGGCAACCCCCTAAAGCCCTAGTCAATAACGTGTCCCCCACAGCTCTCCATTCGTGAGCACAAGATCCAATATGGACGGTTTGTTTGCTGTCCGGAATCTATTGGGCTTGTTCACATGACTGTACAAGGGAATATAGGCAACAAGTTCATGGAAGTCTGCGTTGAGTGGTTCGCTGGATGCTGCCCATACCTCTCGGCTGTGTAGTTTGAAGTCCCGGGAGAGAAGGGTGCTGCGGTACCTTGCGGTTTTTACTCTTCAATGGACACCATCACGCGGAATCCATTTCCGGAGTGGATGTTAGGGCGGCGAACGGCAGCTACAAGAAATGCCTCCTCGTGTCTTAGTCCAAGTCGGCAAGTGCATGCTTCGGTAACATGTTTCCAGATCAGCAACTAGTACACACTGCTGGTCACTGCGTTATTAGGTATGGAGGGCATTTTCTAACTTCAGGTGGTGGTTCCAAGTGTGTGACGTACATACTATGTCAAACTTAACCTCAGTCAGCTTTTAATGTAATTCGCTTCAATTATAGCAATTAGGTCTCAAGCATTCGCAACCGCACGTAGCCGAATTTTCACAGGTTTACTGAAGTACGCTCTGGCGCTGGTGTATATAAATGCAAGTTTCGCAGTTAAGCAATTTTTAGGAGTTTATGCAACATAACTGAAGATTCGCCGACCTACGAGTGGCCGGCGGCTAATCGTTTCTTGGTGTTTCCTTGTAGAAGTAGTTAAGGTCTTATTCTTCGTCTGCGTAATTAGTCATTTGTCTCACCTTCTAACTACAGCGTAAGTTGTCTGACTAATATTACTTCCACTTGTTGTTTGGGCTTATCAGATGCACTACTGATACTTGGCGCCTTTATAAGTTCGAACGCCTTTGGTTCGCTGAGTAACGCATCAGCTCTAGGAAGCATATCGCAGACTGGATTCAGCCGGAGCTCAGATGCTAGCCTGCAACAAAACATGCACCAGCTTTTCAGCAGCCGTGCTACCGTGGTTTTTGAGTGTCGGTCTACATACAAAACATTTGGTCCACTTTCTTCATAGTTCGGGTAGTTGGCCAGTCGTGACACCGATTTCGTTAGCATGCCATCTGAACAGGTTGTTGAAAGAATATAACGCCAACCTACTTTATCATGGGTTATTATTTCATGCTCACTACATACTTTAGTTTCAGGAACACTGTAAAGAAGCTGGTCTCTGGTTGGAAGTGCTATCCGGTAGACCACTAAGTTGCGGTTAACTCATTTACGCTAACCCCATGAGATGTTTTTAAAGATACGGATCGAGGGTTGCTAACGGCTAGGTCCACCTGTCGACAGTATTATTTATTCTACTTCAGTGATGGAGTTCAGCACAACTCTCAGAAGTTTTGGCTCTCCGTAATGCGTAGCCTCGGGGGGCCAGGTAATACGCACCACGTGTACAGCATCAATACAATCCGATTAGATTCTTAACGGCGCCCCGTTGGTTGAGATTATCCACTTGCCTGCCACCTTTTGCTGTTGTCTTTGCTGCTGGTTATGCGGGCATGGTACGCTGAATTCAGGGAATTTTTTCTTTACATTGTTCGACATGCCGCGGTGGAGGCTTGAATTATTCGTAAACGTACCGCGGGAACCCGGTGGCCTTTGCATCAGCATAACAACGCTACCCTCCTCAGTTTCCGCTCCAGTTGAGGTGATGTTAATTTTAAATGACGGCCCTCCTTGGAAGTAACTGTAACCCACCGTTTGCTGGTAACCACTAGCTCATTTTCTACGTTGTCCGTCGGGCGCTTAGAAGTAGCCTTACTAGTAGTTACTGTGATATAACTGAAAACCACATAAGCCAAATGTATACCACCCGAAGTATTTGAACAGTAGTTAATTTTCTGGGTTCTTTCTCTCGTTTTTATCACAGTATTAGTACCGGTTCTCTTCAGGATGGAAGAAACATGATGGCGTGGCTTGAGTTGCAAAGATCGCTATGCTAAAAAACATGGTGATTGTGATAACCATATTTTCAAAATTGGCTAGCAGCTAGTAATACTTTTGAGATAATAAAGCACGCATTTTATTAATGTGATAAACGCGCATTACACATAGCACCGTGAAGAAGGTGATTTGTTAAAAATCTTGGGTGGCTAGCCGGACAACCTTCTCTTGGTGCAAACTGGATGGTTCGGGTCAAATCTGCTCTAACAAATAGTTCAGCGGCAGTATTACAGAAAGTGGTGTGTATGCGCTTGACAAGCCTTCACCCTATACAAAGTCAGAAATATCAGTATAGCAACACTGTGACGCCGCGATTGTTCCTCGCCACCATATAAATTCACTGCCCCTTGTTTCGTAATGGTTTTGCATTTTATACCTGCAACATATTGCTCCTCCGTACAACCATCGTAAATTCACGGACAGCAGACATCCCTTTAGCATTGGTGACACGTTCAGACGCAAAAGCAACAGCACAGCCTTTACAAATCTTGGCAACCCAGTCGCACGCGCCTGCACGTCCACATAAATACATTTGCATATCAACCTGTAGGATATTCCTGAGCTAATCCTATTGTACGTTTTTGCTCACCTTTTGCACTCTTCCCATTGTCATGCCTGTGCAGGCGTGCCCCGCTTAGCCGAAAACAAACATCATGAGTATTAGATTGAATTCGAAGGCATCACGCATGGAAAACATTGCAACAGTTATGGCACGGAATACCCCATATAACAAGTTGGGCACATGTTTCACGTAGGCATTTAGACGGTGTCAACTTGGGCATTGCGTTAGTTGATCAAAAGTTACGAACCATCTGAATGACTCACCTTCTGATTATACTGTTTTTCTGCTACCAACGTTGACGGCAAGGTCAACGTGTTCACGATGCAGTTTTATGCTTGCAGACTGTTCTCTCCGGCGTGCGAGTCTAATAGGCCAGCATGAGCGTGGGGCTGATTACACAGGTGTGCTACTGAGACTTTTCGCGCTTAGGCCTATGATTCCGGCCGGATAAATTTGCCCTAAGGCCTGGAGCTGATCCAAGTAGCATTGGATTGAACGAATGACAGTTCGTTAGAATGCGGTCGAAATGCTCTATCGAGTGTGACCAAACAATGTCTCCGATGGTAAGACTTACACGATTTGTAGCGCTTGGGTATCGGAGAAATGATGGCCGGAATTTAGAATTCAGGGTAAATGCAAAATGCGCTATTGTGAACTTGAGGAAATGGTATCAAAAAAGTGAAACTTTTAAAAGCACAAAGCAGTAGTATAGGTTCACGTGTGTGCGACACAACGCCACTGTGCCGCAGTAAAAACCAACTGGTGTACAGGTGAGCGGTTAGCACGTATGTTTGTTCAATGTCAGGACAACAATGTACAGCATTGTTACAATTACGTGGGCAACTTTCCAGGAGAGCTATCAGGTGCAGTTGGCGTTGAAGCACACCATAATGAAAGGAGACCTACTAGGGTAAAGAAAACCTAGCGCTCTATTCAGTGAGCGGTGCGTCTGCTAGACGAAAACTTCGGAGAAGCGAATGCGTCGCGTTGCCGTCCAAATAGATTATCCTTAATGGGTGCAGGTTAAAAATGTCAGAAGAAAGCAGACGCTGATCAAGTGGGATAGTACTAGGCCGGCGAAATAATATAGTCAGAGCACAGCAAGTGTAGATAATTAAAAGAAAAGAGTGCTGGACGAGGATGTTCGGCGATGACGTGCTGGGTGTCGGAATGGGCATGTTTTGGCTTGTTGCCAATTCATATAAAACAGTGCTTGTTGTGAGGTAGGAAGAAGTGATTCAGTCGTCAGCTTCACTGGTACGCAAGTACCGGGTTTTGCAGGTGCAGTGACGTCTGGAATGCTGCTAAGCTGTCTGGGTGTTTTATGGAGGTTGCCAAATTTTCAGATACTTATTTCTTTATTATTAGTGACAGGCTCCTCTAGCTCACTGGTGTTGGAGACATAGCCTCACGAATATAGAAAATCGGCTCTAAGAGAAAAACACGCTGTTTAGCTCAGCAACATGTGCATTTTCCAGGCCAAAACGGTTCAAATGATCCTACAGGTCTCCTGTATTATTCAGGTAGACCTAGCACATGCAGCCTTGATAAAAGCTTCAGAACCACTTAGAGGCTTAAAAATACCAAACTCCAAAGTCCTAGTGGTTTACGTGGCTCAGTATTCACTGCAAATGGTACACTGAGGCCTACTGACCGTGGGTTAGTTATAGGTTGTCCTGAAGTCCCCTGCAGTCACAAAATTCTTTACTGAATTCTTAGTGTTTTCGAGAAACATTAGCGCTTAGTTGCCTACATTTGTTATGTATGCCTGAAAAGTTTGCTTTTCGGCTACCTAGGACGTACCTAGTTGTTGCGGGGTATTACGGGCTATGTAGAGCATTCTAGATAGCTAAGCCTATTTAAAACGCACACCACTTCGATACATTTTCTTCTTTTTGCTTATATCTGCTGGCAAAGCAGCAAGCCACCATGGTAAAATTAGAATGGCGTTATTCGTAGACCGCTATTCAATTGCGAATAACGCGTGAACTACTGAACGTAAAGCACCGTATTTACTTTTACCGTAAGCAGCGGTTAAAACTTGTTCTGAGCAGCTTAGTTATGCTGCTTTACGCAATATTCTAGCCTTTGGATGTTTTCCTTTTGCTCTGAAGTTTACTCCGGTTAAAAGTTAGCGCAGGAAATCAAATTCAACGCGAGAAAAGTTTTGTTATATTTGTTGTTAATTTGTATTTTTCTAGTAAAGTACGCCGCCTTAGTATGTCTCTTAACAAGTCCGTTTTATTTTGCCTGCATTTTTCGAAATCATTTCTAACCTTTACCTTTCCTTTCCTTTTCCGCCGTCCTTATTTCTTTTCATTTGCGCACAAGTAATTGGGACGACCAAGCTGGCCGAAATAGTCCAAAGGATTCCAATTAACGCGATTGTAGTTTGGATCCAGTTTCCAAAGAAAACCTGTACAAATACGGCTCTGCGCAATTTTCGCAACAAAGAAAATCTAAGAGCTCATTATCGCCTGAAGGAACCAGCATAATTTCAAGGTTGATACCTATGACCCCAGCAGCTGTACATCAAACAATGCCAAGGCATTCGTAATTGTCAACGAGGGCCATATACTCACATTTTTCTACTCCCATTCAAAAGCACAGGATTAATGTAAACATGCATCTGATCCCTTAAGGACGCAGTCACTAGTCAGGCTAGAAATATACCTATTTATTTATTTAATTAGTTAGTTAGTCACAGGTTCACTGTTTATAATTTGCAGTTATTTGATGGTTTTCCATTAGCAATTGCATATGTCAGAGCGTTGTGCTTTGGCGATGTAAGATCCAGCTGCTCAATCATAGTTGCTTTATCTAGTTGTGTGCAGTTTGTCACAGTTTTATTTAACTGCTTCATCCTTGACACTAAGTTTGATGTATGCTGGGTATTTACCAGTTCATTTGTTAAGCCTTTCAACCCACACCGAATTTTCCGTCGCCCCATCAACTACCATGAGAACCCGACTAAATGCGCCCACTGAGATAGCGTATGGAAGGTTGAACACCAGTGTTGCAAGTCTCCGGTTATCCAGCGGCTGCCGAATTAGAGGCTTTAACTTCCACGGCTTCTTGGGTGATAAGCGTTGCATAGTTATTTCTAGCGAGCCTTCCTGCATCATCCTTCTGTGGAGCCGTTTTTCTCCAGGCCCACTTGTTGTTTTAACTATGATATCATGTCCCAGCTTATGAGCCTGTTTACGTTGTGTTGTGGATTTACGGGTTTGTATCGATCGATATGATATTTGCTATTCTGATTTAGGTTCCTTACATTCGATATGCCGCCGCCCCGGTTTAGCCACAGTGCTCTAAAGTAAAGCAATTTTAGCATATATCAAGTGCGGGATTCTACATAGTTTGTCCTAACGGCGCGCAAACATCTCTCTTCTTTTGCCATCAACCTGATTAGGGCTGTAAAGTCTTAGGTTTGTTTGATCAGCCAATTAACCCCTACCGAACTAGCTGAGCTACAACTAACGTCCGTGACAGTTCGCTCGAACGGTTCCATCGTGATATCAGCAGGCACGTTTAACACGACTGCGCTAAAGACCGCAACGTTCTGTCCGGAAGCCGAGGGAGCCGGGGTCACCTTTTTGTTGCTTGGAGTAGAGACAAGCGCTTTGTTCCTATTTGGTTAACTCTGTGGTGTTTTCCTTGGTCGATTCCGCTGAGCTCGATGAACGCGAGCCTGTTGACTCTGAGTAAGGGATAGACTAGGCTTTACCTCCTCATGATAGCTTATACGGGTCAGACCCTAACAGCGGGCTTCGATTACGCTTTGCAACGAACTTTTTGCCCTGACTGACGTATTCAGTATAATACGGGGCCAGCGTATGCAGCGGAATGCTGAAGAACAGGCCAGAAGTAGTTAGTTTGCTTCCCAAAGAGACTAGCCGTGTCCGTTACAATTCCTGCGTCTATGGGCTTCGTTGCTTCTGGGAACGGTGTACTTTTCTTGGGGACAGTCACGGGTAGCCGTCAAGTTGGCCCCGCCTTAACTTGCACCCTCCGACACATCCAAATCAACACTTCAGTTGCCTGTTGGAGTAATAGGTTTCGACCGATAGTCAAACCGTTTCTATGTGATAACTTGCCTGCATCCGGGCTGGCAGGCACTTCATCACATCGGCGCTGCAAGGCGTGCTTTGCGGATGCCAACCTTAGTTCTACGAACAGTGCACGAGAACGTAGAACGTCTTGTTAGGACATAAATTTACGGGACGAATTCTCATTGTCAAACATTAATAGAATAAGACAGTGGATTCGCGTAAATCTTTTTCTCAGGCAAGTGCAACTGCTGAGGCTGTGCTCCAAGCCACAAAACGCCAGCAGGATATTTCTGCTTTTTTATTTTAGGCCCGTCTAGGATTCTATAAGCAACTACTTTACTCAGGTTTTTCATCATGTTTCTAGCCTCAGGGCTGACCACACAGTAAAAATTCCAAGCAGTCTCTGCACAATTATCTCCATCAGTTTTCTGGGCTGAACTATACTTGATATAGCCATCAAACTTTTCAAAACAGCTTGTAATATGTCTTAGGTCACTTAAGTTCCCTTAAGCAATTTTGCTTCTCCGTTCTTTGTCTACGCATGTAATCACATACAGCGGTTAGGTTGACAGTAAATGACACAGTTATGCCGGGAGCAACTGTGCTTTTACTTGTATCGTTTTGTTTGCATGGCGATGGCTGAATTACAAAGTGTTTTGGGCAACTCCTTTGAGATGACGATAGCGGTTTAAATCACAACATTGCTCGCGCAGGAAGTAGGTGCGAAAAACCGAACCCTTGAAGTGTCTGATGGTTTAACGCTTTCACACCTTTGAATCTTCACCTCAGGAAAGCTTTATCTGCTTGCAATTGCGGATGTGACTCGACACAAAATAAAGTAACCGTCCATTGGATATCCGGAAACTGCTAACCAACCTACGGACCTCAATGGCTTATTCTCACAGCCGACCATTACAACGAGTCAAAGATGATGCGGCACATTCACAAACACCAGCTACGCAATTATATTCATACAAACTTACATACTTATAAACTCCCATACACATACAGTCAAGCTTAAGGAGAACATGTATTATTGTAGCCTTTTGATCACACTTCGGTAGCTGTACATGCTCTTACCTATAAAAGTGTGCCAAGCATTGTCGAAAATAAAAGTTTGCTTAGTTAGTTCTTTACTCTCTTGCGGTGTCAAAGCGTTATGCTGCGTCCACTTAGGCTGTAGATTATTTTTCCTTTTTTACTGAGCTTCTACTTGGCGCTGTTATTCCATGGATACTTTACCCCAACGCCAGTGTGGCCTGCCATTAACATTGTACCTTACGGCGTTCTATTTATTGTGCTTTTTGCTGTTTCGTTTGTTCAAACCTTATTCTGGAGAATACAGCAAGCCGTATGATGCGCATATACTACTGGCTTAGAAATTGGGTTCAAGTCCTCATCGCCTTCGAAACATCAACGCTGCGTAAGTGTTCTAACCTTACTGCTACTGTTTAGTCTCAATGAGCCAAAAAGCTAAGGTCGTCTCAATAGTCCTCTACTTTCTGAGTGCTAAGACCTTACCCATGCTAGTTTGGCAAACCAAATGGTTTATTCACAACACCTCGGGGAGTTCGTTGGTTTTAACATTTCTCCATAGAACTATTCTTTCCTGACTCTCTGCCTTCCTTTCCACGCGCTATGGTTATAGCCTTTCTTCAATTAGAGCGCTAACTCTGTACCCGGCCCTGACCTTGTCCCGTCTGACCAGTCTTCTGCAATCTAACTGCCACCATACATCCGAGAATTAACCAAAGCTTGCGCTTTCGTTCCCCCTACCTGCACTTGTTTCATCCCCCAGTTCTCAGTGGTCTTTGCGCCGACAACCTACCTGCGCCGGCCGACCGTTATCATCTTCCTACTCGACTTATTTGGAATACCTATAGTTGCAGTACCATTCTGCTGTCAGCCTATTTGATGATGTCGCCTCGCTTGCTGATCATACCGACGCCAGCGATATTGCTTGTAAGGTTCAACGGTCTAATTCTACTTCCAACCATTTAAGCCCGACTATATATTTTTATCCTCAGCCAACCTACGGTTACCCCCATCCGACTTTTCTACCACTCACATAAGGCATTTGTCCCGCTTATCGTGAAGTCTAGGCAGAAATTCTTTAACCGCCAGAGAGGCACCTTTTTTCTTTGATGCTTTACTATGATTGCTGCTTGCCTGCGATGTATTCATCCCTCTTACAATCATTGCCTTTTCAACGGCAAAGTACTAGTGTCCGCCTGCCGCTGACTTCTTGCAATTTCACCTGGCTTTGACTCTACGATCAAGCGTCCCTGTCACCCCGGCTGAGGACTAAGTTCCTGTTTTATCCAGCGCACCACTTCCACCTCTCTCTAGTACCCGACAATTGGAGCAGATTTGCAATGAATCCACAAACTCTCTGGGACCCTTCTTTTTTATCCGCAAGTTGGGACATCTCTTCCATTCGCTACCGAACTGTGTTATTCGCGCTTAACATTGTATTTCGTTATTCTTATGACACATATATGGCATATTTAATTTACAACATTATATGGTATCGGATGCATAGCAGTTAAATCACTGGTAAAACATATCACGTTCTGGACCGCGTTCCAGATGAATTGCTTGCTTCTGGTTGCTCGCTGCCCAGTTACCGAGGTTGTCAAAGATACAGCGTCAAGTATCGGAGGAACCATCCATCGCTGCTGCCTCAAGAGTAAGCTGGTGTCACAACGTGCCTCTACCTGATTATGACTATAAGATCATCCGTCGTTGTTAAAACACTTTCTTGACAAATTATTCGCTACCCTGCAAGGCTGCAATTATCCGGTGGACTTGACAAGTGTTTAGTTTGCTTAATAATATCTCTTTCACATACTTCTTACCTGGGGCTCTTCTGTTGACATTTAAGGTCAACATGCATACAAGGTCTGTTCATTTAACTTTAGAAGGTAGTTTATCGTGCCGATGCAAAGTCCTACTCGATTGGACAAATCGTGCTTCACTTCTAATGTTTAAAACTGCCAGAACATTTGGTTTCGGCCAATTTTCGTTACTGGATAATTTCCTTTGGCTAACCCCAAGCTGGAGCTTTAACTGTTCAGTTGGCCGTGGATGCCTATATTTCCAATCAATTGTTCAACTTACCCGGGTCGGATATTTGATTGGTTGTTCTGGACAAGTTGCTATCTTCCATGGACTGAACAATTGGGTTTCGCCTGCTTCGTCGCATCAACAACACTTCAACCCAATACTTCATTGGAAATCCACCGGAGACTACATGGTTCGAAAAATAATTAACGCAACAGATTCAAAGAGATTCAGTTCATTACCTACCTACCAACCGAACCATGCAATTTGGCCAAGACAGGGCGTGACCCAGGGACGAACCAAGTACTCGCCTTACATGCGTCACTCAACGGAAAATTGGAGGCAAGTTGCTTGCTAATAATCGAGAAAGGATTCGCTCAACATGAGGCACAGCCACTTACAACTTGCGAGGTGGTAGTATTCTAGGAGGTGGTAAGTGTTCGCCTGACAAGCGTTCTCCCCATATACTGCCACAAACGTCTGTTTGACAAATCCGCGCCGTGGCGTAGAGGACCCACCACCGAATATAGTCACAGCCCATGGTTTCACACCGGTAAGTCAACAAGTGTCAACAAGCGTTCTAGAAAGCTATACCTATCTAGAAGTTATACAGCTTCGTCACTTTTTACTTTTTTCTTGTTCTGGTATCTGCTTGCAAAGCAGCAAGCCACTTTCAGCGAAATAATAATGGCGTTATTCGTAGACCGCCATTTAAGCGCGATTAACCCGCGAACTACGAAGCGCATCCTAATGCTTTCAGTTTAATCGTAAACAGCGGCTAAAACTTTCTTTGCAGTTCATTTTTGTTCCGCTCTTCGCAATAGTCTTGCCCAAGATATGGTGTCGCATTGTTATGTGATTTACTCAGTTCGAATTTCGGCGCCAGCCAGCAAATTTAGCAAACTAATTTTTGATTATGGTCCTTGTTAATTTGTATCCTTTTGACTAATTACGCCTCGTTAGTATGTCTTAACCATATCGTTTCACTTCTATTTGCATTTCAAGCAATTAATATTAACTTTTGCTCGTTCCTTATAAATCCGCCGCTCTTTTTTCCATGTGCGCATCATTAAATGTGACGTCTGAGCGTGCCAAAATAGTCCAAGGAATTTACAGTGAAGTTTGTGATGAATAAAATCCTGGTTCCAAAGAAAAGTCGCCCAAATACGGCTCTGCGCAACTTTCACAACCACCCTAATCAGGGAGCAAATGATCGCCCGATGAGCCGGAAGAATTTCAAGGTAGGCGCTTATAATCCTTTTTGCTGTACACGTAACAAAGCCTAAGCATTCGTAACTGCCAACAAGGAACATATACTCACACTGTTCTCACGCTATTCAAGAACGTGGGATTAAGGTAAATAGTGAGCTGAGCCATTACGAGCGCAGCATCGATCCAGTATAAAAATACACCTATTTATTTGTTTAGTTATTTGGCCATGCTTGAAACTTTCGGTACCCTGACACTTTCACATTTGCGTTTACTGTCGTCACTTTTTTCTACGATTTCGCTGTTGCTCTTTGCGGTACCTACACCTGAACCCAGCACCTCGTCCCATAACCGCCTACCTGACTGTTCAATTAGCTTATAGTCGATCATCCAGGATCCGTGAACTATTATTGGCTGATGTATAACTGTAACATGTGGAAGGCTTACTATGCGCTTACAAACCGGTCCTATTCTCGCAACAAATCAATTGCTCTTTTTACTTTTATGCCCTTTTAACGGTTTAATCATGAATATATAAACAATTTGCTACTGTTGCTGTTACACTTGCCACAACACGTCTGTACAGTCGCACCTACCTGATCAGACCTTCGTGGATGTACCTAGCATAGTCAGGACTAAATATTCACTTAGTTCTAACATCCGCTTCACCACTCTGCAAGCGTTCTACTTGCGTGCGAGGCCATAGCGTTAGGACCCTTCAAGTTACCAGCCGGGGTACTTCTTTAATATCAGGATCTTTATCTAACTAACGTCATTACGCCACGAACGCTGGACCCTTATAGCCAGTGTGGTCTACTTATAAGTTGCTGTCTCGAGTGGAATATTTATTGCTGAATAAACTTCTCCGGATCGTAGTATCGACACATGTTGACAGCCTGGTTCCTCCTTGCTGGCATGCTGTCACGCTAGTCTGTATCTTCCGGTAATTTGAACAAATGGGTGCAACCTTCGAAACATCACGTCTAAGGTGCTTCGTCTCCATGCAAGTGTTCCACTTACTTGCAATGCCAAGGCTTTAAGCACCGACCACCTGGCCAGTGGATTAGACCTCCTGTATTATAATAATGTGCTTATACTTGTCGTCTTTATTCCATGGAGACATTACCGACCTCGCCGAGATAATAGTAGTAGTAGTGATGGTACAGGCAGCAGGCTATTAAATAAAGATGGTGCCAAACTTACCATTGAAATTACTGAAAGAAGACAGTTTTAAAAAGTATCATCATCAATTCACAGTAAATGAGTAAATAAATGAAATAAATATTTTGTTCTCGACAGAGCGTGGCACGCCTTTTGGGTACGATCAGCATATTGCAATATGGTACATGATAGCATGATTAGCAGCACCAAGAGCAAAAGTAGTACAGTTGGAGTTGGTAGTGTGGGCCCATATGGCCCAAAGTTTGTACGAAGTCTAAGTCCATAGGATGCGAGGTGTAGAGATAAGAATCAGAGCACTAATGTGGAGAAAGTTTACGAGGATCTAGTCCGATGAAGTTGTGTACACGGTGCGAGTCAGGTGCGGGAAACATGAGGAAAAAGCTGCAAATATTTAAGAATAATGGCATGTAACTTATCAAATATGTAGGCGTGTTCGTGCAAGATCAGATATATGCACCAAATTTGTAAATGTGGCATCGCTCAACTTGCCAAGGTGTGATTGGGGCGGTGAGCTTATTGAGTGGCGAGGCACATCCACCACGTCACAGTTTGGTTAAAAAGCCCTTTGTGGCTTTTTGTAGGGAAAGAGCTTGCCAGGCGAGAACCCACCACGTCCTGTTACACTGCCGACCAGTGGTATGACATAAACAAGATTGCATCTGACTGATTACCCTCGCGGATATCCGCAGTCTTGTTTCGCACATTTTTTCCGATGGTTGTGTAGTCTCCTTCGGAGTTGACCGCAAGTGCTTGGAGCTGTAGAATTGGGACGAGTCAGGTGACTTGTATTCATTTGCTGTTTTCTGGGTTTCAGTGTACTGTCAGGATTGCGAAAAGCGGGTGCTTTCTTTGTTCGGTGGTTATTCCGTGTCCAGGAAAGCGTCACCGGTATGTCCTCACAGGTGTTTCGTGCAGATAAGCTTATCCTTTAGAACAAGGGAGAAAAAGCGAATGGAATAAACTGCCAAGCAAATTGAACAGGACTATGGTAAGGTATAAACATAAAATTTATGGCAACCTTTTGCTGGTTAAAGCAATGGAATGACCGACTAGGATTTACATCATATCCGTAGTTTTGCGAGCAAGCACGAGACCCGATATTTGCTGCATGTGGGAGACAAATGCTGTCCGAAGTGGCCTAGAGTACCCGAAATTTGTCCGGTGTGGAAACCGGAAGTATCATGCGTAGTAAACCGGTAAATGAGTTGAGGGAATCAGAAGCACATAGTAAGTGGTTTAATTTGCGCTTAAGATATAGGATGAGCGATCGGTTGATCGTGGTAGAGCTTATCTTTCGAACATATATGAAAGCCAGTGGAGTCACGACGTCGGGTTAAAGACCCATGAAATTATTAACGTGACAAGTTCGGTGATCGGATGCTAGAGAAGCAGATAATTAAGGCGTTACGCATAATAGTGCGGAGCTAGTGTGAAAGCTAAATCGTTGGGGACAGTAAAGAGGTGGTTCCTAGGAGGAGGGAAGCCAAAGCCAAACAAGTAAGATAAGTAGTAGGAATATGCGCTAAATGGAAGCTGGAGTAGAAGGGAATATTCAATAGTGTTTTAGTTCATAGGGTAAGAATTATAAGAACTAACGATATCAACCTGGCGATAAGGGTATATTTGTGCTATGTAGCCCGTTATTTGAGGCCTTACGCACAAGCGCGCGGTGCTACAGTGCGGAAGCTAACTCGATGGAGCATCGGAGCCTGGTAGTTTGTAAGACGGAGTGAACCAGGGTCAAATAGATAAGTGAAGAGTTAGGAGCGACAAGGGATTGTCAGGCAGCATGGCCAGGTACTTGAGGTCTTACGCACAAAAGTGCGCAGCTACAGTGTGAAAGATAAGTCGGTGGAGCATCGTAGGTAGGTGGTCCATAATGGGAGAGGAAAGCCAGAGCCAAACAGGTAAGAGAAGTAGTAGGAATATGCGATGAATGGAATTGAGACGTAAAGCTCCTATTCAATGGTATTGTGGTTCATGGGGTAACAATCATAAGAAATAACAATGTCAGCTTCACGATAAGTATATAATTAGAAACAAAGCATGCTACTTGAGGGCCTACACACAAAAGTGAGGAACCTCAGTGTGGAAGAGTCGATGGAGCAGCAGAGTTAGTTGGTCCATATGTGGAGAGGAAGCCAGTGTCAAAGCAATAAGTGAAGGAATAGGATGAGATAAGGTTATAGGTAGGCAACCTGACCAGATACTTGAGCTCTTACGCACAAAAGTGTGGAGCTACAATGTGAAATATAAGTCGTTGCAGCACTGTAGATAGGTGCTGCCTAGGAGGAAGCCAGAGCCAAATATGTAAGAAAAGTGGGATGAATATACTGTAAATAGAAGCGCATTGAAATGAGAATACTCAAGGTTGTCGTGGTTCATAGGGTAACAGTTATAAATAAGAAAGATGTCAGCTTGGCGATAAGGATATAAATGGGCCGCGTAGCCTGGTACTTGAGGTCTTACGCAAAAACGTGCGGTGCTACAGTGTGGTAAGTAAGTCAGTGGAGCATCGGAACTTGGTGGTTCATAAGACTGAATGAGCCAGAGCGAGAGATAAGTGAAGCATTATTACGCGACAAAGGATGGTCAGGCAGCATGGTCAGACGTTTGAGGTCTTAGGCACAAACTTGCGGAGCTACAGTGTTGAAGATAAGTCGGTGAAGCATCAGGGGTAGGTGGTCCCTAAGTGGAGAGGAAAGCCAGGGTCAAAGAGCTAAGTGAAGAAGTAGGACGAGATATGGTTATAGGTAGGCATTATAGCCAGATACGTGAGGTCTAACGCACAAAGGTGCGAAGCTACAGTGTGAAAGGTAAGTTGGTTTAGCATCGTAGGTAAGTGGCCCATAATGGGAGAGGCAGGCCGGTGGCAAAAATGAAGAGGTAGTAGGAATATACGGTAAATGGAATCAATGAAAAGAGAAGATTCAATGCAGTCATGATTCATAGGGTAATAATTATAAGAAAAACGGTTTCTGCTTGGCGATAAGGCTATAGATGGGCAACCCCGCCTGGTACATGAGCCCTTACGCACAAAAGTGCCGAGCTATAGTGTGGAAAAAGAGTAACACACTTCAGCTATTGTGTGCACTAAAAGGAAAAACAGAGCATTTTTTGTTACCCTTAGGCGACATTATTCATTAGTTGTCCTTTTTAATCAATAATAATTTAGCAGTCTAGCTTAAACAATTATAAACACAGACTTTCCACCGTTATTCCGTACGAGCCATAGCATGAATTCTTCCCGAGTTGGCGGATGTGATTCGCCTCCGAAATGAATTCATTGCCTGTTATTTACCCCTGGCATTGAACTCAATATCTGGTTTGTGACCACCATGGCATATGAAAAGGATTCTTACCATTGCACATAACCCTGAAGTCACAACCCTTGCTCCAATCATGATTAACAAACCGTTTTTGGTGTTCCTGTGCCCCGGAAAGAGCAGAGCGCACTCTCCGGTACAATGCAAACCCTGCCTAGCATTTTGTTGACAGTAGCACTCATAAACTTTACCGCGCTCAGACACTACATTTCTCACTGAGACCTATGAACGGGCTAATCATATTGCAACATTCGTTTGCGAGATATAAACGCTTGGTTCGAAGCTTATGTTCGCCAATAGTTATCTCTACCGTACATAAATAAATAAAATAAACCAATATTTTATTCCCGAATTCATCGAGCCATTCCAACTCAGGTATGATCAAACTTTACAAGCAATTATGTGGCGCAACAGATACGTTACAACGCACGTAATTGGCTGTGGCCAAAGTTGTACAATTTGCAGAAACATTCGAAGAACTCATGAGGAGCAAAGTCAACAGTGGAGTGCCAGCAAAATGGTTCCAAGTGTGCATAGAGTAAAGAAAAATCGCACAGTAGTAAGAGTGGGGACAGTATGTGAAGAAAGAGTAACTCTGTTGTACGTGTCAGTAGAATATCAAAAAATGACTAGTCGATATTCTAGTGTGTAATAGTGGGCAGTGACTTTATTTAGTGGCGAGTCACATCCGCCACATCACAGTGTTGATAAACGGACTTTTGTGGCTTTTTATAGGGAGAACGCTTGCCAGGCGAAAACCCACCACGTCCTGGTAAAACCCACCACATGTACATAGGCAAACAGCGTTTATGTACCTTGGTCCTTTGCTGCTACATTGCCTGATTCTGTGACACTGCAGGTATCCAGTAGTGACCAAAGGTCTGCATTGAATGGCTACAGCTGGCCACTGATGCTCCGTTCCGGCGCCATTATCTGTAATTAGGTTTACCTCTCTGGCCTCTGTTTAACAGCAGGGTGTCGTCATAGGCTCCATGCGTCTCTGCGCATTTCCGGAGCTTGCTAGGAGCCACACCTTTTCTCTTCAACCACTATTGGACGCTTTGCATCACTTGCCTTTGCTGATTTTATGGATTATTCTGTGACATTGTAGGTAGCCACTCGTAACTAGAAGGCCTCATCCAATGCCATTCCTGGTCACTGATACTCTGTCCACTATATCCATTATCTGTCGCTAGTCTTACCTTCGGCAACACTGTTTAGCTGCAGTGGGTCGTATTAGGCTGCATGCACCTCCGGAGCTTGCTAAGAGCCAAACCTTATCCAGCTAACATTACTGCCCTTGGAATGTCTGTACCACCTACCTTTGCCACTTTGTTGACACGCTGTGACACTCTGGGTATACAATAGTGACTGAAGTCTCAATCCAATGGCCACATCTACTTACCCAAACTTTGTTCAGGGACGCCATTATCTTTCGCTCGCCACCTTTACCAGCACCTTTTAGCTACAGCAAGTTGCTGTAAGCTACCAGCATCTAGGCGCATAGCCGGAGCTTGCTAGAAGACACTCCTTTTTTCTTTAACCTTTATTCTCATGGACTGATTGCGAAACATACTTTTGCTAGTTTGATGTCATGTGACACTACAGCCATCCACTAATAAATAGAAGGCTTATTTCAGATGCGATTGCTAGCTTCCGCTACTATGTCTACTAGCGCCATTGTCTCTCGTTCGTTTTAACCTTGGCAACTCGGTTTAGCTGCAGTGTATTGTCGTAGACTCCATGCGTTTTCGGAGCTTGCCATAAGCCAAACTTTATCACGCCAACCTTTATTCCCTTGGAATGTCTGTATCACATACCTTCGTTGTTTTGTTGACATTATCCGTGACACCGTTGGTGTCCTTAGGTCATTGAAACTCTTAATCAAATGGCTATATCTAGCCATCAATAGCTTTAATTAACGCTAGTAGTTTTCCTTGTTGTTCTTCATCATTTCTGTTTAGCGGCAGCAAATGGTCGTAAGCTCCCCGTTTCTGGACTGTATCCGGCGCTTGGCATGCTCCACGCCCTATCTCTGTAACTTTTATTCTAATGGACTGTTTGCCTCACATCTTTGCTGATTTGTGGACTTATTTTGTGACACTGGAGGCATAAACTAATAACCGGAAGGCTTGACTTAACTGGCATATACGGCCACCAAAACACCGTCCACGAATGCTAACGCTTATTCGTCTTAGCTTCGACACCCAATTTTGCCTCAATTCCACTTCAGCTTAGTCGGCTTCTATTAGGCTCTGCTTCCAAGCTTCATGTACCCCCGTACTTTATATTTCTACTGTGTTCCTCGATAATTCTAAACCCTGGAGTAGGTCTAGAGCTAGCCATATTCTCACTGTGTCCTCTTGTTTCCGAATGCAATTAATCTAGAATATATAGCCACTTTCTAGTCCTCTTTCGATAAACTGCAATTTTTGCTCAGACCCAAGCCGTATTAGCGATAATCACAAAGCAATATTTCTGCTTCAATACAATTTTGCTATAATTACCAGCATTATGGCTATCGCTTACACCTGGCAGCATCTTTACTAATGCATGTACGTCGTGTTAGTCAGGTTTCCTGACAGAATTGCTCGATCGTTCATTTTCTCTTCCAAAGCATTTAACGGACTGAAAGTTTAGCGGCAACGATTCTCTACCGATGAACTACCCGCAACTCGCCTGGCAAGTGAGACGGCCGTCTGGACAAGGATACGCCAGTATACGAAACATTTCATTACTTCCAATTTCTCCCAACCCACACATTGCTCCCGATACGTTCCCATAAATGTACAACCACTTCGACAGTATCTCTGAGCTCAACCTTTCACGGTGAATCCTGACTGAGCCACTCTCACAGCCAACAAAAGTTGCCAGATGCAGCGTGACCGCGAATAACTGCAAATTAAATCAGTCTGCGTGCAGCCTTGCGCCTTACATTTGGCTCAACTTATGAATGGTAGTAGTGTTTCAGTACGTGGTGGGCTTTCGCCTGGCAGGCATTTACCCTATAAAAGTAAAAAATTGTCTGCTTAACAACACTACGATGTGCCGGTGACGACACGCTCACGCTGTCAATCTTCCTTACTTCACACACCAATAACTCACTTGCACACTCTTACACATGTTTACTTAACCTCGTTAATCATAGTCAATCCTTCGTTATCAACAGCGAGCTAACTATGCTTCTTCCCAAAAGGTTACATTATCCCTCGCCTGTGTGTAATCAATTCTGAACTTTGCGAAACGCCGTTGCTTGTCCAAGCTTGATCAAGCTCAGTTTGCGGTGTCCCGAAACCTTCGGGAAAACTATTTCATTTATGTTATTTATTTGTTTATCTGATACGGTCTACTGGTGTGGCTCGCTTCATGCAGAACAAAACTACTTATGTATCTGTTTATATTCCGCCTTGAACCTTCTTAACGGTTCGCCTCAAGAAGGCACTTTACCACTGGACTGAAAAGCAGCGACTATCGTGACATATACTAAGGAGCTCCAAGTATGCACCACTCACCTATCAGTCTGACATGTGTTAAATAAATAAATAAATAGGTTATTCCTTTTCATAGAGACACACCAACTCAGGCGTGATCAAGGTTTAAAAACAGATGTGCATCATGACGATACATTGGGTTCAATAGTGTGTAGTTGAAACAATGTCGGGAAGAGTTGATATGTGAGTCTGGTCCACTTGCCAGTACGTAGTTGTGGGCAGTGACTTTATTCAGTGGCGAGTCACATCCGCCACGTCACAGTGTTGTTAAACAGATATTTGTGGCTTTATACAGAGAGAACGCTTGCCAGGCGAAAACACACTACGTCCTGCAACACTGCCGTAAAGCATTTTGAACATTAATGCTGAACTGGCAAAGCCGCTTGACGACTGGTTTTACCTTCGGTTTTTCGCAGAGTAATGGCTTCTAATTTTCTCTTTTAGTTGGACATGTAGTTTGATCGGGCTCGCCATGATTTTGAGGTCGGTGGAGGAGAGGGACATCGCAATTATGCTGCTTGTTGTATGTCCAGGTGAGCATAAGTTCAAATTTTCTGCTGTCTGGAGTTTTCGGATGTATAATTTATGGGAGTATGAAGATGTGTCCAGTTCTCCATACTGGAAAAGGGTTGTGGTGATTGTAGTTCGGTTCGTTCGGAGTTCTACCATGCTCCATGTAACTTCTTGGGGGTTGTTACGTCCGTCTTGGTCTGCTTAAGTAACTAGAGAAGCTTATTAGGCACCGATTTTGCAAAACACATTGTTGTTGTTGTTATTAGTTAAAGTGGAACGGAAGAGCATGATTTCCTTATAAAGAATTCATGTCTTACGAACCTTTTGTGTTTCTTGTAAGAAGAAACTCGATGCCTGGATATCAGGGTTCCGGTGGCTATATGCTACTTAGGTTTCAGGAAAGCGTTTGACTCGGTTAGGCCTTAACTTTTACGAAAGTAACCAATTTGGCTTGTTTTGCGTCCACAGCTGCTAACGGCTGTCGGATTACCTCCGTGGAAAATGTTTAGTTACCGAATTGGTGTTGCCGCATCAGTAGGGGTATTGCTCATGGCGACGTCACTATGGTTCAGTGCTTAGTCTTATTTTGTTTATTATATTTAAAATTAACCTGGCAGTGCCCCCATAATTCTTGGTAAGCTTTAACGGACCATGTAAGGCTAACCGGTTGGGAAGCTAAAAGTCTGTAAGCTGAATACTGGACATACGAGCAGAAATTTCCGAATCATGGAACTTGCCATTGCACGCAGTTATTTCTAAGTAGCCTTGGTAGTACTGTGCAAACACCTGCTGGGTTATAAACACTTCAGTGAGTCTACAAGGCCGTGGGCACGGGCATTAACTCGGTGGACAGTCTGCGGCATTCCGCGGTGTATCAACAGGCTGCTAACAGGGCGCGACCGCTTTACCGTTTTAGGAAAGCGTTACGTAGTACTAAACCTGAGGTCTTCCTACCTTTATACAAAGCGGTGGTTCCTTAACACATAGAGTTCTTTCTGGATGCTTTGACATGGTAAGTTTGAAAAGAGTTTGCCTGCAAACAGAAGGTTCAAGGACTGGCCATCCGAATGACGGAAAACCTGCGAGTAAAGCCAATTTTACCAACTGGCTTTCTTAGGCTTCTTTATATTGGAACGTCGCAGAGGAAGGAGAGACCCGGTTGAAATAATTACCGTTATGAGGTGTCACAGTGGCATTAATCATATCAAATTCTTGGGACTATCAGGGGCGGAGCACTTGCAGTGAAACCAGCAGCCACCACCTGAAGCTCATGGAACAGGAGGAATTATCGGATTTCCAGACGGTAATTTTCATTACTCGCACAGTACATAGTTGGAACTAACTTGGCAATATGATAGTGAAAGTAAACCCGCTAAAAGCATCTAAAGAATACCTAAACATGCCTTGGTCCGTTTAGTTTCCGTAATTGCACTGAGCTTGTTGGGTACTACCTAGTGTCAAGTGGCCCGTTGTTGATAGGATGGCATTGCTATTTTCTTGAAGTTATGGGAGAAATTGCCTCCCCATTTAGCCTCAGCAGAAGAGAGGAAGTCTAAAGCGCGAAGTGCTGTCGCAGTCGGTTTCCTTACCAGCACAGGAACCGAGACCTTGTTTGCGCCACAGCCCGTTTCTTCCCTGAGTACCGCCCGTGACTTTTGAATTCCTTGAGTTGTAGAGGGTAGAATGGGGGTTCCATGTCAACCCACCATCGCTACGTATGGGAGTACGGCTCGGTAGTCCTTAGGCAACCCGAGAGGTCGCAGTATGATGTAACGGTCAAGACGTTTTAAGTAGGTAATTGGCCAAATTCCGTAAGCAACTTTCGCCGGTCAGCGCAATAACAACCGTCTACGGTTGACGACTCCAAGCATAACCTAACGGAGCGGACTGAATTAGAGCGTTGTGAACCACTGGCTCCCATACATGTCCGAATGATAAGCTCTACCATTGTCAACTGATCGCTCAACCTATATAACTAAATAAATGAATGGTTTATTCTCAACTTCATAGAGACACACCAAATCAGGCATGATCAAGGTTTAAAAGCAGTTGTGTATCACGACGATACTTCGGGTCCAGTCGTGTGTTGTCGAAACAGTCAAGGCACTATAAGTGCAATGAAACGGTGCATATAGACGGAGAGTATCATATACTTGCATGTGTCGGGAAGACTTGAAAAATGAGTCTAGTCGACTTGCCAGTATGTAGCTGTGGGCAGTGACTTTATTCAGTGACGAGTCACATCCGCCACGTCACAGTGTTGATAAACGGACTTTTGTGGCCTTTTACAGGGAGAACGCTCGCCAGGCGAAAACCCACCACGCCTTGTAACACTGTCGTAAAGCATTCTGAAGTGATTTGAACTGGCAAAGCCGCTAGACGACTGGTTTCATATTCGGTTATTCGCAGACAAATGGCTCCTGATTTCCTCTGTTAGTTTGACAGGTAATTTGATCGTGGTCGCCATGATTGTTGAAGTCGGTTGAGCACAGGAACATCGCGAATAGTCGTCTTGTTGTGTGTCCAGGTGAGCAAAAGTTCAAATTTTCTGCAGTCTGGAGCTTTCGGATGTATAACTTATGGGAGTATGAAGATGTGTCCAGTTCTCCATATTGGAAAAGGGTTGTGCTAATTGTAGTTGGGTGCTTTTGGTGTTTAACCATGCTCCATGTAAGTCCTTGTTGGTTGTTGCGTCCGTCTTGGGCGAACACTGTTCCTCAGTCCAATCCCAGATCTTCATGAAGTTCCGGACCTCGGAGAGAACAGAAAGTGAGGGACAACCGAGAGAAGACCGCAAGAACAGTCATCGAGTTTAACATTGTTAAAGTCTTATGTTATAACGTTTGCAGCTGAGACAACCCATGTACCCTGTGCAACAATGATTACGCTGAAAGTGCCTCTTGAATATCCTATAGAATCCTTAGCCGCATGGGTAGATTGCTAACGCCTGCGTAGAGACAAGAGCGTTGTACCACTAAGTAAACTACGAAGTATCGGTTTATTATGAGCCAATAATTGCGTGAGGAGAGAGCAAAGAGAGTTAGAATATTGGTAGTGATTGCAAGGTGCATGAACAGCAAGTAGCTAGCGTAATACGATAGGGAGCGCAGAATAAGTGTAAATAAATAGGTTGCCGCAAGAGGAATCTAAGGGGCAATTGGCGGTAGGGCTGCGGAAAGATTGGATGGCTAGCCGAACAACCTCCTCGTGGTGCCAGCTGGGTGGTTCGGGTTTGACCCGTTCCAGCAAATAGTTCGGCGGCAGTGTTCCAGGACGTGGTGGGTTTTCGCCTGGCAAGCGTTCTCCCTATAAAAAGCCACAAATGTCTGCTTAACAACACTGTGACGTGGCGGTCGTGACTCGCCACAAAATAAAGTCACTGCCCCGTGGGTATCCAAATAATCCTTTCCAACGCACGGACATCCATCTTCTACTCGAGCATTGCCGACGATATGAGAGTCAAAGTTAGAGCAGCACAGTTACAAACAGGAACCTCACAGTGACACACCCACACACACACAGTTACATAGCTACATACCCCCTACATAAACATACACTGGTACGGCAAACATAATGTATTCTTGCACATTCTAGACCACGCATTGTTGTCATAAAGATCATGCCTGTAAAGGCGTGCCTCGCCTTGTCGAGAATAAAAAATTTATTTATTTATTTATTTATATTCTAAAGGAATACAGATTATTGAGATAAGGAGTGGCTCCTAGCAAGCACTGGATAATCGCATATACATGGAGCCGATGACCACTAACTACTTCTAAACAGAGGTGTCGAATTTAAGTCGACCGACAGATAGTGGCGCCAGGCAAGCATTTCAGTGGCCGGTTGTGGCCATTCCAATCAGACGCTTGGTCACCAGTGTATGCCTTTAGTGTCACGGAATGCATCAACGTCCATTGGAGGTAAGTGATACAGACATTCCAGGAGAATGTATGCTAGAGACAAGGAGTGCATCCTAGCAAGCTAAGACCTGCGCAGAAGGAACATGGAGCATACGGCGAATTGCTGCGGTAGTGAGGAAGATAAGAGTGACATATAGTGGCGATGGGATAGAGAGTATCAGTGGTTAGCAAAGGCATTCGGATTAAGCCTTCTAATTACCATTGGATACCTACAGTGACAGCAGCAGTCAACAATCAGCGAAGGTGTGATGCAAACAACGCAAGAAAGTGTTGGAGAGATTAGGAGTGACTCCTGGCGCAAAAATTAATGCTACCTACAATCAATCGATGCAGCTGAAGGGTGGTGACAAAGGTAATACGAAAAACTGATAATGGTGCTAAGATAGAGAGAGTATCGACACCCAGCAATGACATTGGGACGAAGCCTTCAAGTTGCTGGTGGATACCTTAAGTGTCCCAGAATAAGTCAACAGACAGCAGGTGTATGTGACGCACGCAGTCCCAGAGGGGAATAAGAGAGTGGCTCTTGGCAAGCTTCGGATATGCTCAGAGATGGTTGGAGCCTACGAAAATGGATCCTGCTAGACGAAGGTGCCAGAGGTAATACGAAGAACTGATAATGGTTCTAAGGGAGAGAGAGTATCGACGGCTAGCAATGGCATATTAAACCACTCACTATTTTCTGATTTCGTCAACTCATTAACCGGTTAACAACGCTTGATACTCCAGTTTCCACACAAGACAACTTTTGCGCACGCTTGGCCATTTCCGATAGCATTTTCCCTCACATTCAGCGAATACCGGGTTTCTTGCTTGCACACAAAACTACTAATATGATGTATAACATATTCGGTCATTCCATTGCATTCAATCAGCACAATGTTACCATAAATTTTTTAATTATACATTAAGATAGTCCTGTTCAATTTCCTTGGCAGTTTGTCCGGTCCGTTTTTCTTCTCTCCCTTGTTCTAAAGGATAACAATACCCGCACGGAGCGCCTCTGAGGACATACCTGCGACTCTCCCATGGACACGAAATCAATACAGAACAAAGAAAACACCCACACTTCATAATCCTGACACACTAACGGAACCCTGAAAATCAATCAAATCAACACACTTCACCTGAGTCGTCCGACTTCAACAGCTTCCACCACTTGCGGTCGACTCCGAAGGAGACTGTACAACCATGGGAAACAAATTGGCGAAACGAGACTGCAAATATCCACGAGGGTAATCGGTCAGGCGCAATCTTTTCAATATCATATCCAGTCGGCGGTGTCCCAGGACGTGGTGGGTCTTCGTCTGGCAAGTGTTCCTTGCAAAAAGCCACAAATGTCTGTTTAACAACACTGCGATGTGGCGGATGTGACTAGCCACACAATGAAGTCACTGCCCCTAACACACATTGGCAAGCTGACCGATACCACCTTTGTACATTTTGTGCGTATATCTGCTGCCGTACGAACGCGCCTACATATTTGATTAGTGACATGCCACTATCCTTACATATTTTGCCAGCTTTTCCTCATGCTTCACTCATCTGACCTGTACTGTGTACACTACTTAATCGGACTAGTTCCTCATCAACATGCTACACATTAGTGATGCGATTCTTATCTCTATATCTCGCATTCTGTGGACATAGACTTCGTACAACGTCTGGGCCATATGGGCCCACACTACTGTCTCTAACTGTACTAGGCCTGCACTTTTTCCTGGAATCATGCTATCATGTACAGTATTGCAATATTCTGATCATGCCCAAAAGGCGTGCCTTACTTTGTCGAGAATAAATATTCATTTATTTATATATCAGTCTCCTCGGTTTGGATAGCTTCTCCATGTAACCACGCGTTGCCCGACTTAGTATGAGCTGTGAAAGCTGACGTAGCTCTTTTCCTAGTTCCCCTCTTACTATGCGTCGCACGGAGATGATGGCTCCACTACAACGATGGTAATCCAGGGCTAACATCCGCATCTCTTGAAGTCGGCGGGAGTAGGGTGGATCATAAATCCCGGAAACGAACATATATCCACGCATGTTGACTACTTTGAGCAAGGTTTATTAGCACTTGGAGAGTGTGGGTGCAAGTGGTAGGCCATGCGCCCGGATCGCTCGCACCCGAGAAATGGATGGGGGATGCGTAGATTTGCTGTTATTCGAGCGAAGGATATTCTTGTAACACAAAGCACATTCTTTGCAACAGCGACGCACTGCAGTGTATCCTGTGTGGTTTTCAAGTCAGGTGTCACTACTACACCCATGTTTCTCAAGAGTGGCATGTGTGAGAAGAAGCCCACCTAGTTACTAACTTCCAAAGTGTTCAGAATCACCAACCGTTAGTGTACTGCAATTTACATAATTAAATTGTAAGCCCCACTTGATTGACAAATATTACAATATACCAAACTTTACCTGTATGCGACCAGGTGCGTCAGCATCGGATGCCAGACCACAGTTTGAGATCGCCGACCTAGATCCAGCATTTGGTTTGGTGGGTTGCAGGAGGATCATTGCTATCTAGCCTAACATTTAGGGTCCAAGGACAGATTCCGGTGGAACGCCGCTGATCACCAGCGCCGGCTTGGAAAGTGGTTCGTTCACGCGCACTTGCAGAGTCCAAACTCTTTGAAGCCGGCAGTCCACTAGCGGAGGCTGACATGGTACCGATTTTTGTAAGCTTTTGGAATATCCACTGGTGCGGAACGTTATCAAACCTTGTGCTACAGTCGCAAAACATATAGCTGCGTTGTCCAGCCTCAACAATCTTCGCACACTCTTCACTCGTTACCAACAGGCTGATGAAGCAGTAACGGCTCACGGTATCCGTGCTGAGCAAAGGAAGTGGCGTTATTTTCGTCACATTGCAGTTGTAAAGCGCGTTTACTCATCGTTCCCGAGACTGTACAGACGATGACAGTTAAGCAACTTGTTTACATTTTCAGTGGGTCCCTGCGGCCTCTTACTTTGTACTTCGACATTACGGTCACCGTATTCCAAATTTTGGGTAGACGACTAGCCTTCATGTAAAGCTGGAAGTCTTGGCAGATATATGAACTGGCAGAGTCAGGCAACGCCTTGAGGAAAATGGGAGGCAGTCCGTTAGGGCAATGTGAGGAGTTCGGGTTCAGCTCTATCAGAAGTCACATAACCGTGTCCGGTCTGCATTCAATAATCGCTAGGCGACATGATTGCGCGGATCCGTATACGTAGGTTGGCGGGTCTTCCGGTAAGCATACGGAGAAGCAGTGCCGGGCCAGAAAGTTCGCTTTTTCGTCTTCTTCATACAACGTGATACCTGTAAGCTTGGATGACAAAGTGTGTCGAAACATGCATTGATACTTGCTTAGGATTAGTGTATAGCTTTTGGCCTAGCTAAACATTGTTTGAACAAACTAGGAGCATATTTTAACCTTTCGCCTGCTTCGGTGGAGCACAGCCTCTTGAGTACCTCGTAGTTCTGGGAATCGGAGTGTATTGGGAAAACTTGCTTTGACTTACAATTTTCTCCGCTGATTCAGAAGCAGCCGCAGGTTTCGTTCAATCCAAAGGGGACCACTTGCGAGTGTCTTTGTTCTAGCTTTTGGGACAACTCGCTTAATACTTAGATCAATTTTGGTGGCTATAAAATTTCAAGCAGCATTAACTAGATTTTGTGGAATGTATCAGTCCTGGATTTTCACTGCTGTTCGCAAATGAAGTGAACTTGTGCGACAGAAGTGCCGACGGTAGCCTAGTTGGTTGTTAGTGGCTATGCGCTGCATTCACGTGTAGAAGAGGGTACAGCAATCACAGAGACCAAGTAGGGGAGAGTGGCTAGATCAGAGACATCGGATGGTGTCTGTGTCAGCACATGATCAAGAATGTGCACTGATTGGCTCTGGAAACGCCTCAATGACTTAGAAGCTTGCTGTATAAGGTTAACCACAGAAGTTTTACCAAATTCAGCCGTCTCAAGGTACTAAGGCCAAAGCCTAGATGATTAGAGCCCAGCCGACACCGGCTGCATTATCATCTCCCGAAATTAGGAACCTCATGCGTTACCCGTAGGTTTTAACTTGGTCCAGGACGCGGGCACCGTTACTCGACTTAGGATTTTACGCCACCCCGGCAGTGAGGGGTCGGCATCCGTCAAGCACCCGACACTATAGCAATTCTGAACTGCTTTCACCAACGGTCTCGATAGTATGCACCTTTAGGTCTTACCTATACTAAATGTTAACGCCTCTTCCATTCTTCGTCTCAAAATGATCCGTCCACGAAAATTGATATAAAGGGGGTCGAAGTTCACCATCAGGGCTGAGGTGATAATGTGTGATAATGTGGTGCTATTAGTCCCTGCTGCAACGAACATTGGCAGACAGTGCTAGCAGTCCATGCGTTAGTATTGACCTTGCGCTTCGGGAATAACATGGGTTAATTCCCAGTGTGCTCTCGGAGTTCTCTACATGACAAGAAAATTCAGAATGTAGAGATTTATTTCACTATTTGATTGCCTACTTCTAAGGGCATTAGGTGCCTTCATGATTTTAGCACAATCGTCCGAGCAGTGAACCCTCAGGACATAAAATGTTTCACTCTTCAGACGCGAGTCAACTTAAGGATGCTGCTGCATTAGGCATCTTGACAGGCTACTTTATGGGGACTAGTTTTGGAAGTCGTCCAGCATTCTGCCAGGGTGAAAGGCGAAAACAATATTGCTCCTATGTTGCGCATCATCAAACATTAGAGGCTGTGAACATAGAAATGTCTGGATTTCCAATGTCCTTTTAGCAAAGGTTGGTTTGTAAGAGTTCAGCGCATTAATACTAACCAGGCAACGCTCTTGATGAAGTCTAGTCTCCCGGAAGTACTACCCTTTGGGGTCTGTGGATGCGACCTTACTAAACTCTTCCGCCGATTCATTGTATTCTGAATGACTTTTAGTTAAGGGCGCACTGAATGCTTGCGAACGCTGGGCACCTACGCATTTATTAATGTATCAGGGCACACAACACTATTCAGGCTATCGCTCCCTGGCGCCACGCTTTCAGGCACGACGGAAGCCTAGCATTTTGCATAGACTTGATGTTGAGTCACAGATGTGTCAGTGCTCCTGGCCCTGAGGCAGTAAAACCACAACTGCGACTGCTGCTCGCCGTTGCCGAGCTGGACCTAGCAAGTGTCGGAAGGATGTCAGGCTTTAGCTGATTAGGTAGATAAGCGGGCTGCGGGCGGCTGAAGGAACCAGGCTTTAGCTTACCCCAGCGGTTTGACACAAGTCACAAGTAAATAAGACAACCAAGGTGGATGCCAGTTGAAAGAGTCTATATACATTGGATTCAACTCTGCAGCAGGCAATAAGCAAAGAGTAATTGCAGGCTTTGCACTTCAAGGGTGGTGACCCTTTTGCAATAATTCACCTCGATGCCATCGTTGCTCTTGAAGCTAAGAATGGTACAACGACAAAATTTTGCACCCAGTTCTATTCAAACACTGTTATTCATGGCATATCAACCTAAAGATCGAACCAGGATGGTACTCCATAAAATCGAGTTTCCCAGAATCGGTGTCGATCATCTTAGCTCTATTTCTCATAGAGATTACCTGGCTTGCAATCTTAGTTCCTTAATAATTAGTCTGCTTCTGATGATCATAATATAAGCTCCAAGGCAGAGTAGGTAGGGTTTCACCACTTTACCGGGAACAGCAGATATTTACCTTAAAAGTTTGCCACGGCACCGGCGGTAAATTAGACGGTGAACCTCCGAGTCCTTTTCGTTTCTCTCCTGTGTAAATAGATTTCGTTGCCTCCTCATTATTGCTCTTTAGGCTTATACTGAATATCCCACAAAGCCATGCAGTTACGGACGCTCACTTCTAGGACTTGATTCTGAGGCTTATTAGTTTCGCCTTAACCGGCCGCTTAAATTGCTGATGGCTTTCGGTCACTTAACCATGCACTTAAAGGCCTTCACTGTTCCTATAATTTAAGATAAATTTGCGTTCAGCACACCAATGGCTTTCCATTACTTAACGCAGCTCTGCTACTTTCGGGTCGCAAATTAGTTATACTTACTAACCACGTGCGCTGCAGCGCCCTTTGAACCCAGATACTGAGGTTTAATTACTTCTGCAGCGAAGTCTGGCACACCGCTGTAATGTAACGTCCAGCTCCCTCACCGGTTCTCACCACAACCTTGGCGCTAGTTCCTCCACTCTCCCACCAGATCGACAACGACAATACGCAACGGAGCGCAGTAACCATGAAGCTTCTGATTTCCCCTTCTAACACTTGCTTCCGCTGCTTATTAACTTGGCCACAAAAGGCCGCTTTACTTGCTCTCCGACTTTAAATAAATAAATAAATAAATAGTATATTCTCGAATTTCCGAGACACACCTGACCAGGCATGATCAACGTTTACAAGCAATTTATGTTTCGCAACAAACACGTTGCTATGTATGTAATCGGCAGTAAGCCGAAAGTTGTCCAAGCTTTGGAAATTGTAAAATTAATCTTGAGGTATAAATTCGTCAAAACATGACGACAAGTTGGGTTCTAGTGGGCGTAGTGTAAACAGGCTGGGCATTCCGTTTGTAGAGAAAACTTGTCAGGAAAATATTACATTAGGATTCTGGTCGGCTTGCCAGTATGTAGTTGTGGGCAGTGACTTTATTCAGTGGCGAGTCACATCCGCCACGTCGCAGTGTTGTTAAGCGGACATTTGTGGCTTTTTATAGGGAGAACGCTTGCCAGGCGAAAACCCACCACGTCCTGAAACACTGTCAGAAATCCGTTTGTACACTAATGTAAAACTGGCAGAGCAGCTCGTCGACTGATTTAACCCTCGGTTAACCGCCGTCAATTGCCTTCTAATTTCCTCTGTTAGCTGAACAGGTTATTTTTGCTCGGGGCGGCCATAATGGCTGAGGCCTATGGAGGGTTAGACCTTCGTCATCTTCGTGTCCAGGTGAGCAAAACTTCCGATTCTTGCTTCTAGAATTTACAGGATTATGTATACTTCGCAGGAGTATGAAGGCGTCATGTCCAGCTACCATTACTGGACGACGGTCATGGTAGTGAGTGCATTTTTATCCACTTGTTGTACAGCCGTGTTCTATGTAGGTCCTTGGGGGTTTCTATGTCCTGTCCCAGGCACAAGCTCTTTCACGTTCCGATCCCAGATCCCCAAGAAGTTCCAGACCTCGGAGAAAGGGAAGGTGAGAGACAAACAGGGCCGCAAAGAACAGACGTGGGAACAAGCATTATTTATGTTCTATGGTCTAACATTTAGAGGAAACATATGATGTACAATGTGTAACAATGATTATGCTAAAAGTGTCTTTTGAATATTCATCGGAAGCAAAGCCCTATAGGTTGGTTGCTACCGTATACCTTGGATGCAGAGCGTTGCGCCGTTAAGCAAAGAAAACACAGGATCAGTTTGCTATGATGCAACTGTTGCGTGGGAAGATTCGCTGGGGAGCGTAGAATATGCTGACCCAGGGAAAGCCAGTGAGTCTTTTGGACTCATACATGGGTAAGTTTCGCAAAAATAGCAGCGAATAATTGAGGAATGAACACCTGTAAATGAGAAGCTAAGGGGCGTCTCTGTACTGACCAGGTGAGAGAGTGCCGAATTAAAAAGCTAAGAAGGGCTAATTGACGGAAGGACCGCGAATAGCCAGAATACATGCGTACATTAAGGTTGCTGAGGATATCAGAACCTGAGGCCTAACCGCAGCAGCCAGAGTGCTAGGGTAATAGTGCCAAGCTGGATAGAGCCATGGACTGCTAGCCCGAGACTTGGAGTATTGCAGGTAAAAAATGCCTAAGACAATACAGCAAGTAATGGGTAGATAAAGGTCTAGAAATGTGAGGCAGAAGAGCGGCTTACGCTGAATACCTGGATATGTTTGCACGACAGAAGAAAGCTAAGAGAGGTTTCGTGATAGAATGACAGCGGACAAGTAAAGCGCAAGCATACAAAGAGGTTGTTAGATAGTTAGAGCATAATAGACTACGACGCATCGACGTGCAGCTAATCAAATCATGCGGTGGTGCTAACGGAGTATAATTAAGGAGGCCTGAGCCGGGAGAAGCCAGTGAGAGAGCTGTACTACGGCCAATTAGGTGTCGCGGATGAGCAATGGCATTTAGGTGTGGCCTTATAATTGCTAGTGGACACCTGATTAGGGCAACAGACAGCAAGTGTATGTGATGCACGCAGTCCCAGGGATTAAAGCTTGGAGGGATAAAGTGTGGACCTTGGCAGCTCAGTATATGCGCAAAGATGATAGTAGCTTATGAAGAAGGACTGCTGCTAAACACGGGAGCCAGAGGTAAGACGAGGAACAGTTAGGGTCGCTGTAAGTGTGAGTATCAGTGATCAGCAATGGAATTTGCATGAAGCCTTTTAGTTGCTAGTGTATGCCCACAATTACCCATAATAAATCAGCAAAAAGCGGATGTATGTGACGCAGACAGCCACAAAGTATGTTCGAGATAGAAGAGAGCAGCTCTTAGCAAGCTCCAGAAATGCGTGGAGCCTACGATTACTAGTTGCTGCTAAGCAGAAGTGCTTAGGTTTAAGAGGATCGACAGAACATGGCGCTGCGAGAAAATTTCGGTGGCCTGATGTAGCCAGTCCATTAGGCTATTTGGTTACAAGTGGATTGCTACAGTGTCACAGAACACATCAACAAGCCAGCGAAGGTAAGTGATACAGACAATCTGGGAGATTACAGGATGGAGAAACGAGGAATGTCTCCTAGTAGCTCCGGATAAGCGCAAAGATATATGGAGCCTACAATGAGTCTCTGCAGTAAACGTAATGAAGATAAGAAGAACGAAGGATAATTGTGCTAAGAGAGAGAACCAGTGGGCAGCAACGGAATTCCATTGAACCTTTTAGTTTTTCATTAGATACTTACAGTGACAGAAGAAGTCAACAAACCAGTGAAGGTATGTTATGCTAACAATTCAAGAGAGTAAGTTGGAGAGATGCAGAGTGGCTCCTAGCGTAGATATGTATGCTACCTGCAATGACTAGCTGCAGCTGGAAAGTGGTGACGTAGGTAACGCGAAGAACTGATAATGATACAAGGTGAGATAGAGAGTATCCGCAACTAGCAATGGCATTGGGGTGAAGCCTTCTAGTGGCTAGTGGATACCTTATGTGTCCCAGAATAAGTCAGCGGACAGCAATGGATGTGACGCAGACAGTCACGAAGCATGAATGTTGGGAATAAAAGAGGGTGGCGCTTAGCAATCTCCGGATATGCGTAGAGATGCACAGAGCCCTCGACCACCAGTTGCTACTAAATAGAAGTGCTGAAGTTAAGAGGATCGACAGAAAATGGCGCTACGAGAAACTTTCAGTGGCCTGATGTAGCCATTCCATTAGACACTTTGGTCACGGGCGGATTCCTACAGTGTTTGTGAATACATCAACCAACCAGCGAAGGTAAGTGATACAGACATTCTGAGAGATTACAGGATGGGTAAACGAGGAATGTCTCCTAGTAGCTCCGAGGTTAAGAGGATCGACAGAAAATTGCGCTACGGAAACTTTCGGTGGTCATATGTAACCTTTCCATTAGGCAGTTTGGTCACTAGTATTTTGGTCTCCCAGTAGCTTCTTGGGTTAAAGGAATCGGTTGATTAGATATGTAGTGCCTGGATCAGTTAGTTCTCCGTAGTATGCATGCAGTCAGAAAGCAAGCGACTGGTCAGATGAGATTAGATTAATGTAAGGGACAGACCAGACTGTCTAGTTAAAGAAATGCAATCCGATGGAAGACGGAATGAAGACAGCGAAGTAAGGAAGAACGGGGTCAGTGGGGAAAGATTTACTGATTAGGCGTAGCGAAGCCAACGAGGCTCTGTAAGGTAATGTGGTCTGTGTATTTAATCATCTTAATATTGGCCGGTAATATTGGTCACCTAACCACGCAGTTACCTGCATCCTGTACTTTTCTTCTTTGCCACAGATTTGCCCTTAGCATACTATTGGCTTTAAATAACATACTTGTTTCCACGATGTATGAACTTTGCCGTAAGTAGCCGCATAAGTAGCAACTGGTTTTCCATTACTTAACCTTGCGCTTACCTGCCTGCATTGCCCCACCATAAATTTGCGTTCAGCAAGGTTCTGGCTTTTCATCATTTAACTTAACTTTTCCACCCTCAGCTCGCAACCTCGTTCGAGTTAATAACCCCGCGGGATGCAGCGCCATAACAACGCAGATACTGAATTTCACCTACTTTTACAGCGAACTCTTTGTCACACAGATGTTATGAAGTGCCCAGCTCACCCACCCTATCTCATCTCCTTATTGAGGATAGGTCACTTCCTCTCTTCCACCAGTACGACATCTACAACGTGCGACGTAAAACCGTAACCATGTGACTTCCGACGTTCACCTCCTAATCACTTGCTTCCATGAACCTTTACCTTGGAATTAGTTGGCCACTTACTTGCTACTGGTTTTCGGTCATTTAAGCCTGCACCCCTATGCCTCCACGGCTTTTGATCGTTACCACAAATTTGCGCTCAGAACGCTACTGACGTTCCATTACTTAACTCACTTCTGCCATCCACCCCTTGCAAATTTGTTAAACTTAACCTCACACGAGGTGACGGTTTATGAACCCAAATACTTTGTTGTACCTACTCCCAAAGCTGCCGTTATCACACCGATGTAAGTAAAGGTATCGCTCCCCTACCTGCACTCGCCCCCAAGTTGGTTTTAGCTCACTCCCCCTGGACAACCAGAACGACACCTACAACGTCCGACGCAACGCAATAGCCATACAGGTTCTGACATTCCCATCCTTTTTACTTGCTTCCATGGCCTAGTTTCTTTCCTATAAATAGTCGCCCTACTTGTTACTGACTTTCGGTCACTTAAACTTGCACTTGCCTTCCTCTACTTCCTTTGATCTTTGCCATAATTCAACACTTACAATACCATGCATTTCCATTATTTAACTCACCAAAACTACCAACATCAAGCAACCTTGTTAGGCTTACTAATTACAGCAATAAATATATCCTCGGACCATCTGAGACACACCTAGGTAGACGTGATCAGGTTGAAGGTACAACTAAATATCGGGTAGGTATAAAATTAGTATAATTTAGCCATGAACATTGGAGCTGGGAGTTCATACATGTGTGCGGGAATGCATGTGTGTAGCCGTTATTCGAGTTTATACAGGTGTGGCTGTAATTGTGTTTGATCGTGTAAATAGTGCGAGGAGGGTGGAGTGACGTCCTCGGTGGAGGTGTGGTCGGCTGTTTATTCATGAGGCCATGACATTAGTGTGTTGCGAGTCACCTCCGCCTCACCTCGCGCGATGCAACGTCCTATCGACCCAGATACAGACAATTACGTTCTGCTACGGCAAAGCATTTATCACACGGCTGTATTGCTGCGTCTTACTCCCTTAACGGCTACCACCCTAAATTTGCCTTAACTCTCTTCCTGTGGTTCACCGGAAAGACGCCCACAGCATGCAATGTAGCGCCGTAACCATGTAGTTTCTGACGTTCACTTCCTATTTGTCTGCTTCCCCGGGTTTTTATCTTGGCCTTAGATGGCCGCTTAACTGTCTACTGGTAATCGGACACCCAATAATGTACTCACAATGCACTCTAATGGTCGTTCGGTTTGCCATAGATGTGTGCACAGTATGCTACTAACTTCCCATTACTTAATTCACCTCCGCTACCATTATCTCGCAACTTGTTATGCTTACTAACCTCGTGCAATATAGTGCCGCAACCACGTATTAATTGACGTGTACTCCCTTTTATCATATAACCTCTGCCACTGTTGTCCTGGGGCTGCAAGCTCAACTACTGACCGCTCACTTCTCAAACGACACTAGCTCGCTTATGTTTCGCCACCACGACGTCACATACAATGTGCGAAGCACACCTAACACTCACTCAGTTTGCTAGCTTTCACAGCTTAGGATCTTTGCTGGAAACTGCCGTTCAGTCTGCTACGGTCCTTATCTAACTGAACTTTACAGGCTCGCCTACACCGCCTCCGGGCTTTACATTAAAGATGCTTTCAGCGTGCTGCACTCTTTCCATGGCTTCACTCAAAACATGAGCAGTGTAGCTGCTGAAGTTCCCTCTGCACTTACCAGTATCCACGGCCGAGGTTGCTACTAGCCTTTTGTCACTTACCATGCCTGTGCCTTATACGGCTCGTAACGCTGTTAAAAGTAATAACCGCGTGCAACGCAGCGCGATAGCTCTAAACAGACGGGCATTCGAATATGCCGCTAGCAATAAATGTGTTGCTGACAGCGTTGTCATGGTATAGCAGCCCTGCAAAATTGGACGGGGTTAAAGCCGACGTACGGGGCGGTTTTTCGGTTAAATTCTGAGCGGCGTGCTAAGGATTAGCATAGGGCATTGGTAACGTGCCAGGTCGCCAGCAGGGCAGACTTGGTTCGAAGCCTGGAGGTTTCGGCTTTTGTACACGCTCCGGCGGTACACCGACTAGACTTGGTAGGATACAGAGAAGGTTGTGCTGGTTTCATCGCAGAGCTAGCAAACAAAGTATGAAATTTAAAATGTTCCACGATTGAAGGTCCACGGGAAGGCTTCTCCGCGTTCCAAAGTCATTCCTGCAACTTGTTCTGGGTGAGGATGTAATCAACCTTCACGCGGTGACAGCCGGGTAGGTTGTTTTAATCGCGGTCTAGCTACTAGTTCTAGGACGTGGTGGGATTTTGCCTAGGAAGCGTTCTCCCTATAAAAGCTACAAATGTCTGCTTAACGACACTGCGACTTAGTGGATATGACACGCCAGCAACTAAAACCACTGCGTTGCCATACCGGAAGATCTTTCACAGTTCGCGGACGTCAACAACTTGGAAGTTTTCACTAATCATTTCCAATATTGGCGCATTCAGCGAAGTTACACACAAATTCAGGAAGAATAACAAAGTTAAACAACACAATAAACCACGCGCAGCCGCATACACGTGGTTGGCAAACTTTGGTTTCCGAGTGGCCTGTTACGGTGGCTAGGCCCAAAGCGCCTGAAATCAAGAATTCTAGTTCGGTTCCAAAAGTATCCCAAGTGTTCTACTACAAGGCAAACCACTAACCCTTCTGCTCACCAGTGCACAATAACTAAAAGGTGTGCCAATATACCGATATATATATATAGATATCTTGGCAGCATCCGGTATGAGCTTTGCTTGTCACTGTGGGCAGCTACAGAACGCCTGCGCCGACCGAGGGAGTATGGGTGGGTTGCGCTGCACCACTCACAGCCTCAACCGCCCACTCATATCCAGTCTAGACCCCTAGGAATGAGACCGGGAGGCATGTGGATAGAGGACACGTTTCCTCAACGGAGCCGTCCCACACTCCTTGACAGGCAAACGCAAGTGCGTTGCATTTGGGGAATCAAGCGCACACAAGGCTGCGGCCGGACCGTAGTCAGCTCCACACTGACTGCACCGAACCACTCTACGAGACAAACACGGCCACATGGACCGTGCACTTCGTCCCCTCCAGCGACGATGAAATGTCTCTTGGAACCAGTATGGAAGAGGTAGTGGGCAATAAACTGGTGGGCAACTTGTCAACAGGCGCATCCAGCGCAGCCACATCAGGGCTAGCAAGCAACAGCTAATCACTGGAAACGACAATAGCAAATAAAATAAATAGAGCAACGCATACGGATGTGCCGACCTAGCTCTTTACCAAACGGGCATATGAAATAAATTGACTACCAAAATATCCGCAAAGGGTAAAAGGCGTCAGAAGAGATATGTTATGGCAATGCCCCAAACGTGAAAGTGTTAGCAAGTTAACTGAAATTAACTTAAGCGACGTGGGAAAGTTAATAAAAGATAGTTTCCGTAGACAATAATAAGACAACATAGCATGCCTACCACCTGCAATAAAAGAGACACAGCAATTAAGCAAACTGTTGGCAAATCGAATGCAACGTATCTGCAAGTGCGGTGCCGGTTCTGTCATCGTTCTCTGTCGAACCCCACAGACATACCACGCATACATACACATATATCCAATATGTACCAGTTAAATCGTGACAGTGCTGTAGCATTACGGATGTTACGCGTTTGTATTACCAGGATGGTTCGTTTGAAGGCGTGCCCCGCACCGTCGAAAACAAATCTTTTTTATAAATAAATAAGTAAATAAATAGTTTATTCTCAGTTTCATAGAGACCGTTCGCACCTCCTATATCCATGTGTTAGCTGTAAATCACCATCGCGACGAGACTGCAATTAAATGTGGTGCGATATTTTCCCGGCCTCATTGCTCCTTTGAGCTATGCTGAGTAATGCGTTTTTGCACCCTCAGAGCCACTCATACCAGCTTGGTCAATGAATAGAGGCCAGACAAACTCAGTCTTTTGGCCCTCCAAGTTCGGGGTTGAAATGTGGGTGGCTCCTTACTCCATGAAACGCACTACCTGAAGTCCAGTGCCCAAACCCGCTGCCTTGCGGTAAGGATTTTGCACCAGGCTTTGGTTGGGAACCCTTCTTATTTCTAAACCTAGGCAAACTGACAGTGTTCTGCCCACGCAATAAACTTAAATATTCTTCTAACCTTTTCTTGATACCCTGTCCGTTGCAGGGGTAATGAACGGCGCCCTAGCTGCCGCCCCAAGCAGGGTGGATAGGCGTTTAGATGGTACTGCTTAAGCCTTCCAGTCTACTTATAGCCCTAATTACGATATTTGACCCTCAGCTTCCCACCCCAACGTTACTTTTATCCACACATATTCTATTCGCTGATTCTTGGTCCTCCCCTGCTTGCTTCAACAGTCGCTTTTCTTCTGGTTTTAAATCACAAACAATCGCAGGACGTCGTTCTAATCCAGTCGACAAGCCCATCTTCTACCAAACAAACAACGTCAGTTCATTCGTTTCCCGTTGGCGTTCCGTTCCTGGCTAAACTTGTTTTGCTTTATTGTGCACACCTTGCTACGTATTGGCCAACATGTAGCACTTGCTCGTACACTAGTGACACAAACGATCGATAGTCGCTGTTTATTAGAAACCAGCCTTCAAGTTTCGAGCCCCGAGCTTACGTATCGTTCCCCTACCTGCGACACTGGTAGCACATTCTCATTGCACTTGTCTGGCGGTGATGCAGTTTTAAATGCCGGTCAAGCTGCCGTTGGCATTGTGTTGCGTCCCCGGGTTGAAGCTGCCCTGATGGATTGGATCCCAGGTGAAAGTTTAATGTGCACCGTTAGATTAGTTGGTTCGTTTCATGCTAAGAAGTCGTACGGAAACCAACGGTGCCCGCAGGTTATTACGACTAACCGCCCCGCAAACGGTAGCAAGGATTCCTTAAAAGATGAGCTCTAGCAGCAACTGCATGACTTTCGTTACAGAAGAAGCACGGATGCTGTGGTATTGGCTGGTGACCTAAAGGCCTAAGTTAGAAAATTGTCATATGATGAGCTTCATTTGGGAGGCCAACGTGGCGTAGGCTGCTATAATGATAACGGTGAGCGATTGCTTCACCGTTGTGTTGATGCTCGTCCTTTTCATGCAGGCACAAATGTTCGACTCGGCACCCGCAGAAGCCTGATTTGGCACCCAGAAGGACCGCACAAGCCATGCACGCAAATGGATCATACCGCGATCAGTTACCGCCATAGAGGCTTTGTCCATAACTGTCGCTAAAGTTGGGGCATGAGCATGGATTCCGACAAATCACTTGTTTGCGCCCACACGGTGCGTTCCGGTAGACGTTCACAACACTGATGTGAACAGATTGACACCAGCCAGCTGGCATAGTCAGGTATTATGAGTGTGTAGCAAAGTGCGTTGACATCCGGGTAGAGTAAGCGCCCACTGACCACCGTCGAAGCTGGCTGGCTGCATATCAACCCGACGTTACCATTAGCAAGCATGTTTTCGTGTAGCAAAACAAATTGCCAAACTGCACACTGGGTCCCTACCAGGTTTTTGGAACTTACGGGTGCTCGCCAACTTATTCCGGCTGGCTAGCCGAACAACCTCCTCGTGGTGCCAGTTGGATGGTTCAGGTTTAACACGTTCCAGCAAATAGTTCGGCGGCAGTGTTCCAGGAAGTAATGGGTTTTCGCCCGGCAAGCGTTCTCCCTATAAAAAGCCACAAATGTCTGCTTATCAAAACTGTGACGTGGCGGATGGGACTCGCCACAAAATAAAGTCACTGGCCCGTGGACATCCGGAAAATGGTATCCAACCCACGGACGTCAATCGCTTATTCTCACATTCCTACCGATAACAAACAGTCAAAAATCCTGCGGCACATTCAAAAATACAAGCTACATTCATAGACTATTGCATACATATATACACCCATACACTTACCTTCACTGTTATGCCAAACATGTACACTTTGTACACTTTGATCAAACTATGTTAGCTAAACATGATCATGCCTGTACGGGTGTGCCTCGCATTGTCGAGAATAAACGTTTATTTATTTATTTATTTAGTATGACGCGTAATTCTCATGGCAAAGCTGCTTGCTAGCCTGAAGCGAAATTGCGAAGCATGGTGGTCTCCTCGTGCCTCGGAGATATAAGCAACCGGTGCCAGGGGTAATCAACGTAAGTTATTCCGTCTGATACGGAAACCAGGCAACGGGCAAAGCTGTTAGCAAGACCATATGCGACGTGAGCAGACAGCCGATCCACAACCTGTCAAAACGCTTGTAGCGCTAGGCAGAACACTTTACACGACAGCTTAACTAAGCTGGGTTATCGCTTTCTTTGACGGATATTGCGTGTCCTCCTGCCTGGACCGTCTTTTAGGACCTGCTCTCACGCTCTGAAGTCGAAAGTGAGATCAAGCTGTGGAAATTGTGTGAGGCCGCAGGAGCAGGTAGAATTTCCTCAGCTAGCGTAAACGCCAGTAGACTTGCTGTAGCAGAGGATTTAGCCGAGTTAATGGGGAAAATTTGTAAGCAGGAGACCGTCCTGATAGACGGGAGCCGTTCCGCTATAGTCCCAATTTTAAGGGAGGCTGCTGTTCTGATTGCGTCAACCATAGTGGGCTCGGCCTGATTTCGATTGCCTCTAAATTGCTCGCCGCTGCCATTCTCTACAGACTGACTGGCACCCGTGAAAGTCAGATCCGTGAGGAGCAAGCCGGGTTTCGTCGAGGTCAGGGCTGCTCTGCCCACATCTTAACTTTGCGTCAATTTTTGGAGCACCGTCATGGGTATTGGCGAACCACCGTCATCGTGTTTCTTGATATAAAAAGGCCTGCGATTCAGTCGATCGAGGTGCCCTTGGGACTGCATGCTGAAAAAGAATGTGCAAGGTAAACATATAAGCGTTAGCAAAGCGTTGTACGTGCGTAGTTCGGGCATAGCGAGGGTTCATGACAAACCGTCACCATACTTCAGTATCACCAGCAACGTAAGGCAAGCTTACCTGCTGACAGCTTTCGTACTTAACTTCGCAGTTGACAGTCATGCAAACAGTACTCGCTTGACACGACCTGCACGTTGTAACGCTACCTTTAGTTAGCGAATGCTTGACTTGGAGTATGCGGACGATATTGCCCTAACCTGTGACAACACACACACATGCCCTGCAGCACTGAATCTAATCACACTGGCTCCCTATCCTTTTAAGCTATGCTTTTCTCTATCGACATGCAGAATACTCCTTCAACACTGGCAGGGACCGACCCTTGAGCTAACGTTTGATGGAGATCAGCTAGAAGTCGTTCAGGAATTCACGCACATATGAAACTATATTAGCGTCCGTGGGAGCAAAGCTTTGGTTATGCACTGCATAACAAAGACTGAAGGTGCGTTTTCAAAACTCCGTCACCTGGGGAGCACACGTGCCCTTACTCTCACCCAATTGAGCAGTTTATGATGCAGCCGTCTGTTCAAGACACTTACATAGTTATGAAACCTGGCCCATTAGGGCGACAGACATAAAGAGGTTCGTCACATTCGACAAGCACTGTCTTCGCAGCTTTGCTCATGTCTGGTAGGAACACCGAATAAGCAATGAGCGTGTTCGGCGGTGTGTGGTTGGTACACGAAGGGCGAGTACAATGTTCAGCACCATTATATAGCGCACCAGGGTCCGATGGCTGGGCCAGGCATGCCAAAACACCGACTCCCGCAAAGTGCATGGTTGGTGCGCCGGAAGTGCGATGGGAAAAGGAGTAGGGGAAGCCACACGATGGCTTGGTCGGAAGGAAGCAAGCCGGTCACGTCGAAACTGGTCACGGTGGGTGCATCCCGACTACCTAACTGGAGTCTTATGGACGAGGAACACGTGTAGTTAAACAGACTTGCTTAGGAAACGAAGAGACGGCCCCAGTGGCATTTGGATTTTGTGTTTCATTGTCCATCCCTTCCCTTTGGGTTCCCTACCAATCCCGAACTCCAGTAAAAAGCATCATACATTATTTAACATCAAATTTTTGCCGTGTAATTCCTGTAATTTTCAGTGTAACTTTTAGTTTCCTTTTCATTGCAGCACATTAGCTGAGGTGTGTTTCTCACCCTCAGCTAACATGTACCGATGTTAATAGTTACATCCGTTTCCAAACTACTTATACCACCGCTTTCATTTCCAAGTTACCTCACATTCCAGACAATTATTCAATATAGTTCACACCGACCACATCCACACGCATCCTTAGGGGACCACTAAACCCGTTTGCTCTCACATCTTACATTAAAAGGACACCTAGGACTTGGCTTTCCATTTATAAGTACACATTCAGCATCATAGGTACCTACTTGTTGCTAGTTATTTATAAATGTTTACATTTTGCACCGATCCATGAAATACCATTTAACATTGCATTGTTCTGCTTTTCAGAAGAACACATAGCCTAAATGCGCATATATCTAACCAACACAGAAGTCAGCAGTCTAGATGGACAACGAAGTATGTCAGATAATATGCTTTGTGATCCGGTACAGCAAGCTGTAGTCCGTAGCTATTGAGCTAGTAAGGGATGAAAATTAGATAACAAGTGCTATATTCTTCTATCCAAACTTCCGTGAATACATGGTCAAAGATCTTCATTAGAATGCAACTCCAATATTAAATTTTCCACAGTTAGGACAACTTTTAGCTCTTATCACTATGTAAACGTGTTTACTTTATATTATGTTTAATTATTTATTCAAGGCTTTGTGTATTAGTATATGTATGTAATATTCGTTAAAGGTTTGCATATAAGCTTGCGTGCTCCTGGATCATCAGTAAAATGTGCTTTCAACGCTAAAGTTAATTAGTTGCTAACCTTATTTAAGAGCTTGTTCCCAAAGTAATATTTTTACTTAAGTTTAACTACAAATTTATTATTTATTTCAACCCTACTTTCATTCCTGCTATATATACAGCATTGAGCATTCAGCTCTTTCTGCGAAAGCCTACGTCAAATTGTTTCCAGCCAGTCCGTTAGTTATTGGTAAGCGACGGGAAAAAGCCCGTATTTAGAACCCCTATGAAGGCGCACTCGGCGGTCCGCTAAACAGCCGTAAACGAGCCACCAACCGCACCTCGCGTAATCAAGATTTCCCGTCCTTTATTCACATGAATAACACGTTTAGGTAACACGTGTAACTATAACTCCACAGTATGTATAGCTTCTCCATTCTCAGCGCTTTGTGCCATTCCATTCATTTCGTTGGGTTCATTTTTATTGCATTTCTGTTCGGTGCACAGTTGTCCGCCGCGTATCTCTCTAAGCTTCGCACAAATACTTTCTATCGAATTGATCATTTCTTCAACATCTGGGTGGTACAAAGTAAGCGACTCTGGTACGCCCTCTTAAAAAACACATCGCTCAATTGGACCGTATTGTAAGCCATGCAACCACAGGGGAACGCATCATACGCCTAGGGATTCAACGTGCATAGTGGACAACTGCGGCTAACCGCGCAAGGAATCAGCTTTAGGCCAGAACTACGTTTAGTTGGGACAAATTCCTGTATGACATTACGTGCTTAACATTTCGCACGCATTACCAATCTCGTTCAACACTGATTCAATGGTGAGGCCGAACAGGTATCATAACTATATATCCTTTATTAGAACTTACACAGCTGCGCACTCCCAATGTCAAGACCCAATTTTGATCACCTGTTATTCATCGTGGCTTTGCTGGCACATAGTTGATCACGCCTTGTTGACATGTCTCGAGCAACATTTAGAACATACAGTTAGGTATTTATTTACAACCACCGACCCGCTGATCCTCGCGGCCCTTGCAGACTAGCACTTATCCAATAAAGTGCAGTGGGGCATCAGATGCATGCTCTGGTCACCCTGTTGCTGTGCTGAGCATTACATGCGCGTTAGATAACGTTAGTGATATGCCCTATATGTGCACTTGTTTACAAGGGATCTAGCTTTCAGAAGGAACATGGAGTAGGTAACATGGCTACTCCGGCTGCTTGAGCTTCCTGGCGGGTCCGCAGAATAGCCGAGGTAACCTTAATTGGCGATATTGCACCAGGGTTGTCTGTGAGTGATTAAAACGCAAGCCACTTGTCTGTGAACTCTCCAATGCGGTGGGTCCTTATGTAGGCCGTGTAATCAGTCAAGTTGGTAGGTGGGTCTAAAGATGCAGGCTAAGGAATGCGCTGAGCAGACGGACTAAATGGTTGTGGAGCAGTTCGCGCCACATGTGAACATGCGGCAGGGCGGTGATCGATCAGTGTGCTGATGAGGTTGGACCTAATGGAATCTACCAGATTGGTGCCATCGGAGGACATCCTGGTAATCACGCTAGGTTCAAAAGTGGGAGGGGCTTGGGTAGCGAGTGAAGAGCTTCAGCACCGGTGGGCGCAGTAAGAGTGTCACGGCTACTTCTGTGCCTACACGGATGACGCACCGTGATGGGCTCCGACTCAGACAAGGTGGCTGTAGCTCTGGTGTGGGCAGCAGCAACCTGGGGCTGTAGGTGATCGTTCAGTGCATGCTGACAAATGTGTGAAGTGGTGGTTGCTGTGGCTTTCAGACTGCAGCAGGAGGGGTAAAAAATTTTGGAAGACGCGGGTTGAGACTGGGTTCGCGGGTTAGGAACTTGGTGTCGGTACAGCGCACCAACGCAGCGACATCTAGCGGTGTTAGGTTGCCTTAGGTAAGTTTAGGAAATGTGGGAGTTGAATTTGTGCAAATGGATGCATACGCTGAGATTGAAAAGTGAGCAAAGTCCCATGTTGTCTGAAAAATGTATCCGGATTTATTGGGCCCCAGCCTAACTGCTATACCATGGGTAAATTACTAATGAACTTCGAGCGGTTGGTTTGCTTTGCCGATAGGGGGCTGCCGCGTTATTGACCACTGCCACTGGACCTTCTGGCTGCGTTTTTTTCGCAGTGGCCACGATTTCTTGTTGTATTGTGGTCGGCCGACAGTAAAATGGTGAGCGGCAGTGTATTGACTCAGAGGCAGCACAGTCTGGGATGAGGTTGAATTGTGTATGGTGGCACAAAGGGAGTTTGATGGTTGCGTTGAATTGGGTACTGGTTCATGGTTGGCCAGTGCTCAGCGCAAGCTTTATGCCTAGGTGTTAACTCATTAACGCTGTTACTGTTGTTGAAGATGTGCTGCCGCTTAACGTCTGAGCGTCTGCTCAGCCAGAACTGGTCCACGTTGCCTATAACCTGGAGACGATGGGTAGGCGCCATCAGGGCTAACGGTAGCTTCCCGTGATCGCACTTCGTTTACGGTAAACAACTGACTGCGTGCTGCGTAGCAGTTGGACAATTCAGGCGTACCGCATAGTTGAGGACGGCGGATTTTGACATGTTCATCATCAGTTAAGCAAGTACATTGCGAATCACAATGACTTGTGAGTCGTACCGAAGGTTGTGGTACCATTAGGAAATTCCGTGTGGATAATGTATTGACAGATGCTGAGTCATTAATCCTAAAGCATGCAGTCTTGGATTTGCTGTACACATGCTGTAAGTGTCGGAATAGCGTGAGCAGTGCAGCACTGTCTGTTTGATGAAAGCACGTGAGGATTGGAGTTGGTAAGGACAGTGGTACGCCCAGCATGTTAAAAGGCCATGGTAAAGACGAGCTCTTCAGAGAGGTCGTCCAGTGAGTTTCTATGCCTTTGGCGGAAGTCGTGCTCGTGCGAATTGGGTGAAGGCAGCCGTCTGGTGATTGTTGGACTGGGATTGACGAGGTCAGTTGCTGTCACATCATGTACAGGAAACGGAAATAAGGGATAATCGTACACCCTTACGTACACAGACAACGCGCATGAACTGGCATCGGCATCCGAGGAGGCTTATGGGTACAAACTTCACGCAATAAAAAAGGGCAAACGGTGTGCCCTGGAGGATAAGAAGGGCATGACAAGCTCCGAAAGTATTTAAGGTTGAATACCCGCATGCGCATGCATACACAGAGAAAAGGGCTTTGCGTCAGACGTGAGGAATAGTAGGATACAGATAATCCTCAGACAGTAGAATTTCTTGCTTATTTAATCACACTATATCTAGCGTAAAATCCATCACTACAGGCATCCACGGCAGTGGTAGCACCAACATACGATGTAATGTAGTTCAACGCGGATTTTGTACTGCTCGGTCATTGATAATAGCTTTGTTTAAAACCTATCGCGGGCCAGTTACAATTGTACGGCTAGCCATGGATTCGACACGTGGAATAGAGTAACTATATCAGTAACGTAGCATCAAAGAATCTGCTCAAAACAGGAAATATTCGGATTAACTTTATACTGAGGATAACAGGTCCAAGAGGCTAAACGTCATGCTATATGCAAATAAATGCATAGAGCTAGTTTGCAATAGATACCTGCAATGGTGCCGGAAGTATCTCAAGCCGATATGGGTTCGATGCTAATTGTATTGTCAGCCCAACTGAACGAGCCCATACATCTAGCTTCACGGCGTACGTGGCTCGTATTTAATGAGGAACCTATGCCCAGTAGCAGCAACACTCTTAGCTTCACTGAACAAACCGCCAAATTTGGGTTCACCGCCTACTTAACTGTTAGCAGTGAGCGAACGTTCCTCTTATACCAGCGGCATTCTTATCTTCGTTGAACGTGCCTGCACAGCTAGCATCAACGCCAAGTTGCCCGGTATTTTGTTAGAAGATATTGGTACAATAGCAGCGGCATTGGTTGTGCCACTGAACTCCACTAGTTTTGGTGCATGCGTTTTAGTGTAATACGCTTGGGTACTATTACATTGGCTCAGAATCCCCTACCGAACAAGCCGCTGTCGCTCATCCACGAACCGCGGTGACTGTTGCTATTGTAACTTGCATGCGGGACTAGTATACTAACCCTTAATAGACCACAGCCGAGCCCTTGCTCTCAAACCCCAGCCCTGGAGTCTGTTACTCCATAAAGAGCGACTTGGTACTCATGCACTGGCTCAAACTCTCCAACTGACATGGCCTCGGTCTCTCAACCACCAGCTTCGCCGCTTTGATCCAGTGAAAGCCGCCTGGGACCCTTTACATAGGACTTGCCGGGTCACTGACCAATCACTGAGGGTTCAACCGAGATCCATCTAGCCAGCTAGTTTATGTAACCAGCTTGGGTCCTTCAACATCGGCACAGGTTGCAAGATATCAGCGCATATCCACCGGATGGTACTTCGAATGAAAAATGCCAATAGCTGCAAGGCAAACGTTTAAACCAATTCCAAATATTCACACCATCATGCGGACCGTGTAGAGCGCTCTTGACCCAGAGTGCGTAAGTGCTGGCAAATGGTGTTTTGTAATGTATCACAGCAACACGTGCTCACAATATGCAATGATGAAACCCTAGCTGACTTACCATGTCCAGCGGTTGTATGGAGCGCACCTCTAATTAGTCAGATTGATCGTTTGCCAAATACATCGCGGTTGGTTGATGTAGAAGAATAGCGTGCAAACGTCTTCACAAGCAGTTACACATCAGCCAAGCAGGGTGTTGCTTTGCTGCCATACAACCATAACGAAGTACGGAACGAACAATAATAAGAGGGGGCGAATAAGGGGTTACCGACAAGACTCAGTGCACTAAGTACACGTTCAGGGTCAAGGCACGCACGCCTTTTCAACGTGCTACCAAAAACAGCTATGGATAACAATGCCACGGCCGTTGCACCAGCATAGGCTAAAGGAAGACCATTCATGTATGCAGTGAAGCCTGCAAACCAGAATTCCTCAATCACGATAACAATGTCCTTGTCGTTGCATACGTACGGCTTCACTAACTACTAGCCACGTAGGCTGTTCAGCCTGTAATTCAGGCTTATACCTTGGCGATAACGCTGCAACGGCTATTGGATCAGTTTAGCCTCACTAACCACCTTCCACTTAGGCGGTGAAGCCTGCAAATCAGACCTATGCATTGGCGATATTTTTAGCACGCACGATTTGGTCTACCTCGAAGCAATAGAGGCTAAGAATTGTAGTTATTTAGCTATTTATAAAACAATACCACTGCCAAGGAAACCCTATAGGCTCACTAAATACCGGGCAGGTAGGCTGTGCATTCACCAGTGCATGCTTCTTCTTCGGCGAGTACCATGGAACTGCCATGGGACCACTAAACCTCTGTTGTGTACTCCATACCCAAATATTTGCACCACAAGGATGGTTTAGGTTATAAGGCAAGGTGGGTAATCATTACGTTGTGTCCCTAGAAAGAACCGTGGAAGTGTTTTCTAGTTCCTTCAATGATTAATTAGTGTCCAATGCACATGCACTGGACACCAGTTCTTTTGTCTGAGCCATCAAAGCAACCTGCACACACTTGCTGAAAACGCATGCGGTATGGATGGTATTGAACCATAAGCAGCTCGAAGTCCACGGAAGCGGTCTTCGTTCGTTGAGATATTAAGCAAACATCCAGTTGTATGGGAGGCCGTCCAAGCTCAAGGCCACTTCGCGTTCCTTCATCCGTTATCGCGAGTGATATGTCGACCAGTGTTTGAACTCTCAAGTTCTTCAGTGGAAATGCAACCAGCAGATGGTTTAGCGGCGGTGTTCCAGGACGCGGTGGGTTTCCGCCTGGCAAGCGTACTTCCTATAAAAAGTGACAAATGTCTGCTAAAAGCACTGCGACATGGTAGATGAGACTCGCAACTAAATAAAGTCACTGCTACTTGCCTTTTCGGAGGACCTTACGCACATCACGTACGTCATGCAATTCATAGTCTTCCTTTGATCTTTCCTCGACGGAGAATTCGATGAGCAAAACAGAAATTCAGAGTTCATTAACAAAATTACTCGGCATGACTAGTTGCACATACACACAAACGAAAACATGAACACATACACATATGTTACTGTTTAAAATGTAATTCTTCTGTGCAATTACCGATCATACATGTTTGCACTACCATGCATATGCCTTTAAAGGCATGCCTCGCACTGCCGTGAATAAACTATTCATTTATTTATTTTACAATACTTTCGTCCGCATTCGTGTTCTTGTGAATCACGTTGAAATTGCATCATCTTAAGGATGCGATCATTCGAGTTGGTTTCATAGGGAGATCCAAAGCACGTACCGATGAGGCCGCAGGGTTCAGTGTCCTTGATGCGTCGACGGAGACAAGCGAACAATTTGGCTAATGGCTTGTTGGACTTTCCGGAGTTCGACGCATCACCTTTCCGTCAATCCTGCCACCGTATAACTAGACCAGGTCGTTTGCTCAACTCTTCTACAAACCTTCTTACTGCGTATAATTGTACGGGAATAGCAGAGTCATTTAAGCTGACTAGAACGAATAACAAAGCTTTACTGACCTCCTCTTTGACAGCAGGCCGCTTAACATCAGAAATCGTAGTAACATTACTTGTCAAAACGCGTGCAACGGACGGGTGCGTCGGAAGTACAGGATATACGGATGTTCCGTGCAGCTGCAAGGCTAATCGGATGGTTTTTATCACACTTTATTGGTAATCGTGTCAGACGGTAAACATGCATAACGTAAGGGCATGGTAGAGCCAATGGTTTGAGAAAGCAGAATGACAAGTAGGCGCATCCAGTAACGATAAACCAACCGCCTTGCCACGGCCACTAAGCACAGACGAACCTCCCTGTACCTACCTCACGTAGGTTACAGACTCCGTACTGAACTGCCTCCCAATAATAATGCGGGTGAACAGTGTACTGCACCGAAACATGGCCGCAGCCCTGGTCAACCAGTTGTGAAGCTTAGGTGTGCTAGTATACGATTTAGCAGACGGCTCCCGCGACTGCGATCCTCGTCTCTTACACATTGTAAGCCAGCAGTAAATAGCTGCGAGACACTGGATATTGGAGTTAAATCTACCCAGGGATAACGGTTTTCTATTGCGTGATTTGTTCTGTGATTACACGGCAAATGAACATCAGTCAGCATATAACCGGCCCAATATTCTTTGTACGGAAGACCAGTGGTTTTCATATAGCGCAGAACTTCAAGACAGACGGCACCAATGGCGTTGAAAGTAGCGTGGAATTGCCGCTCAAAGTTGTGTACACTAGGTTCCTCATCCACTGAAAGAAACGGTTCTTATCACATATTCAGACCCCCAACTGGCCGCAGCGCTTCTTAAAGTCACGCAACAAGTGGAACCCACAGACCACAGCACGAGCCCCTGCATAAGTTGCCTTAACAACGGAAAGTTGAGGATGACTACGAGTGATAACGTAGGACTTGCAATTATTGGGGATCGATAGTACCGTGGATATGTACCGAGCGGCTTCACGATAGCTGCTGGTGCACTCGTTTGGCAGTAAGGCGTAAAAGCCCTGTGGCTGAATCCCGTCTCATCGACAGCATGGTATGCAAAAAGGAGCCTCAACCCGGTTTAGCCTGTGTGGTGCATCGGCATGAATAACAACCGTATGTTGGTCACATGGTGCACGAACTGTTAAGAGGACAAAAACACAAAACGCACTAAGCCATCAAGCTCGACAAATTGAAGACTTCCAACCGTCTGCAGCAAGTCGTCTAGTACTACGGTCACTTCCTGCTTAAGACCTTTGTTTTGACTTTTACGGACGGTGTAAATATCATGCCGCTCCCATCTCACATGAAATTCAGTATGCCCCAAGCTTTGCTTTCGCGTACACTTTTAAAACATTCCGTTGAACCGTACACCTCCATCACATTACTCGGCGCTAACCGATGATTGCGGAAGTACAGCCAAAGCTTACCAACACGGAAGGAGTGCCTGTGTTGCATACAGCTACGCACCATCTTAGAAGCCCCGGTGATGGTGCGATCCAGCACAAACTGCAATTCTGCCTACGGTATCTGGAACTGAAGTGGCATATGAATTAAGTATACACTCACCAGGCAGCTGCACAGTTCCCCCGTCCAAAGTGAACGTAGGTGAATTGCACTTCGTAATAAGGGAACCAACTTTTTAAGCGTTTTCCGCGATAACATAAAGCGTACATTTTTGCAGTAAACGAGTCCTAGATGTAGAAGGAATAGCTACCTCTCTATTAAACAGCGCGTGTCACTTCTGAAGTCGTCGAAATTCACATAAAGCAAACAACATTCGAAGAGCACAGTCAACCACGAGGACATTGGAAGCGCACGCCTTAGCCATACCAAGCATGCAATATGACCAAGCGCCTGAACAGGCTCTTATATACCAGGGCAACGATCTTTCACCAACTTTTGTGTTAAAACAAAAGCAGTTTCACTTAGTCATTGCACACTGATTCAAAACAAAAATTTGCATTCCAGTTGACAAGTGCCGTCAGAAGGCTTATGATATTATAGTTGTTCAGCGAAACAATTTTTAGTTACACTCAATGCGGACTAACGGAACATCATCGGAACGTAACGCTAGGATTCAAGTTACCGCAAAGGAGGAAACCAAAATTTGGTGTAGAAACTATACTTACATTTATCATTTTGGTATAAACCACCTTACGTTTAAACTTGGTTTTAGTTGCTGCTTGAATTTTTCAAAGTATAGAAATAGTTTTGTTTTAATTTACCGTTGGGTCAGACCCGCTCGTTTTGAGAAAAATGGGTGAGAGGCTTGCCGGTGAGTTACTCCTTAGCTTTCCGTGCTTGTCCTCTTGGGCATGGAGTCCTTGTCACGATGCATCCAGGATTATCGCGCTTTTGCATTGCTACCGCAATGTTCACACATCACTGATTTTTTTCTTAATTCTTAGGGAATCAAATACCGGTGTCTGTCCGGATTCCTGTTTCCAGCATTCGCCCAACCCCGAGACCCATCGGAACTTCATCTTCTGTAAATGTGAGCGACTTTGCTACATTTCTTTCTTTGTATTGTATAGCGCCCTTTGCATCTTACTATCCTTTTTGCACTTTTATATCCGTCTTATTCTTTTGTCTGCATTAGCACCTGCAAATCACTATCATTTTTTTCCTGAAATTTCCCCATTTTATTGTGCTTTTTTTTGGTATGCGTCCGGTTGCGGGTCCCGATGACTTCCGTGTCCGTGGCGTACGCAAGTCGTAATAGACCGAGGAGGCCGAAAGGCAAGATAGATAATTCGTAGGCAGCAGGACCATCGCAATGAGGTTTGACCTTACCGTGGTACGATGGTTTGCGTGCCTCAGAGATCCATTGAGCTATACTGGGTGGTGCTTTTTTGCACCCACTCATATCAGATTGGCCAATGGTTAGAGGCCAGACAAACAGCCTCCTGGTTCTCCAGATTGGGGGTTGGAATGAGGGTGGCTTCTTATTTCTTAATACGGGCTCTCTGTAGTCCAGTTCCAAAACCCGCTGCATTGCGCTAAGGTTTGTGAACCAATGGCTTAGGTTGACAACCCTAATCGTTCTCCTGTCTAGACCTAGGTAAAAACAGTATTCTTCCCACGCAATACTATGAACCCTTCATCAAACAGTTTGTTGATGCTCTGGTTGTCGCAGAGGATATTTAACCCGCCTTATCTGCTGCATGTAGCAGGGTATATAGCTCATAGATGCTCCTGCTTAGGCCTTCCCATCTTCTAATCCCCCTTGCGCTTCTGCAACCTTATCGTTCCGCTCCAACTTTACTTTTATCCCCCTCCGCATTTTCAGTCCCCCAATTCTTGGCCTCCCCAGCTTGCCTCTATAGTCGCTTGTATTCTTGTTTCAAATCACAGTCGCAGGGCGTCGCTCCAATCCAGTCGACAAGTCCATGTTCAAACAAGCGGACAATGTCAGTTCATCCGTTTCCCTTAGAAGTCCTCGCGTCTCTCTAAGACTGGCATGCTTCAACGTGCGCACTTTGCTACAGATTGGCCGATCGGCAGTACTTGCCTGCACACTAGACTCTATCGATCGATATTTGCTGTTAATCAGAAACCCGCCTGTAAGATTCGAGCTCCGCGCTTACCTTGCGATCCCCCACATGCGACACATTCTCATTGAGCCTGTCTGGCGATGATGCAGCTTCAAATGCGGGTCAAGCTGGCGTCGGCATTGTTTTGAATCCACGGGCTGAAGCATCCCTGATCGATTGGATCCCAATAACCAGTAGGATATGCGCCGTTGGGTTAGCTGGTTCGTTCTGTGCTACATCGTCGCGCGGGGACAAACGGTGCCTGTTTGTAATTGCGGCCTACGCCCTACAAACTGTAGCACTGGTTCGGTAAAAGATGCTTTCTATCAGCAACTTCACGAGCTCCTTCGTTACAGAAGAAGCACGGATACTGTGGTGTTGGCTGGCGATCTAAACGCCCAAGTCGGAAAATTGTTCTCTGATGAGCTTCATTTGGGCGGCCAACATAGTGTAGGCTCCCGTAATGATAACGGTGAGCGATTGCTACACCTGTGTGAAGATGCTCGCCTCTTTCTCGTGAGCACTAACTTCCGACACCACCCGCAGAAGCGTGACTTGTCGGCCACTAGCCTCGGACCAGTCATGGACGCAAATCGATCATATCGTCATTAATTACCGCTGGAGAGGCTGTGTCCAAAACTGTCACTCGATTTGGAACACGAGCGTGGATTCGGACCACGCACTTGTCTGCGCCTACCTCAGGGTGCGTTTCGGTGGACGTTCGCAATGTCGATGTGAACGGATTGACACCAGCCAGCTGGCGAAGCCAGGTGTTCTGAATGTGTATCAAAGTGCGCTGACATTTATGCTGAGTAAGCGCCCACTAAACACCGTCGAGGATCACTGGTCGCATATTCTTCCAACCTTACTGTTAGGAGGCATGTCTTCATGTGGCAAAACAAATTGCAAAACCGGACATTGGGTCTCTACACATTCTCTGGAACTTATGCATGCTTGCCAACGTATTCCGGCTAGAAGCAAATGCAATGAGGCTCGCGAAAATCTCAGGGCAAAACTACGTGCTAGCCTGAAGAAAGACCGCGAAACCTGGTGGCCTCATCATACCTCTGAGATGGAAACAGCCGCTATTGTTGGCAATCATCGTAAGTTATTCCGTCTGATGCAGAAAACAGACAGGTGTTAGCGAGACCATACGCGACGAGAGTGGGCAGCCGATCCACAGCCTGTCAAAACGTTTGGAGCGTTAGGCTGAACACTGCAAGGCAATTTAACCAACCTGAATTATTGGTTTGTTTGTCGGGCATTGAGCGCCCTTCTCCCTGGGCCGTCTCCTTGGATCCGCCCTCACGCGCAGTAGTCGAATGTGAGATCAGACTGTTGAAATTGTTTAAAGCCGCAGGGGCAGATAGGATTCCCCCAACCCTCTTCGAATTCGGGGGACCTGCTCTAATAGATGATTTACAAGAGTTGCTAGTGAAACTTTGGGAGCAGAAGGCTGTCCCGACAGACTGGAGCCGCTCGGTCATAGTCCCAGTTTTCAAGAGAGGCTCCCGTTCGGAATGCGGTAATTATAGAGGGATCAGTCTGATTTCGATTGCCTCTAAATTGCTTGCGTCTGTCATTCTCCACAGACTGATTGGCACTCGTGAAAGCCAGATTCGTGAAGAGCAAGCCGAATTTCGTCGAGGTCGGGCTGCCTCGACCACATCTTCACCTTGCGTCAATTGTTGGAGCACCGCCATGTGTTGTGTTTCTTGACATTAAAGGTGCCTTCGACTCATTCGATCGATGTGCCCTTTGAAACTGTCTGCTGAGGAAAGGTGTGCCTGATAAATATGTAGACATTCTCAAAGCGCTGTACGCGCATAGTTTGGGCAGAGTGAGGGTTTATGGCAAACTGTCGCCACCCTTCAGTATCACCAGCGACAAGGTTGCCCGCTGTCACCTTTCCTCTTTAACTTCGCTATTGATGAGGTCAGGGGAACAGCGTTCGCTGGGCACGACCTAGAAAGTGTGGAGCTACTTTCTGGTGAGCGGTTTCTTGACTTAGATTGTGCAGACGATATTGCCCTAATCTGTGACAGCTCTCAAACATGTTAAGCAGCACTGGACCGATTAGCACTGGCTGTCAATCGTTTTGGGCTATGCTTTGCTTCATCGAAATGCAAAGTACTTCTCCAAGATTGGCAGGGACCCAACCCTGCGCTAACGCTTTATGATGATCTGCTAGAAGTCGTTCAGGAGTTCAAGTATCTGGGCAGCTATATTAGCACCCGTGGAATTGAAGATGAGGTTAAGAACCGTATAGCAGAAGCTCTAGGTGCTTTTGCTAATCTCCGCCACTTTTGGCGCAGACGCGACATTACTCTCGCCATGAAGGGCAGAGTTTATAACGCAGCCATCCGTTCAACTCTCCTATATGGTTATGAAACCTGGCCCATCAGGTCGACAGACATCAAGAGGCTCGTCATGTTCTATCATCCCTGCCTTCAAAGCTTAGTTCATGTTTGGTGGGAGCACCGCGTTAGCAGAGCGTGTTCGACGCCGCGTATTTGGTGCAGGAAGAGCGAGTGCACCGCTCAGCACCATTATATCACGCACCAGGCTCCGATGGCTGGGCCACGTGTTGCGCATGCCAGCACACCGACTTCCGCGACGTGCATTGTTTGCGCGTTGTGGGTGCGGTTGGAAGAGGAGGAGGGGAGGCCAAGCGATGACTTGATCGAGAGAGATGAATACCCTCACTTGAAGTTGGTGTCGGTTGGTGCATCCCGACTGCGTGCCTGGGATCCTAAGGACGGTGAACACGTTTGGTTGGACACACTTGCTGATATAGCTTGAAGCCGGCCCCAATGGCGTTTGTGTTGTGAGTTCCTTTGTCCTTCCCCCTCCAATCACCATCTCACTCGTTACGCATAATATAACTCCCTTTTTACGGCACGATAGCCATCTGTTAGCTCTCCGGAACGATGTCCATCCGTTACTGGGGACTCAGCCGGCGTGCCACTGTTTGTTTTCCTTTTCTTGTCTTTTGTATTGCGGCAAAATAGCTGGCGTTTTACACCTGCAGCTAACGTGTATAATGATGATGATGATGATGCGGCAGGACAATCACCTGGTAAGTCGGAGCTGGATGGAGAGTGTGTCTGTGTTACACCTCGTGGCGATTTGGACGGTACTGTCACAGCTGCTGATGGAAAACTCTGAGCGAGTTGACTGGATGGATGACATGACAAATCACAGGAGAGATGGCTGCTCTTCACTACTAAATTAGCTATATATATATATATATTCAATCCGGCCAATATTAAAATTGGTAGCGCCACAACGTATGGAAAATACGATAAACATACGTAGAAGGAGAAAGATCAATGTTCATGAGAATAGTGAGTTACAACAAGTCCGCCATTGTGCACGGTTTCTTGCCATATCCGAGAACGTTTCCAGTCATGTGTGTTCCGGATCCTTCACACTCCAGCCAGGTAACCGAGAGCGTCCGACCACGGCTAACTTTGACGTTAGTTACTTCATGTTCCTGGCCCAAGTCATATGTTGGCCACCTTGCTTTCGCTTGCAGCCGACTTCTGAGTGCGCGAAGAGGGCACAGTGAGGTAAGCGATGAGTAGGCATGCGGAGAACGTGCCAAAGCCACTGAAGTCTGCGCAGAAAAATTATGCTGCTCAGTTGCCGGCAAGTCTGTCTGATCTAAAAATCCTTCGTCGAATATCTTCATTCCTAGTGTGATATTGCCATGGTACACCAGCAGTGTTCCGAAAGTAACGGTGATCCAAAACAGGCAGCTTCTCAACATCCTTTGCGCGAACAGGCCGTCTCGCAGCCATAGAGGAGAACCGGTCTCACCGTGTCATTGTAAACTCGACCCTTCAGAGCTAGACTCAGATCACCTTGGCGCCAGAGATGGCGGAGATTGCCAAAAACAACCCGAGCCTTGAAAACGCGCAGAGACCTCATCCGTTAAACCATTAGCGCTGAGGCAGCTTCCGAGGTAAACGAACTTGTCCACCACCTCTAGTGAGTGACCTAGAAGGGTAAGGTCAGGAGCAGCGCCTAGTCAGTCCCGCAGGAAAACCTTGCATTTTGATGGTGCAACGGTCATGCCAAACTGGGAGACAGAAATCAACCTACACAGAACATTTTGGGCAGCCTGTCTGCATACTCCAAATCCGAAGTCGGTCCCCCAGAAGCAGCTCGACGCCGCTGGGTTCACAGTTCTCTATAGCGAAATTGAACAAGAAGGGGGATACTGGGCAACCCTGTCTTATGCCACTGGTGATACCAAATGGGGGCGAAAGTCCGCCGTACACCCGCACTCGGCTCGATGTTTGAGAGTAGATGGCTTGAAGTAAGGTAACATACTTCTCGGGCACTTCCCTTCTCAGTAGACAACTCCAGAGTGCAGCTCTGTCGACTGAGTCCAACGCGGCTCGTATATCTAAGAAGACAACGATTGTTGGCTGGCCAAATGTTTGACGACACGAGTATTTGCGGAGTGTAAAGATGTGCTCGATGCAACTCCGACCTGAGCGGAACTCAGCTTGCTCTTCACGTATCCTCCGTTCGCGTACCAGGCTAAGCCACTTTAAAAGCAGAGCTGCGAGCATCTTGGAAGCAATACAGATGAGACTAATCTCTCTGTGGTTGGCGGTCAGTTCGGGTACCCTTTTTGAAGACGGGTGCCATATCTGTTATGCTCCTATCATATGGGATAATTTCAGTGACCCAGATCTCTTGGATGAGAGAAGTTAACCCCTGAACAAGTGGTGCCGCCATTTTTGAAAAGAGCCGGTGGATGTTCATCTGGGCCAGGGGTTTTGTAGTGCTTTAAGAGGCGAAGCTTGTGAGCAACCTCAGCCTCGGATGGTGGTGAAGCGTCTACATACCAGCGAGCGCTCTGGGCTCCAGAATGGAAACTCATTGGTGCTTTTGACCAATTAAACTGCTGCTGAGAGTGCTCGGCCCAACGCTCGAGTCGGCGTTTTTGACACTGGATTGGCTCGCCATTGGTTTCACATAAAACTTCGCTTACAGTCACCTTTTGCCGCCAGTGGATTGGATCAGAAGAAAAAGCTTACGGAAATTCCCTGAGGTGGCCGCTTGCTCCATTTCAATGACCCACTGCCTCCACCAGGCCTCCCGATCTTCCCAGAGAAGCTGTTTGACGTTAGCGTTAGTAGTCTTTCGTAGTGCATGGTATTTAACACTAGTAAGAATTGCTCGACAGGCTTCGAGAAGTTGGAGGGATCGTGCAGAGATCCAGTGGTTGACAGGGCTACTGGTGAAGTCACAGAACAACAGCAGTACATCAGCCATTTGAACTGATGCTTCGCTGCCATACAACAATGATGACCTATGAAATAAAGAATAATAAAAATGAGAGAAGGGGAACTTACCTGAAAACCTTAATGCACTAAGCAAAAATTCAGGGTCAAGGCGCCTTGTGTAGACAACATACCGTCACAAACAGCTGGCTATCGTGGAAAGATAAGGTGAAGCCACAGACCAGAGTTTCAGAGTTGTACATGGCGCCGCGGATGTGTCCAATTTCGATGTCCGTGCATGGGGCAGTCTTCAGCCGTGAGGCCAACGCATCCTGAAATGTGTGGAGAACGTTTGGGGCAGAAAGCTTAGCTACGTCAAGCCGTTTCCGGCGACGTTGCTGGGAGCCACCAAAACGTAGCGCAACCATAGCACACACCATCGCTTGATCCGAAATGAGATAGATACTCTAGATTGATTTGCAATCCTGTATCCTACGCCGCCAGCGATATCTAATGGCCATGTGGTCAATTTGTGTCCAAACAAATTTCTGATGCTCTGGCCACCGCAAAGGATAATCAACGGTACCCTATCTGCTGCATCGGGCAGGGTGGATAGGGGTTTGGATGCTACTGCTCAACCCTTCCCGTCTTCTTATTCCCACTCTTGCGCTTTTTCACCCTTATCATCCCGTTCCAGCTTCACTTTTATCCCCCCTGTTTTCAATCCCCCAATTCTCGACCCTCCTCCACCTTGCTTCAATAATCGCTTGTCTTTTAGTTTCAACTCACATGTGAATGCGGAGCGTCATTCCTGTCCTGTCAACAGGCCCAAGTCCAAGCAAGCGACCCACTCCAGTTCATCGGCTTCCATTTGGAGCCCTCAATCATCATTCAGACTGGCATGCCTCAATGTTCGCACATTGCTTTAGATGGGTCAACAGGCAGCACTTGCCTGAACATTAGAGACCCTCTCGATCGATATCTGCTGCTTATCGCAGACCCGCCTGCAAGACTCGAGCTCTGTGCTCACTCTGCGATCCCCTTCAGGTGACACTAGCAGCACTTGCTCATTGCGCCTATCCGGTGACAATGCAGCTCCGAGCACCGGCCAAGCCGGTGTTGGTAGTGCCCTGAGTCCCCGAGCTGAAGCTACTCTGATTGACTGGATTCCAATCAGTAGCCGGATGTGTGCGATCCGATTGGCTGGCTCGTTCAAAACTTCGAAGTCGCGTGGGACTAACAGGTGTATATTCGTTATTGCTGCATATGCACCGACAAACTGTAGCGATGACTCGGTAAAAGACGACTTCTATCGTCAACTGAACGAGCTCCTTAGCCACAGAAGAAGTTCGGACACTGTAGTGCTGGCCGGGGATCTGAACGCTCAAGTTGGCAAATTATCCACTGATGAGCTGCATCCGGGCGGCCAACATGGTGTAGGCAACCGTAACGATCACGGTGACCGGTTACTTCATTTGTGTGAAGGTGCTCGCTTTTTTCTTGCGAGCACTAATTTCCGACACAGTACCCGCCGAAGGGTGACTTGGCGCTCACCAGCCTCGAACCAGCTATGGACGCAGATCGATCACATTGCGATAAGTTACCGGTGGAGAGGCTGCGTCCAGAACTGTCGCTCGATTTGGAGCACAGATGAGGTCAACGACCATGCACTTGTATGTGCTAACCTGCGGATGCGTTTTGGCGGACGCCCACGAGCATGTTGTGAGCGCATTGACATCAGCCAACTGGCGAAGCCAGCTGTTCTGAATGCCTATCAAATTACGCTGTCATGCGAGTTAAGTAAGCGCTCACTGCATACAGTTAAAGCTCACTGGTTTCACATTCACCAGACCTTACTAGCAGCAGGTAAATCCTCATGTGGCATGTCTAATCGCCAACATGGACATTGGGTCTTTTCACAGTCTCCGGAACTTATAGATGCCCGCCGGCATATTCCGGCTGGAAGCGAACACAATGAAACTCGCAAAGAGCTCCGGGCAAAACTCCGTGCTAGCCTGAAGAGAGACCGAGAATCCTGGTGGTCTCATCGTGCATCAGAGATGGAAATGGCCATTTCCCTTGGTAACAATCGTAAGTCATTCCGGCTGATACGGGAAACGGGCAGCAGAAGACCTGGTGTTAGTTAAACAACTTGTGACGAGAGTGGACAGTCTATCCACAACTTGTCAAAACGCTTGGAGCGTTGGGCTGAGCACTTTGAAAGGCAATTTAATCGGTCGGAATTGTTAGATTACTCGTCGGCCTCTGATCGCCTCGCTCCGTGGGCTGTCCCTTTGGATCCACCCTCGCTCAGAAGTCGAACGTAAGATCGCACTGTTGAACTTAAATAAAGCCGCGGGACCTGATGATCTTCCTCCAGCCGGCTTTAACTTCGGGGGACCTGCTCTTGTGGATAATTTACACGAGTTACTAGTCAAAGTGTGGGAGCAGGAAACTGTCCTAACCGACTGGAGCCGCTCCGTCATAGTCCCAATTTTCAAGGGTGGCTCACGATCGACATGCGGCAGCCATAGAGGAATCAGTCTGATCTCCATCGCCTCCAAATTGCTTGCTTCTGTTATCCGTCACGGACTGACTGGCACTCGTGAAAGTCATATTCGTGAACAGCAAGCCGGGTTTCGTCGAGGTCGTGGCTGCATTGACCACATCCCCACCTTGCGTCAGTTGTTGGAGAACCGTCACATATATTGGCGGCCCACCGTTGTCGTGTTCCACGATATCAAAGATGCATTCGATTCGGTGGATAGACATGCACTTTGGGACTGTCTACTCAGGTAAGGTGTACCTGAGAAATATGTAAATATTATCCGAGCATTATACACGCGTAGCTCGGGCAGAGTGAAGGCTTACGGCAAGCTGTCGACGCCCTTTAATATCTCCAGCGGTGTGAGACAAGGATGCCCGCTGTCATCTTTCCTCTTTAACTTCGCTGTTGACGAAGTCATGGAAATCGCGTTCACAGAAAACGACTTAGAAGGTATGGATCTGCTCCCAGGAGAACGACTTCTTGACTTGGAGTATGCTGACGATATTGCCCTAATCTGTGATAGCTCCCAGCCGTGCCAAGCGGCACTGGACAGCTTAGAACTGTATGTCCGTCACTTCGGGCTTTGCTTCGCACCCTCGCAGTGCAGTGTTCCTCCAAGATTGGTCTGGATCGCCTCCTTCGCTGACCGTTGGTGGGAATCAGCTAGAAGTCGTTCAAATATTCAACTACCTGGGAAGTTGTATCAGCGCCCGTGGGATTGAAGATGAGATCACGAACCGTATAGCAACAGCTAGGGGGCGCTTTTGCTGACTTTCGCCACTTATGGCGGCGGCGCGATATCACTCTTGCCCTGAAGGGTAGTGTACAATGCGTACGCGGCGACACTGAATAGACAGCGTCTGCTAGCTTCGTGTAGCACAGTCGCACTGAAGTTTCAAGTCGGATCGCGCATAGTCGACTGTTAACGGGGATCCAGTCTAGTAGCACGGCCTCAGCACGTATGCTTAACGCAACCCCCATGCCAGCATAGCCAGCGGCTTCGGCGGTTGAACAGATAGGCGCAAAGTGAAAATACCAGTGGAATTCGCAGACGGTGAAACTAGTCGCAGCGTTGTGCTAGAGTCCTGTAAATGGGTCTCGCTGAGACAGCAGACATCAATGGTCGTAGTTCCTAGAGTGCGAGCAAGGGCCCCCCTATGATCCAATAGGCATCAGCGTCCGGACATTGAAGATTGCCAGCTTGCATTAGGAACGCGACGCTAGAAATGGCTTGTCAACACGACTTGGCGCCTCTTCGGACCTAGGCTCGTGATCCGCATAACGAGAACGTTCGCCTAAGACGGCACGAAGTTGTGAACTCGAAAACCGAGGGGGAAGACCAAGGATGGGGGTGAACAAACGTGGGATAAAGTGACTAGACGGTGGTGCGGTAAAAAGTGCTTTGGTTGGTTCAGCCGCCGACACCTCGGCCGATGAGAGCAGTTTGAGAAAGTGAGGGCAGGTAGAGCGACGACGGAGAGAGTGAGCGAAGCATTGTTGGGATATGGATCAATAGGTGGTGTAGGCATAGTACTTCTCGGTTGCCCAGGCCGAGGAAGAGGGTTGGTTTAGGGACCCCATCCGGAGCCTTGGATCATAAACACCTAACCCGCAAGTCAGCGGGGCGATTGAAGTATATCGTGATTGTTAGGAGCCATCTTTCGAGTAGAGGCAAACTACTCAGGGCGCCCAAAGAGCCCCAGTGAGGCAGCAAAGACTACTGAGCTCGCCGCGAAGCACGAAGGCCGTTGACAACCGGGTGGCTCATACGCCTTCATGGAAGCCGGTGGTCATCAAGCTTATTCATCCGAGGCTACGCTCGACATCTTACCTGTTGAATTGATGTAGAGAGACTGCGACGCGTTACAGTGTCATAGCGTGTTCATTTGTTTGACTAATTGGGTTAGTCTGTTGACGTTAGCTGCTGTGTCTGTACGTTCTCCGATCCCTGACCCAGCGTTTGTTTCTAATGTGAACATAAAATTCATTTCCTAAGTTTCCTCTAAGACTCATAGTTGCTGAACTAACGAAGGCTCAGTTCCTGTACACATTTTTCAAGTTAAGGTGGGACCTGCGTGCGATTCATGTAAAATCAACACAGACCACTACATATTTCTGTGCATATTCCTTACTTTCGGAGCGCAAAGTAATTGTGCATAATGCTTCCGACAAGACACTTATTTTTCAGCCCTGTAGTCACCCAAGTGGCAGGTCGATTTCATCTGGTTGCTCTACCACTTCTGGCCTAACAGTGGACGATTCACCGGGAGAAGCGATGTATCAGCTTGTCGGGAAAGTAGCGTTGCTTTTGTAGTTACCCAAGTTGTAAGGTGGGTGTCAGACAGCATAACTGTTTATTATGGATGATTAGCCATTTCGGCCACAAGTAGGCAGCATCTCGTATTAGACGAAACTATCGAATGAGCAGACAACATACTCCGATTAGTTTTCAGTAACCGCTGTCCATACGAGCTAGACCTTTTTTTCAAATACCTATCGACAACCTGCTTCGGTACCTATTGTTCTCCAGTGCTACGTCTGGCCATGTAGTCTCAGGGGGACCAGTAGCTGTATCTCACCTCTGTCCCATTTAGTTGTTGAAAGTTTGGGAAAATAAAAGCACTTAATTCCCTTCGGCAATTTGAAAGGTACAGCAAGGAGACGACATTTGTTTCTCATCGGTTATTGTTATTGACACTGAAGAGACAACACGAGATACTTGCATCTACCAAATGTTTTTGCTGTACTTTTCAAATTTGTTCGTTTGTCATTTCTATTCATCTGTAGTCGTTTAATACGGGGATCCGAACTGTGGTAATCAACATTGCATTTCGCCGCTCGCGCACACTTTCTGTTCTCAAGATCGAACATACCAGGTTTACGTATCAATGGGAGCACGGTGCCTGCCAGCAGAAAGAAGACTTGAAGGGCGTCAATAATACGCTGGAAGGCCGTACCGGTGCTTCGCTGCCACGCGACCACCGTCAGTTTCGCACAGGTTAAAGATATTGCAAAACCGCCCACACCTGCGCTGATCCGTATCGGGGACCTTTGGATTAGGAGTCAAACGTTTTTCTCCAATCGTCCACCTGCCGATAATGCCTTTCATTGACTCCTCGTGACTGGTTGTAAAATCGTGTGAAAATATATTTAGTCGTCTCAACAAGCATGACAATAGTAAAGTCCCAGTCTATTTAACTTAGTGATAGGTCGCTGGTATCAGTTTTAATTTATCGCCTTGATTTGAGTCCGAAAATGGGCATAGCAGTCGGCCGCACTGACGCTTCAGTGCCACGCAATCACCACCCGTCGCACGTGGTGTAAAGATACTGCGAGGATCGCTCAGTTCCTTACGCAGGCTCGAATCGGCGACCTCCGTAGACTTTCGGCCGCTGGCCGGCTTTGCGTCCGACATCTAGGGCGGAGTCGCCGGACTCAACGTTGGGCGTTGTTGGCTCCTCTTGTTTGTCTGATTGGAGTCCTCGCGCGCTACTTTGTACTTTGCTTATGGCGGTAGAAGGCACGATGAACAATACAATACATTAATGCAATACACCGAAAGTGTGTGTACTCATAAGTTGTCCTTTTTGCGAGACCAGTTATGAGTCTTCCTTCGAGCAATCTCCTGATGCTCTGGCAGTCACAGACGATAGTAAATGGCGCCCTATCTGTTGCATCGAGAAGGGTGCATAGGGGTTTCGATATTACTGCTTAAGCTTTCCCGTCTTTTTATTACACCTTTTGCGCTTTTTCATCCGTCGTTCCGCTCCAACTTCACTTTTATTCCCGTGTTTTCAATCCCCTAATTATTGACTCTCCCCCATCATGCTTCAATAGTCAATTATTTTCTTATTTCAACTCACACAATCGCAGGGCGTCGTACCAGTTCAGTCAACAAGTCCATGTTCAATCAAACAGACAACGTCCGTTCATCCGTTTTCCTTTGGAGTCCTCTAGTCTTCCTAAGACTGGCATTCCTCAACGTGCGCACTTTGCTACAGCTTGGGCGATAGGCAGCACTCACCCGAACACTCGAGATCCATTCGATCGATATTTGCTGTTTATCGGAAACCCGTCTGCAAGATTCGAGCTCCGTGCTTACCGTGCGATCTCCCCACATGCGACGCAGATGGCACATTCTCGTTGCACCTGTTTTGAGATGATGCAGCTTCAAATGCGGGTCAAGTTGGCGTCGGCATTGTTTATAGTCGCAGGGCTGAAGCTGCCCTGATCGACTGGATCCCAGTCAACAACCGAATATGCGCCGTTAGATTAGCTAGCTCGTTCATAGCTTCGAAGTCGCGCGGCCACAAACGGTGCCTGTTTGTTATTTCGACCTACGCCCCCTACAAACTGCAGCCCTGATCCGGTGAACGATGATTTCCATCACCAAACTAACGATTTCCTTCGCCTCAGAAAGAGTACGGGTACTGTGATGCTGACTTGTGATCTAAACGCCCAAGTCGGGAAATTATCATCTGATGAGCTTCATCTGGGCGGCCAACATGCTGTAGGCTGCTGCTGCTGGTGTCCATCATACTTCGCAGGCTATCCCCAACACGCGAATCGTTGCAGCGAGAAGAACAAGCTGGGTTTCGCCCTGGTCGCGGCTGCATCGATCAAATCTTCACACTTCGCCAGATCCTCGAGCTCCGCCATGTGTATCAGAGGCCAACGATTGCTGTGTTCCTGGATATCCGTGCTGCCTTCGATTCTGTCGATCGTACAGTACTGTGGCAGTGCCTTCTGAGGAACGGTGTCCCCGAGAAGTTCGTCTCCATACTGCGCGCTCTGTACAGTCTGACCTCGGGCAGGGTTAGGGCTTATGGCATGCTTTCGCCTACCTTTGTGGTCTCCAGTGGAGTTCGACAAGGATGCCCTATCTCTCCGTTCCTATTCAACTTTGCCATTGAGGATGTCCTGAAGAACGCTCTGAGCGATTCGTTGAACGCTGGCGTTGAGCTCCTCCCAGGTAGTCGAGTTGTTGATTTGGATTATGCTGATGATATCGTCTTGCTAGGTGACGATCCACAGGTCGTCCAACTTGCATTAAACCGCTTGACGATTGAAGCATCAAAGTATGGTATGTGCTTTTCGCCATCCAAATGCAAGGCTCTCCTTCAAGACTGGCAGGTGCCTCTGCCTGCACTCACGCTTGCTGGTGAGACACTGGAGGTTGTGGAGAGCTTTGTCTACTTGGGAAGTTGCATCACTGCTGGCGGGGCTGTTGGAGACGAGATTTCGATGCGCATCTCGAAAGCACGCCTCGCTTTTTCTAGGCTGAGGCATTTGTGGCGTCGCCACGACATTCGTCTCTCCATCAAAGGGCGGGTCTATTGTGCAACTGTTCGTGCTGTACTGTTGTACGGATGCGAGACCTGGCCCATTCGTAAAGATGACTTGCGCAGGCTATCCGTCTTCGAGCACCGCTGTCTGCGGTCCATTGCCCGTGTGTGGTGGCAGCACCACGTAAGCAATGTGGAAGTTAGACAGCGTGTCTTGGGACGTGGAAGCCACTCGCTCGAGGAGCTCATCTCACTGCATCAACTGCGGTGGTTGGGACACGTATTGCGCATGCCTGTCCAGCGTTACCCCCGTCGTGCGTTGTTTGCACTTGCTGGACAGGGCTGGAAGAGACGGTCTGGTGGACAGCCTACAACATGGAGAAGCCGCATGAAAAAGTTGACGAAACAATTGGCCTCGGCCGGTTGTTGTCGACTACCTGGTTGGGGTCCGAGAGACGAGGAGACTTGCTGGTTGAAAACCTTGGAAGTTATGGCTCAAGATCGATGTCAATGGCGGACGTGTGCATCAGTGTGTTGCGGTGTCCCTTCCTCCTCCCCCTAAAAACGAACAAACTGAAAAAAAAAATTTCAAAAACTGTGAGTGGTAAACTTGACAAAAAAAGCATTTCTTGTTGCTCTTTTCTTATTATTCATATTGTTTTCCTATTCAGCCATGATTCCGATGGCACAATATCTGTACCACAGATTGTGTATAATATATATATATATATATAGGCTCCCGTATTGATAACGGTGAGCGGTGGCTACACCTGTGTGAAGACGTTCGTCTCTTGTGAGTGCTAACTCCCGGCACAGCATCCGCTAAGGGTGACTTGGCGCCCACCAACCATGCACTCAGATTGATCACATTGCAATCAATTGCCGCTGGAGTGGTTGCGTACGTAACTGTCGCTCGAGTTAAAGCACGAGCGTGTGTGCCAACCTTCGGGTGCGTTTCGGCGAACGTTCGCAAAGTTGCTGTGAGCGCAGATATCAGCCAACTGGTGAAGTCAGGTGTTCTGAATGTGTATCAAAGTACGCTGGCATCCGGGCTTGGTAAGCGCCCACTGAACACCGTTGAAGATCACTGGTCGCATATTCGCCTGGTCTTACTATCAGCGAACATGTCTTCATGTGTCAAATCAAATTGCGAACCTGCACATTGGGTCTCTACGCCGACGTGTTCCGTCTGGAAGTGATTACAATGAGACTCACAAAAATCTCAGAGCAAGACTACTTGCTAGCCCGAAGAGAGACCGCGAAAGCTTGTGGTCTCATCGTGCTTTGGAAAGGGAAATAACCGCTGCCGTTGGTAACCACCGTAAGTTATTGCTTTTGATATGGGAAACAGGCAGCAGGATACCTAGTGTTAGCGAGACCATACGCAACGAGAGTGGACAGCCGATCCACAGTTTTTCAAAGTGCTTGAAGCTTTGGGCCGAGCACTGCGAAGCAGTTTGACCAATCTGACACATCACTTTCTTTTTCGGGCATCGGTTACCCTCCCTCACGTGCAAAACTCGAACGTAAGATCAGACTGTTCCAATTGACTAACGTCGCAGGGGCCGCTAAAATCCCCTAGCCCTTTTTAAATTCCGAGGACTTGCTCTTGTAGATGGTTTATACGAGTTCATAGCGAAACTGGGAGCAGACTGTCCCAATAGACTGGAGCCGCTCCCTCACTGCCCTAATTATCAAGCGAAGCTCCCGTTCAGAATGCGACAATCATAAGGGGATCCGTCTGGTCTCAATTGCCTCCAAATTGCTTGCCTCTGTCATCCTTCACAGACTGACTGGCACTCGTGAAAGTCAGATTCTTGAGGAGAAAGCTGTGTTTCATCGACGCCGGGGCGCATCGCTCACACCCCTTTGCGTCAACTGTTAAAGCGCCCTCACGCATAATGGTGGCCCACTGTTGTCGTGTTCCTCGCTATCAAAGGTGCCTTCGATTCAGTGGATCGCTGTGCCCTTCGTAACTACTTAGGAAAGGTGTGTCCAAGAAATACGTAAATATTATCCGAGCGCTATACGCACGTAGCTCGAGCAGAGTGACACACACGTTAGCTAGAGGTGGGAAACACCTCAGCTACTGTGCCGCAATACCTAAAAGAAAAATAGGAATAAAATGCAACAGGTGAAAGCTAACTGAGCTACCGGTAACGGATGGGCATCGTTACGGTAAGCTACCAGCCGGCTACTATGCAGCAGAAAAAGAATAATTTACTATGCGAAATTATAACATTCTAAATAATGAGATCGTGGTTGGAAGGGGAGGTTAAGAGGGATGGGGTGGAACAAAGAAACTCACAGTTCGAACGCCACTGAGATCGGCTCCTAGCCATAACAACAAGTGTATCCAGCCAAACGTGTTCATCATCTTTCGTACACCAACCAGGGAGCCGAGACGCTCCAACTGAGGCCAGCTTCGAAGCGAGGGCCCTCATTCCTCTTGACCAAGTCATCGCTTGGCGACCTCACCTCTTCTTTCATCCACACCTCCGGCGCGCAAACAACGCATGTCGCGGGAGTCGGTGGGCTGGCTTGCGTAACACGTGGCCGAGCCATCGGAGCCTGGTGCGTGAAATAACGGTGCTGAGCGGTTCAGTTCCTTTTCCTGTGCCGTAAACAAGGCGTCGAACACGCTCGTTGCTCACACGGTGTTCTCACCAGATGTGAGCTAAATTGCGAAGGCACCGGTGGTCGAACGTAACTAGCCTCTTTATGTCCGCTAATCTAAGGGGCCAGGTTTCACAACCGTACAGTAGGGTCGAACATACCGCTGCATTGTACACTCTACCCTTCAGGGCAAGAGTGATATCGCGCCGCCGCCATAAGTGGCGAAAGTCAGCAAAAGCGCCCCCTAGCTGTTGCTATACGGTTCGTGATCTCATCTTCAATCCCACGGGCGCTGATACAACTTCCCAGGTAGTTGAATATTTGAACGACTTCTAGCTGATTCCCACCAACGGTCAGCGAAGGAGGCGATCCAGACCAATCTTGGAGGAACACTGCACTTCGAGGGTGCGAAGCAAAGCCCGAAGTGACGGACATACAGTTCTAAGCTGTCCAGTGCCGCTTGGCACGGCTGGGAGCTATCACAGATTAGGGCAATATCGTCAGCATACTCTACAAGTCAAGAAGTCGTTCTCCTGGGAGCAGATCCATACCTTCTAAGTCGTTTCTGTGAACGCGATTTCCATGACTTCGTCAACAGCGAAGTTGAAGAGGAAAGGTGACAGCGGGCATCCTTGTCTCACACCGCTGGAGATATTAAAGGGCGTCGACAGGTTGCCGTAAGCCTTCACTCTGCCCGAGCTACGCGTGTATAATGCTCGGATAATATTTACATATTTCTCAGGTACACCTTACCTGAGTAGACAGTCCCAAAGTGCATGTCTATCCACCGAATCGAATGCATCTTTGATATCGTGGAACACGACAACGGTGGGCCGCCAATATATATGACGGTTCTCCAACAACTGACGCAAAGTGAAGATGTGGTCAATGCAGCCACGACCTCGACGAAACCCGGCTTGCTCTTCACGAATATGACTTTCACGAGTGCCAGTCAGTCTGTGACGGATAACAGAAGCAAGCAATTTGGAGGCGATGGAGATCAGACTGATTCCTCTATGGCTGCCGCATGCCGATCGTGAGCCACCCTTGAAAATTGGGACTATGACGGAGCGGCTCCAGTCGGTTAGGACAGTTTCCTGCTCCCACACTTTGACTAGTAACTCGTGTAAATTATCCACAAGAGCAGGTCCCCCGAAATTAAAGCCGGCTGGAGGAAGATCATCAGGTCCCGCGGCTTTATTTAAGTTCAACAGTGCGATCTTACGTTCGACTTCTGAGCGAGAGGGTGGATCCAAAGGGACAGCCCACGGAGCGAGGCGATCAGAGGCCGACGAGTAATCTAACAATTCCGACCGATTAAATTGCCTTTCAAAGTGCTCAGCCCAACGCTCCAAGCGTTTTGACAAGTTGTGGATAGACTGTCCACTCTCGTCACAAGTTGTTTAACTAACACCAGGTCTTCTGCTGCCCGTTTCCCGTATCAGCCGGAATGACTTACGATGGTTACCAAGGGAAATGGCCATTTCCATCTCTGATGCACGATGAGACCACCAGGATTCTCGGTCTCTCTTCAGGCTAGCACGGAGTTTTGCCCGGAGCTCTTTGCGAGTTTCATTGTGTTCGCTTCCAGCCGGAATATGCCGGCGGGCATCTATAAGTTCCGGAGACTGTGAAAAGACCCAATGTCCATGTTGGCGATTAGACATGCCACATGAGGATTTACCTGCTGCTAGTAAGGTCTGGTGAATGTGAAACCAGTGAGCTTTAACTGTATGCAGTGAGCGCTTACTTAACTCGCATGACAGCGTAATTTGATAGGCATTCAGAACAGCTGGCTTTGCCAGTTGGCTGGTGTCAATGCGTTCACAACATGCTCGTGGGCGTCCGCCAAAACGCATCCGCAGGTTAGCACATACAAGTGCATGGTCGTTGACCTCATCTGTGCTCCAAATCGAGCGACAGTTCTGGACGCAGCCTCTCCACCGGTAACTTATCGCAATGTGATCGATCTGCGTCCATAGCTGGTTCGAGGCTGGTGAGCGCCAAGTCACCCTTCGGCGGGTACTGTGTCGGAAATTAGTGCTCGCAAGAAATAAGTGAGCATCTTCGCACAAATGAAGTAACCGGTCACCGTGATCGTTACGGTTGCCTACACCTTGATGGCCGTTCAGATGCAGTTTATCTGTGGATAATTTGCCAACTTGAGCGTTCAGATCCCCGGCCAGCACTACAGTGTCCGAACTTCTTCTGTGGCTAAGGAGCTCGTTCAGTTGACGATAGAAGTCGTCTTTTACCGGATCATCGCTAGAGTTTGTAGGTGCATATGCACTGTTAACGAATAGACACCTGTTAGTCCCGGGCTTCTTCAAAGTTTTGAACGAGTTAGCCAATCGAACCACACACATCCGGCTACTGATTGGAATCCAGTCAATCAGAGCAGCTTTAGCCCGGGGACTCAGGGCACTACCAACACCGGCTTAGCCGGTGCTCGGAGCTGCATTGTCACCGGATAGGCGCAATGAGCAAGTGCTGCTAGTGTCACCTGAAGGGGATCGCAGAGTGAGCACAGAGCTCGAGTCTTGCAGGCGGGTCTGCGATAAGCAGCAGATATCGATCGAGAGGGTCTCTAATGTTCAGGCAAGTGCTGCCTGTTGACCCATCTAAAGCAATGTGCGAACATTGAGGCATACCAGTCTGAAGGATGATTGAGGGCTTCAAATGGAAGTCGACGAACTTGGCCGTTTTGTTGGACATGGGCTTGTCGACCTAGCAGGAATGACGCTCCGCATTCACATGTGAGTTGAAACTAGGATGTAATGGCCTAGCAAAGGAAGGTGGGGGAGGGCCGAGAATTGGGGGGTTGGAAACTGGGGGGATAAAAGTGAAGCTGGAACGGGACGGTGCGAGAAAAAGCGTAAGATGGAGAATAAGAGGATGGGAAGGGTTGAGCAGTAGCATCCAAACCCCTATCCACCCTGTTCGATGCAGCCGATAGGGCACCGTTGATTGTTCTCTGCGGTGCCAGAGTATCAAGGAATTGTTTGAAGTTCGGACACTTTGAGAATCAGTTTAATCAGCCAGTGTTACTGGCTTGCTTGGGAACCCTTCTCCCTGGACCATCTCCTTGGACCCGCCTTCAGGCGCATAAGTGGAACGTGTAATCAGATGTAATTCCCCCAACCCTCGTAAATGATCTACTTAACTTAATAGTGAAGCTGTGGAAGGAAGCGACTATGCCAACAGACTGGATCCGATCCGTTATACTTCCAATTTTCAAAGGGACCTCACGTTCTAATTGCGATAATCATAGAGGAATCAGTCTGATGACATAGACTGAAGGGCACCCGTGGAAGCCAGATTCGCGAAGCTTAAGCCGGGTTTTGCCAAAATCGATGGTGTCTTGACACTGCTTTATGTCCTTTCTTGAAATACCGCCATATTTATTGCTCATCCACCTGTACCTGAAGATCATAATTGCTGTTTATTTCGTGAATCCATGTGCCTTCTGGAACTGTGTTTCCCACCTTTATCTGGCATGTAATGACGATGCTTTCACACCGCAGTTCGGCTGCACCAATTTACATTTAAACTAGGTCTTTTTAAGCTGGATAAATTTCATTCCACTTTAATTGGTTTGTTCTGCCTACCTGAATAATCTTCTATTAACTTGTACACATTGTTTGCGCTAATTGCGCTTATCTTCGTTAACTTCATTGCGTTTGTAACATTTTAAGTAACTTCTGGACATTTTGTATTTATCGCGGATTCATTGCTAATCAACTTACTTCATATGCTAATTTAGAGAGGGGTTATGTCTGCATGGTCGTATGTTTTAACAGATATACATTATTTGACAATGTTATTTCAAGTGATTGGCTGTTGCTTGATATCCCTGGTGTGGCTGCGCTTGATGTACATGTTGACAAGGTGTCTGCCTGTGTTACCCACTACTTCATCTATACTGGCTCCAGGCGACAGTTGGCCGTTGCTGGAGGGGACGGAGTGCACGGTCCTTGTGGCTTACGTGCACTCAGTGTGTAGTGGACTACGGTCCAGCCACCGCCTTGTGTACGCTTGATTCCCCAAATACAGCGTACTTGTATTTACCTGTGTGGATTATGGGCCGGCTCCGCTGATGAAACGTGTCCTCCATCCACATGCCTCCCGGTCTTATTCCTTCGGGTTTACACTGGATGTGTGGTGTGTAGTTGGTGCAGCGGAAGCCACCCATGATCTCTCTGTAGGCGCTGGCGTACTGTGGCTGGCCACAGTAACAGGCAAATCCGAAACCGGATGCCGTCAACCGATGTTGATGATAGTAGGGCCCGATCCGAACTTGTTTCTGGAATCTACCTTTGCAATCGCTCGATGGTTGCTTTCTTCGAGGATCCTGCACTCACAATGTTCAACGAGGTTCCTATTGCGAGCACGCAGCGGCCAGTCACGCGAAGTTTCTCGATGCGATCCACCATCAAACTCTTGACAGCATGAGGTGGTATCCAGTTGGTGAGATTCTATATCTTGCCTCAAATAAACACTTGTTCACATGGCCCTGAGCCGACCTCAGTGGCTTTCATGTCGTGAGTTTCCTTGTCCCTCCCCTCAAAGTATGATCTCACTCTGACTCGAACCGTTATGGTACCTGTTTTTATTCCAGTATGTAACATTTTATACTTGATTTTGTTCATACCTCTTATCTATTTGTATTTCTGCACTGAATGCGGAATTTCTTACCTCCAGCTAACGTGTGGGATTATGACGATTATTGCGTTAAGTATAGTAGTACCCCAGACACTGCCTTCTAAAAGGGAAGTGTCACAAACTAGTGCGATCAGCTGTACTGAAGGCGGCTCCTAAGTCTAGGAAAACGATCATAGTGTATAGTGTCGTTGGGCGCTTTTCATGTACTCAGCGGGACGTGATTATCTTCCGGGGAAGAATTGTCTAGTTTACACTTTAAACTATTGTAGGAAGCGGTAAGTCACCACAGCGTTTTACTTGGCGACAATTTACTGAGAATGGCACTGGGACTAATCCTCATCTTCTCGTAAAACCTTATTTGATTCATCATGAAAAACAAGCGTACGGCTGCTAATATCAGCCTTCCATAGGATATTGAATAACGCTGCAGTGCAGTGATTTATCAATCTGTACCGTTCTCTAAAACAATATGGGTAAGTTGTGTTGCGTCCTACTGTGTTGTTTCGCACCAACAGCGCGACTTGTCTTCAGCATTTTAGATTCTGGGTGGTCTGACATCGACATTTCAGGTGCGTTCTGATGATTTTGTGAACGGCGGTGCTACAGCGCTTGATAGGTTGCTTTTTGAAGTGCTTCCGAAATGTCGAGCCGACGTTTCTGGGGATGGATCATTCTTCCTTCTTGTTCAGATTTTGCTTTCTTAACTATCCTCTCTAATCCAATAATTCGAATGGGTTTTAACACCTTTATTAGCCTCTTTAGCACTCGCTTTTCTATCCAATTAATTTTCCGATCAGCTCTTGAGTTTCTTACTGGACGCTGTAGAGATCCTCGACATCTGGAAACTTCAACCAGTTTGATCAGTGCTCGCATTCCGTTTACAATTTAGTCATCTCGATCTATTTAGCGACAGCGATATCGAATGCTTTTTACCCTGTTCACTGGTAGCGATTCATCTCCACATTTACCCCGTTCATCTCTTTTATCAGTTACAGCATGTTCCGAACCAGCTTAACATAGTTGAATCAGCAAATGTTAATTAAGGTGCCGAGTAAGAATCCTGGAATTTGAGTATCTCGGTACAATTAGCTGACGGGTATGGACCATCTACTGCTAATGGCGATATCGTCGAGTTGAATATTAAGTATCGTTTCACTCGGTTGACACCAGACTGAGTAATGCGAACATGTGCCGGAGAGCGGAGCTGCTGGTATAGTTTGACTTGCACATAGCTGAGGGAATTAATTGGCATCACCAGCGCAATTTCTACCAGCTTTCTAACGTCCTCTATTCTTTTGTTGGACGTATACCTGGTGAAACGCCTCGCGTCCAACTCCCCGCCAACGATCATACCATCATTATCAGTGACAGTACATCGGTACTCTACGCAGATACCTTCCTGCTTTGAAGGATCACTATATCAGCATCCCTGGCAATGTCACTGTGGGACGGTAGTTACCTACTGAATTCGTTTTTTATTACTTACGAACTGCTGTCTGCGAGAACATGCCCAAAACTGTGAAGACTTCACCTCTTCAGTCCGCCCCTGTTAATTCTAGTGAACCTTTCAGGTAGAACGGTAATTCGCTGAACTCTATTCTATTTGTTCTCTTTCGACATTTCTCATGAAGGCGATTATGATATCGCAAATCCCCTGTCAATGATTTAATGTCAATATAAACGTGGAAAGTAGTTGTTCTTCACCGAAGCTGTACCGGCTAGCTGGAAATTCAGTGCGATGGTGCTGTTTTGTGTGTTATTTGCGGAAAAAGCGATCTTTAGCTCATACGAGCAAAGTGGGATACATCTGTTTTGGACGGATCTTATGCTAAATGCGAGCGCTGAAGAAATGCGTGTTCGGCTGAAGCCCGATGTAGATGTTCGTTAAAATTAGTTGCGGCATCGGTAGCAATCTCTTACTGGCTGACATGAGGAGTGATCTACATGTGGGGGCAGAATAATAGGTCAATGTGGTGCTTGCGCTCTCAAAACAGACGTTTCTGCATTCTTTTTCTCTTCCTTTCAACCACCAGTCCTTTTTCATTTTAGTCCTGTTACTTGATGACATCAAGTAAGGTTGATTCACGAAGTAGTACAAGGCGCTATGGAGCGGCGCAATCAACGCTGAATAGCCTCTCTAGAGTGGTCCCATTATTTGGTATCCGCTTCGCACCTTGACCCTGAATATTTGCTTAGGGCACTAAGATTTTCCGGCAAGTCCCCCTTCTCTCTCACTTATTATTCGTAGTTAGTTGTGGTTGCATGGCAGCGAAGCATCAGTTCCCATGGCCGATGTACTGCTGTTGATGATGACTTGGTAGGCTTTGCTTTCTGTTTTCATAATTTTATCATTATAACTAAGTTGAATTTGGTGGCCTACCCTGCAGCGCTGTGCCATCCTCTACCAATTTTTGTTTGTGGCACCAGTGCAACACGATCATTTCGTTGCAATCAACGGATCGTCTGTTCAAGCCTGTGCTAATGTATGCGACTCTGTAATGTCCATACCAACTGCAACTGTTGGAATCCAGCTTCAAGTGCGATATACCGCTTCACTTCTGATATTTCCTATCACCCCTTTAAGAGAAAGGACTGCGGTGATTAACGGTAGGCGTACTGTGTGTCACCGCACTTGAACATCAGCTTCTTCAGAGCTCTACGTATATCTCTCACCCAATGTACCCAACGACAGCGTAATGAATTACTTACGTGACTGCCAAGCGGCTGTTACTTGCCTCAATTCGTGACAGTAATTCCTTGGTCGCTTATCACGTACGCAAACTTGTGTATCAGTGACACTTTCAGAATGTGAACAGTTCAATTAATCCTTGGTTATGTTAACTTATGGTGTTTACGTCTGACTCACTTTGGTACCTCCGTTTTAGTATCCCTAGTGGGACTTCATAACCGGCGAACCATTGTATGCGTCGACACCATAGAATGTAGGTATAGACATCGTCAATGCACATTATACGTTTTTATACTCCCACCCCTTTCGCTTCTCTCTCTGTCACTGTCTTGCTTGTTAGGTTACACAGCCCACCACCACCACCTTGCAAGATAATGGCTAATGAGGATCAAAATTTGTCCAGGAATATGACCCAAATTTGCACCAGACAGTGTAATCGGACTGTGACACTGTGCCACTGGAAATCGGAACCAATTCATGTAGCGGAAAACCGCACCAAACACAATTTGGTTTTTATTCTGGTGCAGTGGCCGCCACTACTCGATTATTTTCGTGTTTGAAAGAAACCGTTTTTATTTTTAACCAGTGTGAAGGGCTGCTTATTATACTGTATTATAGCCGCTGCTTTCTCTTTACATTCTGTTCAGGTACAAATATATTTAGTACCTGTCTCGCTCGTTCTGACTGAATTAGCGCGGGAGGAGTTGGGATATGTGAGAGTTGGAGTAATCCCGATTATGTTTAAAATGTTTCGAAATACTGGTAGCTCGGGTTGATGAATCAATTGTTCATTTGTTCTCCGAGCTTGGCGATTTTCTCGCAAACGTTTCACCACCATGCGAGGTGGCATCCTCAGTGCAGTGATATGCAGCATATCACTGCACTGAGGATGCCACCTCGCATGGTGGTGAAACGTTTGCGAGAAAACCGCCAAGCTCGGAGAACAAATGAACAACCGATTATGTTGCTGGATTCCGTTATGATATCGAAGCTTTCACCAGTCAAATCGTCTCCCTGAAATAATTGCTGCACGCATTGACAAGGCTCGTGTAGCTCTCTGAAGTCTCTTTCATAGGGGGGCGAGGAAAGCCCCTTACCTAAGGAAATGGGGTACACTGCTATTTATCCAACGGTTATTTTATGTCAGAGACATGGCAACTGCACCCTGATAACATCAAGAGACTGACCGTGTCTGCATTTGTACCGGCAGGCGGCTGATGATGTCTGGTACGATCCTCGAGTACCTAATACTGTTGACCACTAGCTGCTGTTTCGTAACAGGCTGCTTTACCCAGAACTGCAGTGTGTTGACTTTTTTTGACTGCACCGGCCGAGTTCTGGTCTCCGCACTCTTACCATTTGGCTGATACTGCTCATATCATTTGTCAACACATTTGCAACGATGAGGTGCGCAAGCAAGTACTTTGCGGTAATCGTCAGTTTACTTCGTTAGATCAGCAAACACTGGATACCTTTTCAAGTCAACAATGCGCTTTATACACCCATGACGAGTGATTATCCAGCGTGTATGTTGGGAATTTTCTTGTTTTGCTTGCCTGATATACTGCCGAAAATGAAGTCGCAGCCCAAAAGCTTCGGTGCTGTTGGTGCGGCTCATCTGGAATGGGATCCACTCAACGCACTGTGCGCTAGGCTCGCGACTGGCACCAGTTGCTCGTTTTCGGTCACCTCTTACTTTGCTCATCCGTTTAAGTTGCATCGGATACTAAGCTATCTGAGTGGTAGAACTGTGGCATGGAAAGCCGCTAAAGGTGGGTTTCCGATGCTGCGCAGTTCTCACACAGCAGTCATCTGTTTGTGAACGCGTGTTGTTTGTAGGATATAAGTACGTCTAATAATGAGTCGGCTGTACGCCGAGACGGCGCTTCGCTGCCCTGCGACCACTACTAGTCGCACACGGGCTGAGTATACCGCGAATACGCCCACCCCTACGCGGATTCGAACCCGTGCCGCAAGATTAAGGGACGAGCTCTGGATGTTTTCTCCTGATGCAGTTCGTTTTACATCAGATACTTTTTCTCTTTTATTGCTATTCCTCATTAATAGGATCATTGTGTTAAGGGAGCCTGCTCATAGAAGCCATTCAAGCCTGGTTCGATGCCGGTAGTCTCAGCCGAAGCTCTGACCGAGCCAACGGCAGCAAGCCAATAACAGCGCTTCTTCCATCGGAGTCGATCAATGACTACGCTTTGGTTTGGAGGCGGCCAACAGTAGCGCTTTCCCGCTTCTGGTAGTTTGGGATCTTCTCTAGGTCATTTCTCTCGAACTATGTACTTCCGACTCCTTAGGGCTCAATTGAGTGCTTTGACGAAATCATTGTTTTCCTGATTTGGGAAGTGGCTGGGTCGGGATTTGAAGAACAGTATGGTTTATCGTTGTCAGTGGAAACAACACACATAGCTTAAGTGGTGGTGAAACATTAATACGAATTATTGCTTAAGTTGTCTATACCTCCTAATTGAGTGGAATTCTGAGGTAGCATGGCTGTGGCACGTAAAAACGCTCGCACACACGGAGACACGGCTGTCGCTCCATGCCATCCTTTTGAGTCGGCGTTTCGGGATCAGCCATATCAATGCAGTTGCTAAATTAATAACGCTCTTACACCCACTTCTTTACTAACTCCCAACCAGTCTACCATGTTATTTCGGTTTTTTGTCCATTCTTAAGTTACTTTTTTACCAAGTGAATCAAGGTGCCTAGATCCACCGCACTTCAATGCACTTATCATTTTCCACTAGGTGGAGTGAACTTCACCGTAATAACTTGCTAGCAACAATCCCAAGGCACTTGTATCTTGCCTTAGTTACATTCCACTTTTTCTTCATTTCTTGTCTTTTTTCTTTAATGGCTTTTAGTTGGATACATGCACATCGCGGAATCGATAAGTCTGATGTATATGGTATTTTTGCTAAACGCACCGTGCTCACAAGCTGGCCTTGGTGTTTATTCTCAAGTTACAGTGGCATATCACTAGAAACCACTCAAGCACAATGATTTGGCAGTCACTAGCTCGCCGAATTTTTGGGCTTAACTCGATTCCCTGGCTTGAGCATACTCGGAAAGCTTGAGTCTAACGGGCATAAGCAAAAATACTACCAGCCATTCATCTATGATCCACCTTTCCATCCACTGTCTTCCCGATCACTTACTGCTGTTTGTGTCCCAAAACATGGGAGATCACCGAGTGCGATCGAGTCGTTACTGCTTGCAGGAATACTTACACCTAGCGTCTCTCGCTGGTATTTCGTATCACAATATTACTGGGACGTGATATGGTTGTATGGCTGAGCTAAGCGGGCGGGGGGGGGCAAAGAAACAAAATTTGGACGCCATTGACTTCGGCTCTTCGCCGGATCAGCACTTGTATTCAGCCAAACGTGTTCATCGTTTTTCGGACCCCAACACTTCAGTCGGGAGACACCAACGGACGTCAACTTCGAACTGAGGGTTTTTTCATCCTGACCAAGTCATTGCTTGACATCCCCTTCTCCTTTCATTCACACTCCCGGCAGGCAAACAACTCACGTCGCAAGAGTCGGTACGCTGGCATCCACAAAACGTTGCCCAGCCATCGGACCCTGGTGTGTGATATACGAGGCAACTTTGACTTGTGCGACGGTTTGTTTACCACGTCGACCCATTGAGCAATGCTAGATGGGGCTCTCGGGCCCCTTGGGAGCTACTCCTACCAGGTTGATCAATGGCTAGAGGTCAGACGAACTCAGTCTCCAGGTCCTGCAGGTTGAGGGTTTAAAATGGGATGGCATTCATTTCTGTAAAACCGGAGAGTTGCCACATCCACTGCCTCGCGGACAGGCTTTGGTTGGGACCCTCATCGTTTTCTTGTTTAGGCCTGGGCGCCTTGACAGTATCAGCCCACGCACAACCATGACTACTTCAACCACATCCTGCATCGACCGTCCCGCAGATTCTCAAGGGTCACCTTATCTGCCGCATACAATAAGGCGGATAGGCGAAAACCTGCTACTGCTGCTGCCTCGCTCCTTTCTTTTCTACCTGTTTCTCTTACTCCCATCCAGACTTCCACTACTAGTCTTCCTTCTACAATTTCCATTTTAATTGACAACAACCGAAGTGTCATTGCATTTCTACCATCTGCAGCTATCTTCCAGCACCGTCCACTGGGCGCCAATCGCCAACAGCTCCTTATAAGGCCACGCTGTCCCGTTTCGTTGGCGTCGTTCAAACTTTACACTCTTCACACTCAACAGGCTGCACTCGCACGCATGTTTGGCACGCTCGGCATTTGACATGTATTTTGTGTCCGAACCTAGAATTAATCACCCTCATAATGGCGTTGTTGAATTGATTGCGCCCAGCTTGTCCTCTCGCTATTGCTTGCACGCATCTGGAGACGCTGCTGTGGCAATCGCTGGTCAAACTGGAGTGGGCATCGTTCTCAACTCCAAGACTGAGTCATTGTTGATTGATTGGATTCCTATGAGCAGCCCGTTTAACATCAACTAATGTTTTCGAGATGATTCTTCGCAGTTAGACACGGTCAGATAGCCACCACACACAGGAAAATACTAGAACCGCAGTTTTGGTAGCGCACACCTGCCAAGTCCCAATAAGACGAAACGGCCGTTAAGCGCTTTCCTGGAGGTGTGGGAGCTGCCTGACTGTCTAACCATGAAGAATCTTCTCGGAAACAAAGTAACGCCCTACTACTTAATACGCAACTAAGGTACTAAGAAAGTAGTACTAGACGCTATTTGTTGGTGGTTTCCGCCCATGTCCCTACCGAATGCAGTTCTGATGCTGCTAAGGATTCTTTCTACCGCGATCTGAACACGCTACTACACATTGTTACCAGTTCAGATATCAGTTCTTGCAAAGGATATGAATGCGCAAGTATGTCGTCTGAGCTCTTAAAAACCTCAGCTAGGTGGTCGGTATGGACTTAACTCCCATCCGACGGACAACGGTCGTCTGTTGCAACTGCGCTGAATACCACATGTTTCTTAGTAGCACCGCTTTTACACACAGTAGGCGCCGAAGCGCCACTTGGTGTCTACTTATAACTTGCCAGCGATTGACTCAACTTGATCACGTTGCCATAAGTTACAGGTGGTGTGGTCCCATCCCGATTTGTCGCTCTTTTTGAAGTACTTACATCGGGTCTGATCATACCTCCATCGCAGCGAGACTCGACCTTAGCGTGATGCGATTGTTTGCATACCCCCGTGACCCGTTGAACTATGTTGGGTGTCAATTTCCAAGTGCCTTCAGAGCCATTAATACCAGACAGGTCAATATCTAAGGGTCAACCTAACATCCCATCTTCCTCGGAGATTAGGGAGAGGTCAATGGCTCTCCCCTTAAAACCTAACCATGGGTGACAACAAGTCTATGGGTTATAAGCTCACAGCTCGATTGGCGTAGAGCACGAACGCCACGTATTGTCACTGACGATGGGAGCGCACCTCCCAATGCTCACTAGTTTGCCACCACCCGCCGCTCCTGGTCAAATTGGTGCAAACCCGCCAACCCCCACCTGCTGCTGGTCGTGGTCGCAGGTGCGTAACGTAATACGGTCGTAAAAAAATATGTGCATTGTTCCAAATCTTCAAGTGCTGGGTTTGACGGGCTTCAAGCAGATCCCAATGTGTCTCTGCAAACACTCCCGAGCTGGACTTGCCCCCCACTGCCTTGTGGGTCAGGCTATTGAGCCAAGGGTTCCGGGTGGAGTCCCTCAAGCGGACCTCCAAACCCCCACTTTCTTGTGGTTCAGACTGTTGAGTACAATGCTAGAGGTAGGTTACCTTGAACAAAACCCCTCTTTCGGAATGGGCAGCCGGAGGGTATCATCTGCCCACTTGACCACGTCAACAATTCTCCTCTTCTACTTATTTTTCCTCTCAACTCTCCTTCCTTGTCTATTGCGCAGGAATCTACCGTTGACCTCGCTTCCTCTGCCATCGATACTCGTAATTCGTCCATCAAATCACGAGTCTCTTTTCACATTGATTCTTTTAATGTCCGCACTCTGGGCCAGATCGATCAACAGACCTCATTGACTCTCACTCTTGCTATTGATGTCTGCTCTGTCTCCGCAACGCACACACACAAGATAACGGCGTCGTGATAGATCTTCGGCTCCCTGGTTCTGAATCTGGCGATAATGGCTACACTCTTCGCGTCTCTGATAGTACTGAGTCAATGGCTCAAGGTATTTGCGATGTTGGTATCGCTTTCAGCAGACATGCGGAAGGTAATCTACTAGATTGGATGCCAGTGCACAGCCGCATGTGTGCTGTTCTACTTCAAACCTCTATTATGGTCAACAAGCATCGTATGAAGACAAGGTATCTTTTCATCGCCTCCGTTTCTGCTCATACTGACTGTAGTTCGCAGGGTACCAAAGATGATCCCCACTACCATCTTTCATCTCTCTTCCGCATGGCGAAGAATAGGGACATCGTGTTTGTTGCTGGGCTTAAATGTGCAAGTGGGTCGTCTTTCAGATTCTGAACAACACTTGGAAAGACGCTTCGGAGTCGATGAACGCCGAACTGACAATGGTGATCGATTCCTGCGATTCTACGCCTACCACTGCTTTTCAGCACAAACGTTCACACCGCATCACCTGGAGCCCACCGAATTCCTCGATGATCTGGACCCAAATTGGCCATATTGCCATCAGCTACAGGTGGCGTACATCTGTACATGACTCTCGGCTAATTTGGAGCATATGCATGGATTCCGACCATGCTCTAGTACGCGCACGCTTGACGCTCACTTTTCTCACTTCAAAGAAACGCCTATCTAACCTTTTTTCCTGTAATTTGAGCTCGCAGTCTGCGGTTCAACAATATCATAAGGAACTAGCCCATCAATTGCCAGTGATGAATTAGGTTGATGAGCTGAACGCTGACTAGGATCGTCTTAAGTGTGCTATGAATAATGCCTCTGACGCTTGCTGTGCGCCCAACTTGAGACGTCGTACCTGTGAATGGATCTCTGAAACACCGATCACTTTGATCGAGGCGCGTTAACAGATTTCGATAGGCATTGAATTTCAGCGTATTCGTAACTCTCTGAAACCACGTCTGACAAAGGGTCTTCGAGTTGACCGGGAACGTTGGTTGGCCTATGAGATAGAGGAGACCAGCGCTATTGTAAACAGCTGGGTGCTATTCCGGCTCATCCGGACCACGAGTCCGAGAAAGTCATCAGTTAGCGATACAATAACTGATAAAGATGGACTGATGGTCCGTTTTCGGTGTCGTCAACTAGCCCGTTGGGTGGAACACTTTGAGGAGCAGTTCAGCAGGCCCGCTGCGACACTGCCGCTTGCCGAATCACCCCAGTCGACGTGGGAAGTGGATGCCACACCCACTGGAAGAGATTCGACATGAACTCGCCGTGTTAAAACGAAACAAGGCTCCAGGACCAGACGACCTTCCCACACCTTTGATGAAAGATGGCGGTGACTTTGTTGACTGGATTTTCTTCTATTTTTGACACGATTTGGGACACTGAAGCAGTGCCTTCAGACTGGCGACTATCAGTTGTCGTGCCCATCTTTAAGATGGGTCAGCGTACTTTACGGGAGAATCATCGAAGCACTATCTTTGTTTCCGTTGCATTCAAACTTCTCGTGGGCATCCATTCTTCGACGACTTACTGGTCCCCATGAGGACCGAATCACTGAAAACCAGGCTGGCTTCCTCCCTGGCCGTGGTTGCGTCGACCGCATATTTACTCTTTGCCAAGTTTTGGGGCAGACTGTGATGGTTTTCCTTAACTTTAAGGCCGCCTTCGACTCTGTTGACCGCATCAGCTTGTGGCACTGCCTATCCATGAAGGGCGTGCCAGCTAAACTCCTTTCCATTCTGAAGTCCCTCTACCGTGATTCCCGAGGCCGTGTAAGGGTCTACGGGAAATTGTCTCCTGAGTTCCCCACGACAAGTGGGGTTCGCCAGGGTTGTCCTATATCTCCTTTCCTCTTCAACTTTGTGATCGAAATGATCATGAATGACTCGGTTCTTTCAGACTATTCTGGAGTGGAAGTTCTGCCAGGCGACCGACTGACAAACCTGGAGTATGCGAACGACGTAGTTCTCCTTGGGTCTGATGTTTTGGCTATACAAACACTACTGCACAGACTTGTGCGTAGCGCTGCACGGTTCGGCATGTACTTTGCACCTTCAAAATGCAAAGTGCTGTTGCAGGACTGGGCCGACACACCTCCGGTTTAGCTATTTCCGAACAGCCACTGGAAGTGGTGGATCGGTTCACTTACCTTGGTAGCTGTGTCACCTCTGGTGGTCACATCACTGAGAAAGTTACTTCGCGTATCAGCAAGGCCTGTGTGGCTTTCCAGAGGCTCAACCATCTATGGAGACGGCGGGATATCAGCTTGTCAGTGAAAAGTAGGGTGTATAACGCTGCGATAAGGTCAGTGTTACTGTATGGATCAGAGACATGGCCAGTTCGCAATGAAGACATTAAACGCTTGGCCGTGTTTGACCACCGGTGCTTGCGAAGTATTGCTCACGTTTGGTGGGAACACCGGGTGAGCAATGCTGAGGTCCGCCAGTTGGTTTTTGGCAAGAAGCCTTCTGGTGCCTCTCTTGAGTGTTTGATAAATCTTAATCGCTTGCGTTGGCTAGGCCATGTCCTCCGTATGCCCGTTGATCGGCTTCCTCGGCGTGCATTATACGCCGTGGCTGCACCAAGTTGGGCGAAACCTCGAGGTGGCCAGTCCATGACATGGCATAGAAGCTTGAAGAAATTGACTGAGACTTGGTCAGGCTGGTGCGTGCCGTCTTCCTGGATGGGGGCCTCGGGACGGTCCACACCAATGGTTGGAGACCGTGTCAGACATGGCGCAGCCAGTGGCGTTCCTGTATTCGCTTTCTTTCATCTGGTTGTTAAGTTCTGTTTCATTCCGATTAGTCTAACGCATTTCCTCCTTGCTTTCATTTTCTGTACATTCTATTGTTACCCAATCCCACTATCATTCCAGTGTTATTGTTATTCTTACGATGTGAGTCGTGGCAGCTTGATCCACCGCACTTCAGTGCTCAGATTATAGTTGTTCAACTGAATTGGTCATGCGTTGGTACACTGTCGTTTTTCAATGAACTTTACCGGGAGGTAACTGAGAACTTATCTGTCCTCGGTCACGCAAATCTACCAACTCTGCTTACCGAACTTTCGCTCTCTTCTCCTATTGACACTGAGCTTCAAGGGATTATGATTTAGGCCATCGTGCAAGATGCGGGAGTCTCTGCTTTCGGCACCATCAGTTGTCACCGCGTTAATCTCTGGATATCTGAGAAGTCGGTGAATCTTGGAATCTGCAAGGAAGCTCCTGATTTGTGCTGAACACAATGTAACTGGGTGCGTCGTTAGCTGCGAACGGAGTCTATGTGCTGACATAAAGCCTGGTAGACTAGTAGCGCTTAAGAAATGGTAGGGGCCGGGGGCAATAGACAATTATCGCAAGCTTTTCCAACTGATCCATATCACTGGTCCCAGGAAGTGAGGTATCAGCCAGACAACCAGAGAGAGCGTGAATGCCTTAATTCACAATAAGGAGCGCCATATGGTTCGTTGAATTGAGCACTTTCATGATCAGTTCCTTTGGCTTTCTGGTCCTTGTAGTACCGGCTGAGCCGTTTAGTTTAGAGACCCAATTGGAGGCTGAGGTCCGAAACGCGGTCACAGATCTTAATCGTTTTCGTGTTGCTGGCCCGGATTCCCTCGCACCCGCACAATTTAAGAATGGTGGTGAAGTCCTTTGCAAAACACTGGCTTTCCTGTTCGAACGGATCTGAAAGACAGACCATCCTAGCTAACTGGAGTGAATCTGTTATAGTGGCGATATACAAGAAGTGCAGCTGTACCGACTATGCTAACCACAGGTTTTAGCTTAACGACGGTGGCGACAAAATTAGTGCCCTCAGTTCTCCTTCGTCGTCTCATTGCGTAGCGAGAATCCCGGACTCATCATCACCATCATGCACGTTAGCTGCAGGTGGGAAAATACTTCAGCTTTTGTGCCACAATACAAAAGACCAGAAGAAAAAACAGGAGAGGCATGCCGTCTGAATCCCCACTAACGGATGGACATCGTTCCGGAGAGCTAACAGCCGGCTATCGTGTCGCAAAAAAGAGTTACATTACGCCTAACGAATGAGATCGTGATTTTAGGGGGAGGATAAGCAGGAAGGTGATGGACAAAGTAGCGCACAACATAAACGCTATCAGGGCCCGCTTCTAGCCATATCAGCAAGTGTGTCCAACCAAACGTGTACGCCGACGTTAGGACCTCAGCCAGGCAGTCGAGATGCACCAACCGACGCCAACTTCGAAGTGAGAATTTTCATTTCTTTTGACCAAGTCACCGCTTGACCTCCCCTCTTCCATCCGCATCCCCGGCTCGCAAACAGTGCACGTCGCGGGAGTCGGTGTGCTGGTATGCGCAACACTTGGCCCAGCCATCAGAGCCTGGTGTGTGACATAATGGTGCTGTGTGGTTCAATCACTCTTCCTGCACCAAATATGCGACGCCCGAACACGCTCATTGCTCCCGCGATGCTCCCATCAGACATGAGCTAAGCTGCGAAGGCAGCGATGGTCGAACGTGACCATCCTCTTTATGTCTGTCGACCTGATGGACCAGGTTTCATAACCGTATAAGAGGGTTGAACGGATGGCTGCATTATACTCTCGATCATTCAGGGTGAGTGATGTTGCGTCTGCGCCACAGATGGCGGAGATTGGCAAAATCACCTCGAGTTTTTGCTATACGGTACTTAACCACAGCTTCGATCCCACGGGCGCTAATATAGCTGCCCAGGTGCTTGAATTCCTGAACAACTTCTAGCTGATCACCACCAAGGGTCTGCGCTGGGGTGGGTCCTTGCCAAATTTGGGGAGCTTTGCATTTCGATAGAGCAAAGCCTAGCCCAAAATGATAGACAGCCAATGCTAATGTGTCCAGTGCAGCCTGACACGTTTGGCCGCTGTCACATATGTGGCCAATCTCTTCCGCATACTCCAAGTCAAGAAGTCGTGCACCAGGAAGTAGCTCCACACCTACTAGATCTTGTCCAAGGAACACTGTTTCCATGACTTCATCAATAGCGGTTGAAGAGGAAAGGTGACAGCGGGCAATCTTGTCACACCGCCGGTGATACTAAAGGGTGGCGACAATTTGCCATAAACCCTCACTCTGCCCGAACTATGCGCGTAAAGCGCCTTGATAATGTTTACATATATATCAGGCACACCTTTTCTCAGATGACAGTCCCAAAGGGCACATCGATCGATTGACTCGGAGGCACCTTTGATGTCGCGAAACACGACAACGGTGGGTCGCCAATAAACATGGCGGTGCTCCAACAATTGACGCAAAATGAAGATGTGGTCAATGCAGCCTCGATTTCGACGAAACCTGGCATGCTCTTCGCGGATCTGGACTTCACGAGCGCCAGTCAGTTTGTGGAGAACGACAGGCAAGTAATTTAGAGCTAAGTGAGATCAGACTAATCCCTCTATAGTTGCCGCTTTCCGAACGGGAGCCTTCCTTGAAAATTAGGACTATGACGGAGCGGCTCCAGTCTGTCGGGACAGTTTTCTGCTCCCAAAGTTCCATTAGCTACTCGTGTAAATCATCCACAAGAGTAGGTCCCCCGAATTTGTAGAGCTGGGGGGGCATCCTATCTGCACCAGCGGCTTTATGCGGTCTCAAGTCTGATCTCAAGTTTGACTTCTACGCGTGGGGGCGGATCGAAGGAGATGGCCCATCGAGAAGGGCACTCATTGCCCGAAAGAAAGCGATAGCTCAGATTGGTTAAACTGCCTTGTGAAGTGTTCGGCCCAACGCTCCAAGCGTTTTGACAAGCTGTGGATCGGCTGTCCACTCTCGCCGCGTATTGTCTCACTAACACAAGGTCTCCTGCTGCCTGTTTCCCGTATTAGACGGAATAACTTACGATGATTGCCAACGGCAACGGCTGTTTCCATTTCCGATGCACGATGAGACCACCAAGCTTCGCCGTCTCTCTTTAGGCTAGCATGCAGTTTTACCCTGAGATTTTTGCGAGTCTCATTGTATTCGCTTCCAACATCCGTAAGTTCCAGAGACTTTGTCGAGACCCAGTGTCCAGTTTGGCAATTTGATTTGCCACATGAAGACATGCTTGCTGATAGTAACGTTTGACGAATATGCGATCAGTGATCTTCGACGGTGTTCAGTGGACGCTTACTCAGCCCAAATGCCAGCGTAGTTTGATACGCATTCAGAACACCTGGCTTCGCCAGCTGGTTCGTATCATTGCGCTCAAAGCGACGTTGCGGATGTCCGCCGAAAAGCACCCGCAGGTCAGCACGCACGAGAGCGTGATCGTAGTCCACGCTGGTGCTCCAAATCGATCGACAGTTTTGGACACAGCCTCTCTAGCGGTAAGTAATCGCGATCTGATCGATTTGCGTCCATGGCTAGCCCAAGACTGGTGGGCGCCAAGTCACTTTTCTGCGGGTGTTGTACTCGCGAGGAAGTGGTGACCACCTTCACACAGGTGTAGCAACCGCTCACCGTTATCATTACGAGAGCCTACGCCATGTTGGAGGCCCAGATGAGGCTTATCAGATGACACTTTTCCGACTTGGACGCTTAGATCCCCAACAACTACCACAATATCCGTAACTTTTAGGTAACGAATATCGTTAAGTTGCTTATAGAAATCATCTTTCATCGAATCAGGGCTGCAGTTTGTGGAGGCCTAAGCCACAATAACAAACAGGCACCGTTCGTCTCCGCGCGACCTCGAAGCTGTACACGAGCCAGCCAACCTAACTGCGCATATCCGGCTTTTGACTGGGATCCAATCGATCAGGGCAGCTTCAGTTCGGAGACTCGAAACAATGCCGACGCCAGCATGACCCACATTTGAAGCTGCATCATCTCCAAACAGGCGCAATGAGAATGTCCTGCCAGCGTCGTATGTGGGGGATCACAACGTAAACATGGAGCTCGAATCTTGCAGACGGGTTTCCGATAAACAGCAATTACCGATCGAGTGGGTCTCAAGTGTTCGGGCGAGTGCTGTCTGTTGGTCAATCTGTAGCAAAGTGCGCACGTTAAGGCAAGCCAGTCTTAGGGAGTGTCCGGGAGAAAGTAAGAATTGCCTTGGAAATTCCCTATTTTAGCGATTAATCGGTTATTAACGATTATCGCATCGATTTCGAACGTTCCTGAATGTTCTTCTTCTACACGTGATCAAAATCCACCTGACCTCTCGGGAAAATATATGGGGAACCAATAACCTTGGCAGCTGACCTTCCAATTCTAGAAGTCGAAGGTCAGCAGAGACCTATAAATACAGCCAGGGTCCTCAGTCGTTGTACAGTGTTCGTTGGCTGCGATTAATACGTTCTTTTGTCAGGGTCATTAGCGTTTTGCTTCTTCCTTCGGTTGGGCTAGAAGTTTTGCGGAGCAGTGAATTGTTATTTTTGGAGTTGCGTCTAGTGAGAAGATTATAACAAATGGCGACGGAGAAAAGTGGAAATGTGGTGAATTTTTCTGCCGAACAATTTCAAAAGCTGCTTTTTCAACAGCAAGCTCAAATGGAGGCGCAAATGAAAATGATTGAAAATCTGACAAAATGCTTGAGTTTGCAGACAACTGGAGCAGCGACGCGGGACACGCAGGCGAGTTCTGTTGATCTTCTCACGAGCGCCATCACTGAATTCCATTATGATGCGGATTCTGGAAGCACTTTCGAAGCGTGGTTCAAGCGCTGGGAAGACATGTTCCAGACGGACTTCATTCGTCAGGACGACTCCTGGAAAGTGCGATTGCTACTCCGCAAGCTCGGAATAAGTGAACATTCAAGGTTCATAGACCACATTTTGCCCAAACAGCCGAAGGATCTGACATTTGACGAAGCAGTGTCGCAGTTGAAAGAAATTTTTGGTGAGTCGGTGTCCTTGTTTAGTATTCGCTATCAATGCCTGAAAATAGTCAAACAGGAATCTGACGATTTTGGGGCCTTAGCAGACATGATTAACCGTGAGTGTGAACGATTCAAACTACGCTCTTTAACGGACGATCAGTTTAAGTGTCTCATTTTCGTCAGTGCTCTACAATCGCCCAGTGATGCTGAGATTTGCACGCGGCTTTTAGCTAAGCTGGAACAGGATCCTGATCTGACACTGAAGGCCCTCGTAAGCGAATGCAAGCGGCTGCTCACTCTAAAACACGACACTGCCATGGTCGAACGCAATGGTCTTGCACCACCAGATACCGTGCAACTCGTGAAAAAGACCAGGACCGCCAACGCAAGCAAATCCTTCAAGAGGCCTACGAAGAAACCGCCCACAGCATGCTGGTTATGCGGCGAATGGCATTTCGCTCGCTTTTGTCCCTTCAAGCATCATATTTGTCAAAGGTGTCATAAGCGTGGGCATAAGGAGGAATGCTGCAGTCAAGTCCGGTCGAAGAAAGTGCAGAAGTCTCACCGAAGGGTTAATTCTAGAAGGGGCGGCGCTGAGTCTCTCTCCATAGTCGCCGCATTCCAAAGCGAGTGTAAACCGAGACGACGATTCATCACTGTATTAATCAATGGTATCCCAACGAAACTGCAATTTGACACTGCCTCAGACATCACCATCATTTCCAGGCGCACATGGAATCACATAAAGAGGCCGAAGATGGTCGACTCCCAGAAAGTTGCACATAATGCATCCGGCGGTGTGTTAAACTTAGTGGGCGAACTCAATTGCAAGATCGCTTTCCAAGGTGTGGAGAAGTCGGGAACATGCTACATTTCGGATCGGCCGAATTTGAATCTGCTTGGCCTCGACTGGATTGAAAAGTTGAACCTCCTCGATGTTCCCTTGAATCAGATCTGCAACCGAGTTCGAGCAAGTCCAGACCCATCTGCAAAGTCCGTCGAAGACATGACACGTACCCTAAAGCGAAAATTTGCTTCTGTCTTTCAGGATGGCTTGGGCCACTGTACGAAGTTCAAGACAACTCTGAACTTGCGACCAGGTGCTAAACCAGTTTTCAAGGCTAAAAGACCGGTACCATATGCAGCCATGTCAACCGTTGAGCAAGAGCTCGATCGACTGGAAAGTGCCGGGGTCATCACAGCCGTAAACTACTCATCATGGGCCGCACCTATTGTCGCAGTGAAGAAAGCAAATGGCAAGGTACGCGTCTGTGCTGATTTTTCAACTGGCCTCAACGCCGCGCTGGACGACCATCAGTATCCCTTACCTGTACCGGAGGATATCTTTGCAAAGCTGAATGGTGGTAAGTACTTTGCAAAGCTTGATCTATCCGATGCTTATCTGCAAGTGGATGTTGACGAAGTCTCGAGGGAGTTGTTGACGATCAACACTCATCGTGGGCTATTTCAATACAACCGCTTGCCATTTGGTGTGAAAACGGCGCCAGCCATCTTCCAACAGTTGATGGACACTATGCTAGCGGGTGTTTCTGGAACCGCTGCTTATCTGGACGATATCATAGTGATGGGTCGAACACCGGAAGAACTCTTCAACCGCTTGGATGAAGTGCTTGGTTGCATACAGTCGTATGGTTTCCGGATCCGTGAGGATAAATGCACATTTTTCACGTCGCTCATCAAATACCTCGGGTTTATTCTCGAAAAGGATGGACGTCGACCAGACCCGGAAAACATCGAAGCCATTAGAAAAATGCCTCCACCCACAGATCTACAGTCTCTGCGTTCCTTTTGTGGGCTCATCAGCCACTACAGCGCATTTTTGCCTGAGATGCACCGCTTGCGTGCCCCGTTAAACAAGCTCCTATCCAAAGAACAACCTTGGAACTGGACAGCAGAATGTCAGAATGCCTTCGAAAGCGTCAAGTCACTGTTGTCTTCAAACTTGCTTTTGACGCATTTCGATCCCTCCAAAGAGATCGTCCTAACCACAGATGCATCAAGCCATGGGATTGGTGCAGTAATTGCACACACGTACACGGATGGATCTCAAAAAGCAATCGCCCATGCCGCCAGAACCCTTACGAAGGCCGAGAAGAACTACAGTCAGATTGAGAAAGAAGCATTGACCATAGTGTACGCGGTAAAGAAATTCCACAAAATGCTATACGGCGGCCGCTTCAAGCTTCTGACAGATCACAAGCCCTTGCTAGCTATCTTTGGTTCGAAAAAGGGCATCCCTGCCTACACAGCCAACAGGCTACAACGTTGGGCTCTTACGTTAATGGGGTATGATTTCGAGATCCAATATCAGTCGACAGTTTCCATTGGCCAAGCAGATGCACTGCCACGCCTAATTGATACCCGTCAGCAAGAACATGAAGACACAATCATTGCCTCGGTGGAGATTGAACCAGATGTGAACTTTCTGGTAACTGATGCACTGCACTGTCTACCAGTTACCACAGAAGCTGTACGGACCGAAACACTTCGGGACCCAATACTCAAGAAGGTTACTCAGTTTCACAAAACAAGTTGGCCTCGTTCATGTCCATCTGCCGAGTTGCAACAGTATTTTCAGAGGAGACACTCACTCTCTATTGTAAACGACTGCATACTATTTTCGGAAAGAGTGGTCATCCCCAAGACACTTCAGGAGCGCCTTATTCGACAGTTCCACGCCGGGCATCCTGGAATCAACCAGATGAAGGCGCTTGTCCGCAGTTATGTATACTGGCCCTTAATGGACAAACAGTTGGAAGAAATAGCCAGACGCTGCCAAAAGTGTGCCGATGTCTTGAAAGCACCACCGAAAGCAGAACTCTGTTCATGGCCAATAGCTACTAAGCCGTGGTCCCGCATTCATGTCGACTTTGCAGGGCCGATCAACGGGAGAAGTTTCCTCATTATAGTCGACTCATACAGCAAGTGGCCAGAAGTATTTCTCATGGATAACACCACCACCAATGCCACCATATCAAAACTGCGCCAAGCCTTTAGCAGATTCGGCTGTCTTGAGACAATGGTCACTGACAATGGCTCACAGTTTACTTCAGCAGCGTTTAAGGAGTTTTGCAAGCAAGGCGCCGTCCAGCACGTTCGCTCGCCGCCGTTTCACCCACAGTCGAATGGCCAGGCAGAAAGATTTGTCGACACATTCAAGCGAGCCCTCCAAAAATCAAAAGGGGAGGGACGTATAGAGGAGGTGGTTGACCGTTTCCTTTTCCTCTACCGATCAACACCGAATCCACAAGCGCCAGACGGAGTCTCTCCAGCACAGGCCATGATCAACCGGAAGCTCCGCATGCCTTTCGACGCCATCCGACCTGGCTCGGAGTCCTCTGTTGGTGAAAGAAACCGCAGAATGGAACAGGCGTTTAACCGGCGGCATGGAGCAAAGAAGCGATCTTTCACGCTTGGACAGAAGGTGCTAGTACGTGACTACCGGGAAGGCCATGCGAAATGGACGCCAGGGACGGTCAAAAGCAAGCGCGGAAACGTCATGTATGACGTGAAGGTGGGCCCACTGGTCTGGCCACGGCACGCAAACCAGTTACGGCCTACATTGTGCCAGCCAGAACAAGAAAGGCCTACTGACCTCCCGTTCGATTTACTGGTGGAAACTTTCAACCTGCCGAGGGTAACATTGGACGACTGCACAAGGTCGAGCAACGAAGCCAGAACAAGAACATCGGAACAAAGTTCTCGGGCGCTTCTGCCAAGGAGGTGGACCGACAGGCAGAGAACACCGTCCCGAAGACTGCAAGTTGATCCCAGGCTTTCCTCTTACACCTCGGAACATATCTCAGGAGGGGAGGTGTCCGGGAGAAAGTAAGAATTGCCTTGGAAATTCCCTATTTTAGCGATTAATCGGTTATTAACGATTATCGCATCGATTTCGAACGTTCCTGAATGTTCTTCTTCTACACGTGATCAAAATCCACCTGACCTCTCGGGAAAAGATATGGGGAACCACTAACCTTGGCAGCTGACCTTCCAATTCTAGAAGTCGAAGGTCAGCAGAGACCTATAAATACAGCCAGGGTCCTCAGTCGTTGTACAGTGTTCGTTGGCTGCGATTAATACGTTCTTTTGTCAGGGTCATTAGCGTTTTGCTTCTTCCTTCGGTTGGGCTAGAAGTTTTGCGGAGCAGTGAATTGTTATTTTTGGAGTTGCGTCTAGTGAGAAGATTATAACAGGGAGACTAGAGGACTCCAAAGGGAAACGGATGAACGGACGTTGTCTGTTTGATTGAACATGGACTTGTTGACTGGATTGGAGCGACGCCCTGTGATTATGTGTGAGTTGAAACTAGAAGACAAGCGACTATTGAAGCTAGTTGGGGGAAGGCCAAAAAGTGGTAGAATGAACCAGGAGATGAAAGTAAAGTTGGAGCGGGCCGCTAAGGGTGAAAAAGCGCAAGAGAAGGAATAAGAAGGCGGGAAGGCCTGAGCAGTAGCATCCAAACCCCAATCCACCATGTTCGATGAAGCAGATGGGGTGCCGTTGATTATCCTCTGTGACGGACAGAGCCTCAAGGGATTGTTAGAGGGTAAGCTCATGGTGTATTGCGTGTACAGGATACTGTCAGGTTGCCCAGGCCTAGACAGGAGGACGAATAGGGTTCTCAACCAATGCATTTGGTTCAAAAACCTTACCGCAAGGCCACGGGCTTTTGGCATTGGACTACAGAGTGCCCGTTTTGTGGATTAAGAAGCCACCCTTACTCCAACCCCCAAATCGGAGGACCAGGAGGATGATTTTGTCTGGCCTCTAACCATTGACCAAGATGGTATGAGTGGCTCTGAAGGTGCATGAAGCACCACCCATCCTAGCTCATTGGATCACTAAGGATTAGGGAAGAGCACTCAGGTTTCCGCCTATGACGGAGCTGTATAGACCACATATTCACCCTACGACAAGTGCTAGAGCAGAGCCACACGTACCGCCGACAGACAATATCTGTGTCCCTGGACCTTCGACTCAGTCGATCGATACATTCTGTTTGAAATACCTTGCGGAAATGTGTTCCTATCTCATAGGTGGACATTTTATTTGCCATGTACTCGATCACAACAGGCCGCATCAGGGTCTACGGTGACTTATCAGGTATACTTCCGACAATGAGTGGCGTTCGTCACGGTTGCCCGATTTCCCCATTGTTGTTCAGTTTCATCATGAACTCCATCATGGGGGTTCCGTTGCGGATCCTCACGATGCAGATTCCGAAGTGTTGCCGAGTGAAAAGCTAGTTGATCTTAATTATGCGGACGATATGGCCTTGCTGATTAACGGGGTTATGACTGCCCAGTCAACCCTGAATAACCTCTTTAGAGCGGTTCCATCATTTGGTATGCGCTTCGCACCTTCAAAGTGCAACATGTTGCAGGAGCACTAGTCACTTGTTGACATCTTGACCCTTCATAACGAAGAACTCGAGGTAGTTGATAAATTCACTTGCCTTGGCAGCTACATGAAAACGGTGGGCGCAAACCGACTGAAACCGGTCCACGAAATACAAAAGCTAGAATTGTCTTCTTTGATCTGCCACATCTGTGGCGTCAGAAAGGGGTTCCCCTCAGTCTGAAAGGCCGCCTTTACAAGGCCACGATAAGGGCTTTCTTATTCTGTGAGAGTGAGACTTGGTCCCTTCCAACTGAGGACCTGTATCGTCTTCAATTTTTTCATCCTTATCTGCGAAGCATTACTGGTGTCGGATGATACCCACGTGTTCGCAACGATAATGTGCATAAGCAGTGATGATTATGCACTGAATAAGTCGCTTTGGCTTGTACACGTACTACGGATGCCTGGTCACCGCTTACCGAGGAGGGCCTTGTTTTGTCTGCCAGATGTTTGGTGGCGCAACACCCGAGGTGAGCTAAAGTTAATTTGGCTGCGGAAAATAAGGTTACTGACGACTAAACTGGATGCCGTTGGTCCGTCTCGCCTTCCAGGCTGGAGTACGCACGCCGCAGCTTGTGTCTGGCTTGAGACGTTACAGGGTATAACTCACAGTCGGCACCACTGACTTGTTTGCTGCCGTCTCCCAGTCGGACTACCTTTGTAAAGTGTGCTTAGTGCTGAGTTATATGCAGGGTATATATATATATATATATATATATATATATATATATATATATATATATATATATATATATATATAAGACGACTAATTAACATTTGGCAGTTACTCAACACATGAATAACAATAACAAAATGGGAGCAGAGTCAGGGGAATCGATGCGAAGATCTGCGGGGTAATGGCTGATTATGACGCGGAGCAGTGAAAGCCGCAAGGAAGCTGTCCCACCGATGCCATTTAACTTTACACGATATCCGACTGTTTGTGACGGTAGGTTGTTGACATAATGTCTAGACGCCTTGACCCTGAATTTGTGCTCAGGGTATCAAGGTTTTACGCTATGTCCCCGTTCTCCTTATTCTTCGGATTGTAGATTGTCATGATTTTATGACAACGAAGCATCAGCTCTAATGGCTGATATCCTGCTGTTGATAATGATGCGTCGCTCGCTCTTCCGACACTGAATACTAGACGCCGTACACGTTCATTGCTCATGATCTGTTCCCACCAGACAAACAAGCTGTGAAGACCGCGATTGTGCAACATAGCTAGTCTGTCAGCGTGATGGGCCAGGTTTCACAACCGTACAGGAGGGTTGAACGAACGGCTGCATTGTAAATTCTGCTCGTCAGAGCAAAAGTAATGTCGCGCCGGTGTTGCAGATGGCGTAGATTAGCAACGGTGTCTTGAGCTTTTGCTATACGGTTCGTGACCCCATCTTCCATCCCAAGGGCGCGATTATAGCTACTTAGATACTTGAATTTCTGGACGACTTTTAGCTGATCACTATCAAGGGTCAGCACAGAGGTGGGTCCCTACCAATCTTGGAGAAAGACTTTGCATTTCGACGGTACAAAACATAGTCAAAAATGTTTGACAACCAGTGATACTCTGTCCAGTGTTGCTTTGCACCTTTGTGAGCTGTCATAGGTTATTGCAGTGTCGTCGGCGTACTCCATTTCAAGAAGTCGCTTACCAGGAAGCAGCTTTATACCTTACAGGTCGTGCCCAGTGAACACTGTTTCCTTGACTTCGCCAGTGTCGAAGTTAAAGAGGAAAGGTGACAGATGGGAACCATGCCTCACCGCTGGAGATATTGAAGGGCAGCGAGAGTTTGCCATAAGCCCTTACTCTGCCAGGACTGTACGCGCCCAGCGCTGTTATGCCATTTTTCTCTTTAACGAACACACCTTTGCTGTGTAGACAGCCCCAGTGGACACATCCTCATTATGAGTACACGTTAGTTGGTGTAATAAATACACTTCCTCCAATGTGCCCCAGTACAGAAAAGAAGACGTATGGATATAAGTACAAAACCGAAAAACCTACTATGATGCTTAGTGTCACCTTACCCATCAAGTGTGACATTGTGGTTGGAGAGAAAAGATAAACGGGAATGGGAGGACAATCTAACTCATAACACAGACACTATTGTCTTTGCCATATCAATCAGTATATCCAGCCAGACCTGTTCATCGTCTTTCGGACCCCAACCCGGCAGTTGAGGGACATCGTGAACCAACTCCAAATTCGAAGTGTGGGTCTTCAATCATCTTGACTAAGTCATCGCTTGACATACCCTCTTGTTCCATCCACACCCCGGTCGTGCAAATGCCACACGATGCGGCAGTCAGTTTACTGGTATGCGCAGCACATGGCACAGCCGTCGGAGCCTGGCGCATGATATAACGGTGCTGAGCGGTTCACTCGCTATTCCTGCACCAGATACGCGACGCCCGAACACGCTGATTACTAACATGGTGTTTTCACCACACATGAGCTAAGCTGCGAAGGCAGCGATGGTCGAACCTAACTAGCCTCTTTATGTCTATCGATCTAATGGGCCAGATTTCGCATCCTTGCAGGAAGGTTTAACGGACGGCTGCATTGTAATGGGTACATCGATCCACCGAAGCTGATATATTTTTGATGTCCAGGAACATGATTACGGCGAGTCATCAGTAAAAATAGTGGTGTTCCACTAACTGACAAAGTAAAGATATGGTCAGTGCAGGCGATTTCAGCGAAGTCCGACTTGCTCCCCGCGAATCTGGTTTTGATGGCTGCCAGTCTATGTAGGACGACAGTAAAGTTAAAGGCAGTTGAGATCAGACGGCTTCATCTATGATCGCCACATTCGGAATGTGAACACCTTTTACAATTTGTGGTAATAATGGAGCGGCCCCATTCTGTTGGGACAGTCTCTGTTCCCACAGATTTACTGATAAGTTGTGTAATTCATCCGCTAGAGATGGTTTCCCGAATTTTCAACTGTCTTATCTCACGTTAAACTTATGAGTGTAAGAGCGGATCCAAAGGGACGCCCAGTTAGATGGATAATCAGTGGCACTTGAGGAAGACAGTAACTACTAATTAAACTGTTTTCTTAATTGTTCGGTCCAACCCTGTAAGCCTATTGGCATAATTGGGATTGGCTGTCCATTCTCGTCGCCTGTGATCTTGCTGATACCAGGTCTGTTGCTGCATGTTACGAGTATACGATGGAATAACTTACTATGATTACCGAGGGCAGTGGCCACCACCACCAGGTTTCGCGGTCTCGTTTTAGGATAGCGCGCGGTTTTGCTTTGAGATCTTTGAGAATCTCGTGTTCGCTTCAAGCCGGTACGTCACCATGCATCCAGAAGTTGATGAGATTGCGTAGAGACCCAATGTCCAGATTAGCAATTTGATTTGCCACATAAAGCTATACTTGCTGATACTAATCTCTGGCGAATATGCGCCCAAGGATCTTCAGTTGTATTCAGTGGTGTCTGTGTTGTGGGTTTTTTTGTTCCTCCCCTCCTTTTTAGCTTCCCCCTCTAACAACAATCTCAACCCAAGGCATAATGTGCTTTTGCCATTATGCTACCTTTTTGGCTTTTGTACTCTGTAATGTTTAATCTATTTATTGCAACACAGCTGAGGTGTGTTTCTCACCATCGGATAACATGTATTGATGATGATGATGAAGTGGGTGTTTACTCAGTCCGGATGCCAGCGTACTTTGATACGCATTCTGAACGTCTGGCTTCGCCAGTTAGCTGGTGTTCATGCGCTCAGTGTCGTCGCAGACGTTCGCCGATGTGCACCCGCACATCGGCACATACAAGTGCGTTGCCGGTGTCCACGCTCGTGCTCCAACTCGGGCGACAGTTTTTCGACACAGCCTCCAACGGTAGATGATCGTGACGTGGTCAGTTCGCGTCCCTGGAAAATGGTGAGCGGCATGTCACTCTTCAATGAGTGATGTGTCGGAAACCATCGTGCGTGTGAAACAATCGAGCATCTTCACACAAGTATGGCAAGCGCCTACTGTTTACGTCGTACAACGCCTCCCTTCATCTAGTGTAAGAACGCTGCACTCATAGAGTCGCTGTGTGCTGTATATAGTGAGATAATAATCGCCGTTGATTGATGGGGTCTATAGATGCTTATTCCATTCTATCAGTTGTACCATGCCTCTTGTCAAAATCCCCCTGTTTTCATTTAACATCCGGCCTTATGTTGACGTACCAGAATGTCTATTGAACTAGGATGGCTTGGGTTTTTGAACCGGGATCTTTGCCTAGCTGCTGTCCCCCTTCTTCGCCGTAAGTTGTTTGCCATTATTGTACATCGATGTGACACGTTGGAATGCAATCACAAGTTGTCGTGATTGACGGATATGGATATGCTGTCCACGCGCGTTAACCTAATTGGTTTTTTCCATCCATGGGGTCTTGTACCCCTTTGCTCACGACTTTCCTGACCGACTCCTCGATGTACGGCCTATTATTTTCAATGCGTTCATTGAGCGTTTATCGCCCTTTTACTTTTAAATGCCCTTTTCTTGCTCTCGTTTTCATCTTTTCCGTACGTTTTCATACCCCTCTCATTTTTCTTGCATTACCTTGGCGGCATAATTCATTGCGACCGGATCCACTTGTTCCTCTATCATTGGGCCATTGTTAATTACGTGGACTGGTCTAAGATTGAGCATCTTCAACCCTTTATTTTGACTCACGCCTCAGTCTAGTGCATGCACTGATTCTTGTCGGTTAATCCTAGAGTGTCGGCCTGTTAAGTGTCCTGTCGTGATCTGCCACTGTGTTTCTTCTAGTGCACTCCGTAAGTGCTCCTACTTTCATAAATTCCGTCAAACACACATTTAAACGAATTAAATGTTGACCTGTTGCATTTGGTGCGTAAATTTGCCTCCTCATCGCCGAACAGACCTTTCTAAACTGCTGACGCTCGCATACGTTTATTTATCACTTATCGTTCGTATAGCACCTGACTTTTGAGTTCAGGATTTCTAACGAAATCGCGTACCTATCTATGTATTCGTACTCTTTACAAGTATATGTATGTGTTAATTCCAAGTGTTACCAAATTAGCTGGTGGTTGCGTGGCAGAGGAGCACTGGTTCGGTATGGCTTCTATGCCTTATTTTGCCTCTTTCTCATCTGAATATCTATAATTCGAAGTATTGCGTGTGTTTCAAAACATTTCTTGCTCTCTGATTACATGCACACTAGGAATATACTTGACGATAACCGAAGGAAAATTCATTTATCTGGATACTGTCAGAAAATAAAACGTTGCATTAATCCACGTACCACAGCAGATTCACAAGTTATGAAACGAGTATCACCATTCTTAAGGATACTTGCATATAACACAGCTGTTTTTACACACAGAGGTCCAGACGATTATACTTAATAGCCACAGTCTCGATAAGTTTGCATATCTTGGACTTCGTATTGTGGTAAATCGTAACAGCCCCGTCACAGTTAGCCTGATGACCTATACTGCGTTGATGTTTAGCGATCGATGAGGCTTTCATTTTTGAGCTAGACACCTGTCCCCGTGTTTGTTTTGTCGCAGTAGCAGCAACTCATTTCCTGGTATGCTCTCTAATTCGCTTACGCAGGCGCCGATCTGTTCTGCCGATGTAACTACTTCCTAAGACACAGACGAAGTGGTAAATGCAATGTAATGTGGCGGAGATCGGTTAAGGAAGCTTGACCAGAGGCGTTGGTGACTTCTTGTTTGTCCAAAGTGAACACAATTTGGTAGCACCGGATGTCTTCGAATTGCTGTGGCTACATATCGCTCAACTTGCTTAGCCGCGACATTTCCATTGAATGTCAAACGGAGGCGAAGGCGATTTTTGACATAGCATGGGAATTTTCTGTTATCTTCTGTCGCGCGATGGTGATGTTCAATAAAGGCTGCATGGTCACTCTTTGCTCGTAGCTTCTGTGTAATGAGTCGCATTTCAGATCAGACATTCAGAACTACATATTCTACGAGCTTTTTAAACCGGTTTTTGTACTGCATGTTGCCATTGCGTACTCCAACTGGTGATCCCTTCCACCTCTCTGACATGTCACACGTCCGTTTTTTCTGGAGATATTTCTTTTTCTATGAGAGTACGCTCACCAATTAGTCCCAACTGTATTTCCATTCCTGTTCCTCCGCTCCCCCCAGTTCACTCGAGCTCCAATGGTTAATCCTGTTTATCTACTCCCGAAATCGGGTCTTTCCAATGCACCCAGCGTAATGCAAGTGCGTAGTTGTGCCGGTGGACAAACGGCCGCGGTCAGCAATGGCGTAGTCACCGGTTCCGCAGTTTTTTCCCGTAAGTTTCAACCTAACGGCGATTGTCTATCCTCCTCTATCATAGCAACCTATTTTGAACTTTTCTGACTACTTGTAACGGAACTGAGTAGTGAGATTTCAACCTGTCTTTGTATCATTCATCAGATCTCACTCCAAACTCGAATACTTTACTACTATTCTACGTGTATGGCTTCTGCTTGTTGCTTATTAATGGTCTTTCTCGTTCGTCTACTTAGACCGTTGTTGTGTGTTATCAACGAATTTTACTATCATCAGTCCCAGTTCACACCTTATGGTCTAAGAAAGTTTCAAACTTGTACTCGGAGAACCCAGTGTGCCAGTGTTGGAATAACACCGAATATTTCCACTAAGAAAATTTGGTTATAGTGCATATAAATGCGATTCTCCGTAGCAACTTCTTAATTTGGCTGTTTTCAATGCTATCGCTTCTGAAAAATTGATGTTTAGCGATCGTTTTCACCACCCTGACCGATTAACCACCGATTCTCACTCATTGGACAATCACTCGCCGTCGTTCATTTACTACTACTACTAATAATAATAATAATAATATTATTATTATTATTAATAACAATAATAATGATAACAGTGGTAGTATTAATGGGTATATTTCATGAAGTGAGAAGCTGCGTCCATATTTGGCACAGATTAAATATATCTGCAGGTAATACCATGCTGTTGTATGGACGATATGAAGTTGTATTCTTATATTTTCTGTTTCTGGAGATGTATATGTCTTACACGTTTTTGTTTCACGCGAATGTGAAAGTCATTGATGCACTTTGAAGATACTATAAACACAGGGTTACTTACATTTCCTAAAGTTTCGGTATTCCACCCATTAGACGTTATCTGGGCCTTCGTTAAATAGATCCGTATGTTACCTCCCCCACGAGCAAGAGGTCGTACTCGTGTCCAGATCGAGGTAGCTTCCTAACTTACTGAGAAATGACTGCGCACTCTTATACGACCTGACTGTGATTGGGAGCTGATTCCCCAGAGCAGCATATCTGATTGGAGAACAGTTCGACCGCACATTTGTCCTGCATTGAGGTATAACCAAGGTAGTGTCTTTGTTACGAAGGTCCCAAGTGGAACTGTACTGTCATGTAAATGTGGGTACATCTCTATATGCCTTGCCATGACTCAGGTTGTACAGCAGTATCAAGTCAGACTTTAGTTTTCACAGCCAACACGGATCGAGACGGAACTGCTGGCAGCTGTATCGCGTCTGACCCTCATCTCACCGAAACGATTATCATACTCATTGCGGCGGCTCAACCGGCTTTCCAAAGCCTCGATCGCAAATGAAAAAGGCGGAGTGGGTACCTGTCGGGAAGGCTATGGTCTATCCGATGTTTCTGTGTGGGTCACTAACGTGGCCTCGACCACTGAGGAAGTTGGGAAACTTACCGGATTTGAAGATCGCTGCCTGCAGTTTTGCTCAGACCTAGTGGAAATGCTGAGTGAGTTACACAAAGTTTGTCGTCTGGCATTTGCAGACAAGTGTTCCACTGCCCGCTGCACTCGAATCAACTTTGGTAGCTCGGTTAAATGCTGTGCGTGTCCACGATCCGACTGCCGTGAATTGTATTATTTGCCAATACGGTGCTTAGGCGAAACTTCGAAGTGGATAGTCAAAAAAATTTACCGAAAGGCTGACTCGATTTGTTGCTTGTCGTCTTCCTCGATGACCATCTTAGTGGTTGTGTACCATGTCGCAAATGACGCGCTCTTGCACTTTTCCCTACAATCCGGGCCTTTGACTCTTCCATCTGACGCGTTCTTTGAATTAAACTGAATTCTTTTTTGAATTAAAATGATTTTCGTGAAGTGGATCAAAGTGACTGGATCCACCGCACCTCGATATCCGGATTGATAATCTGAGCTGAACTGAACTGAATGACACGGTGAACGTTGACCACGGCCCAGACAATAAATGGGTCTAGAAGAAGATAAAACAGCAACAAAGTAAGGTATGACACCTATCAGCGGCACGGACACGAAAATCCATAGTCTTATGCGCATCCCGGTTTTCTTATTTTACTCCATTCAGACATGCCCTTTGTACAAGGAACCGATACTACGAATCTTCCAACTTCTGTCGTCATGGAAACCGAACGAAGGAATATGGAATACACGTGAAAGTAGACACTTGTATCTGGGTGACCCTGTTAACTTCTAAAATGATTGATCAAAGTCGTTCCCGCGCACGGAAACTGCTCAATTTTCAGCTTTTTAAATTTATCATTCGACCCTTTGGAACCATATTGGGCATCGATGTCCAGAGCAAATGTGCCTATTACGGGTCACCGGGTTCCCCTTACCACCAACCCATCTGCGTGATTAGCCAAAACAAAGCGGATTGGTGACTGGGTACATCGTCAGAAACCTACTCCCCTGAAATATCAGAGTATGCATTTGATAAGATGCTGTTATATCCCGGTCGCCCGGTGGCCGAGTGGTATACGCGTCTGGTTTGCAATCACAAGGTCACTAGTTCGAATCCGCCTAGGGGTGGGCGTCCTCGCGGTATACTCAGCCCACGAGCGACTGGTGGTGGTCGCGTGGCAGTGAAGCGCCGTTACGGCGTACAGCTGGCGATTTGCTTTATTTTTACTTGTTATATCCCGAACCACTTTAGGATTGTTCCAACACATTCACACAGTTGGTATTCCAATCCCATCTTGCTCGCTTGTCAGCGACTTGCCGACCACTGCTACCAACGTTACTCTCAGAATTGGTGTCCACCAAGCCGACAGCTTTTTGGTAAAAATCACTGTCGTTGGTTGTAAGCGAACGACGCAAGAATATCCTTTCTTTGAATTGATGCCGTCCCAGTGAGGGTCTAAACACGCTGCCTGTTTCCACGACTTCAGACCTCAATTTTAGCATTTTATCTCGTGACCAATCATCTTAGGGGTTGGAAGCACTAACCTCGTACTTTCGATCTCTTCTTCTTATACTCCCATTTCTACTACCTAGTTATTGCGCCATTCTTTACATCCGTTTCGTGTTAAGCTCATTTCGCGTTCATCCTCTTTGGATGACCGTATGATTAACGGAGGTCGGATCATTCGCACTGTGGGTTGCGCACTGTGATTGATTAACCGAGTTGCATTCAGCTTGGTCGCTTAGAAAGTTGTATGATATTTGTGGGCCAATTATTGCTCGCCCATCTTAAGCATGTGAACGAACTCGCCCACATATCAGCATGTCAAGAATGAGGGCGATTGGGTTGCGTGAAACCTATGTCATCAATGTGCAGAACGGTGGGAACGATTTCTAAGCTAGCCAAGAAATCCTGTTTATCTGTTGCTCCACAATCCTGACTTTTCCAACCGTTTTTGATCAACGTTGACGTTTGCTGTTTTGCGGACGCTGGTTTGACGCAATATACCATAGACCCTTTATACTAATGCTATCATGCATACGTGTCTATTCACCCACATTTAGCGTTTCCAATTGGTCTATCTCATCCTATGTGACTCCCACTCTTCCTTAGACTACGAGTACTTTCTCGAGCCGCATCAGTATTCTCCAAGTATGTGTCCCCAATCTCGTTGTATTGTTACGTGTTTGTTTGTCCGTCGTGGTGGTGCGCCGCCCCGCCCCCTTCCACCGTTTTTAGTTTGTTTAGTTTTGGCCATTCCACTCCACATAGAAATATTGCAGTCCATCGATCCTCATCTCACCACCATCCCATTCACTTTACAGGTACCAGCTCCGGTCATCCTGTTGGCTCCAGCACACCAAATGCTGCCAAATTAGTTGGTTTCTTGAACCAATTATTGGAACTTTCCAAAAATGTTGCGGCCGATGTCCACGCTGCCGTGGTACGACTCATTCAGGCTCTTGTGGTAAGCACCAAACTCTCGATTGTCCTCCATCTATTGTACACGTCAATGCACTGCTTACTAGGCAGAAGTATGATACACCGTAGTCACTGCAGAACGTCCCTCTGTGCCTGGGACTATGAAAGGCCTCTACCACAATGATCTTCGATGTCAGAGATGTTTTTCCCGCAGTCCCAAACTCCGCTCGTACCGAATGCGTAGTCTGGTGCCCGCATTTCCTACTTCGACGGATTACTACAACGTTGTTTTACTGCACAGACAGTGCAATTTTCTGTTTTTCCATTTCCACTCGCACACAGAATTCAGCCCATAGCCAGTGACTACCTGTACGGGACATAACGGTTTCAACAGGAACAACTTGCGCTTCTATTCCCTCATGTCCGCGCATCCATTTCCATCGTCTTCGTAGAACTCCCGAAAAGCACTCGTGTTCAGCGTCACCATACCCGAAAATCATCTCTGCACTATGGCTATAACATCACTCACTGGCACTTTAGCGCATCCAATGTTGGCAAGGATGCAATATCGATGAAGAAAGCAGACCTGTGGTAATGACGATATCAGCACTTAGGAGGCTGTTGTGTGCGCTTAAGCGGCCTCAGTACATTGTCGTACTTGTGACTTAGGTTCCTCGTTCCTTGATTGACTCAGGCCACACTGAGTTTACTCACCCACGGGCGCCAAACGGTGACACTTGAGCATCCGCAGCTGCACCGCACCCCATTTGCCTCACCGATGCACGCCAAATGACCGTTTTATCCGATTACTGTATTGTGGGAGCTAGTAGAAACTTAGGTCTATGCAATCATCGAATATCATCAAAAAACTTTAAACAGATCCAAAACAGTCCATGACATGTCAACACCCCCTCGTTTTACAATTTCTCATGTGATATTACCAAAAGTATAACACAGTAAATTTGGACCCACAAGTCTTAGATGTTATTGGGTAATCCTCGGAATCTAACATTTGGGAAATGCTATACTTAGTTCGCTTCCACTATATGTTCCGGCAAACCTTTCCAGAAATTTGTCACTCGCGGTTCCAAGCACAGGGGATGGGAAACCCGCTTCAGATCTGGAACTACAAGCATGTACTGGTGTTCACTTGTGCTCCAAGGCGTTCGCAAATGGAGCACAGGCCTTAAAATGTGGAAATCAAATGTAGGATACGGTAGGTCATGATGAGGTCAACTCGCAACCGTGTACTGCCCCAGCCTCTCGCACCTATCCTCGTACGGTAAGCCTCGCAAACTAGGATTGAGCCCGGTGGTGACGTATTAAACCCGTTCAATCTTATGCACCTCTCCGCAAGTGGTTGGGCAATAGGCGGGTGAGCGGTACTCTAGCATTAGCCTGATGATGGAGGAGAAGAGGAGGCGAATGGTGGCCACTTCATATCAGATACAGTAAGTGCGTTTGAGCGCCCGGAGCATGCGCATTCCGTTACGATATAGCCTGTTCATGTTGTCAACGCACATAACATGAGAGTACTCCTAGGTCATTCACAGGTATGGTATGTCGCAGTTGAGAGCGTACGTTCGGCCGTCACCACCCTTCCCCAGGCTCATGAATAGCGACTTGGATGGACTGACCGGGAGCCGGAATACTGCAGACCACATGGAAAGGCGGTTTAGGTCTTTTCATCAGAGCAGTGAGCAGACATAAGTTGCGATATGTCAACATTTCGCTTGTTCTCATCAGTCGCAAACACAAAACAAGTGGAACATACAGTGTTCTATACATGGAAAATTTAGCAACATCAATCAAAATGTTATAATGAAACCGCGGTAACCTCAATTAGGTTTTCTGCAAACAGGACACACGGCGACCGAAGAAGCTGTGGTAGGTCATTGATATAAATCAGGAACATTGTAGGCCCCAGCACCGTCCCTTGTAGTACGCCACTGATCGAAGGGTACCAGTCGATTAGGTGACTACCGATTTACACCCAACGAGAAAGTCCTGGATCCACTGATGCAGAGATCCACCAGCACCTTGAGGAGGAGAACCTCATGGTTCGCCTTGTCGAACGCTTTGCTAAATTCGATGTAGATCACATCGACCGACTTCCCCTGGTTCACCGCTTATAACCATTCATGCCTCGTCACGAGCAGGTGGGTGATTCATGAACGACCTGGCATGAAACCTTGCTGTGCGGGCCCAAGATCTTTTGACCTGAGCAGCTTTAGCAAACGCTTTTTCACAATATTCTCTGCAACCTTGGCCAAAATAGATGTCAAACAAATTGGCCTGAAGTTGTCTATTTTGCTGGGGTCACCACCTTTTCGAATCGGCCTTACCACCGAGCATTTCCAATCACTGGACAACGAGCCTTCGCACGTAGACCTGTTGAACATGTCAGTTACGCCAGGCGGGATGATGGCCGATAAGGAATTAGGAATCTGGGGTTGTGGCCCGTCAGGCCCAACGGACTTGGTGTCATCAAGAATGTCTAGTAGTCGACGCATTTCTTCCACACCACAATTCTACTGTCGAGGTTGGTAAGAGTGGTGTACGCCGAACTCGGTACAGACACCTGGTCGTTTGCAAACGGAAGCAAAGTGCGCCGTCAATGCGGACCTACTCTCAGTGCTAGAGGTTAGGGGCTGTCCGTTCGCATCCTCTATCACCTGTCTACGTTAGGCGTCGCTTCACGTTCCCAAAGATTTTCTTCGGGACGGTTTTCGCTGCGTTGTAGGCTGTTCTTCGAAATACCTGCGCTTTCTAGTTTTCACACTGTTGCAAATATCTCGCTGCTTTTTACATACCTCATAGTCATCGACCGAGCCAGAGATAAGGAATTTGTCCCACAGCTTGCGCCGCTACCTAACCAGCTTACCGTATTCCTTGTCGAACCAATGTGGCTTGACTTTTCGACAAATTGGTTATACAATGAATTTATTCCATTCTTTATAACTAACCAGCAAGCTTCAAGAGATGTGGCTTGCAACGTAAACCAATTCACTTGGCTGACAACTTGAGTCAGGCCATCGAAATCTATCTTTCGGTGCAGTGCGTGGGATTGTTGCAACGGTAGCTCTATGGTAATAAAACTATGTGGTCCCTTGTCGCTAGAGGCCCCAGAGTACGAATGTCATACACAGGTTGTTAACAGATGGTTAACATCAGATCTAAACACGGTGAAGTTCAGTGCGGTATTATGCGCGTCGGTTGGCAAATGTGTTATGCTGCCCAAGTTTCAGGTACCATAGCAGCGTAGTTTACTTCTCTTTCACGATAACCGGTGATAAGTTCGACTTCAGGTCAGCGTATTTGAGGAAAATCGAAATCGCCTGAGTGGAAAATGGGGAAAATTCATGTGATCCCGGAGATGTGGTAGCCAATCCTAACAACGGCTCAGGGGGCTGCGATAGAACACACCCACGAGCAGCTCTGCGCACCTGGGAGGGATCGATCACCACAACTACTCGCGTAGGCCATGTTCCCTTCGGTGGGCGCTCACGGGTCTCCCACATAGAAGTCCTGTTGTAGAGCAAGGCGCCATCTTGGGCATTCGAGGGCCTATCACAGCGGAAGCACGAGTAGCAGCTAAGCTCAACTTCCTGTGTGAGTGCCTCATCGTTTAACCACGTCTCTGCGAGTCCAGTTACATCTGGTCGCTGGAAGGCAACGAAGCGGTGGAGCTCATCGCTCTTGTTCATAAGACTGCACACGTTGGTACAGTCTACACGCAGGCTGCCGTAAAAATAACCTGGCCTGCCTGAGAAGTGAGCGACCGATTTATCTGAGTTCGCGTTCGTGTTGTAATCACCCGAAAGTTTACAATGCGTGGGTTTGTTTCTCCCTCACCAGTTCGGCGCCTTAGCTCGATGATGGCACATGAGGCGTTCCCGGTCAGCTGGGTCGATATCCGGACGAATATGCACCCTATCGCATCCCAGTCTACTCAGCCGAGGTAGTGTTAGCTTCGGGCTGGCCTCGTCGACAAGTTACCCGCACAGATCGGTCCTTCTCAGCAGTGTTTTTGCCGAGGCGGATGACTTGCTTCACTTTCACTTCGTCCTCATCCACATCGAGGGGTCTATCAAGTAGGCTCTGTAAAATCACTACGTCATGCTCATATCGTGCCTGAGGAGGGATCGTTGGACTCAGGCGCGTGAAAAGGCATCCCCTCTTTCTAATACTAATGATGTATAGTCTCGGGTTTACGAGACATGCCCGTTTTCGGCATGATCATATTTTTATCATTGTTCCGTATAATATCCACAGCATATTCTGTTAGACAGAAATAAAAATCATTTTTAACAACCATGGCTGTCCACTTCAAAGCTGCGAATGGTCACCGAATAATTCGTGGCGTTCTGACAAAGAGCTCGGACGGAACCAAGTTTCCGTTTTCTTAGGTGCAGGACAAACACCAGTTGTGTGCTGATAAGAGAAACATTAAAACTTAAATCATACTTATAGAACATGACATCTAATTTAGGCTGAATATCTATGCATTTTGGTGTTTTTAAAAGTAGTAGTGGAAGACGAGGTATTTATTTATTTTCAATTCAACAACTGTATTTGTGGACTGAGACAAACAGAAGGGGAGATTTATTTGTTGTCTGTGAAGCAGACGTGGTTGTCATTAGTCAACCGGCTCAGATGTAAAACGGTTCCATGGAATTGACTGTCTGGTCTTGTTAAGTCACTGGTCAGGTTTTTTAATTCTTTTTCTAGCTCACCCAGAAAACTATCCTTTTCATCCACTGGTTCCTGTTTTTCCTGTCAGTGCGTTGTTTCCCTCACACGTATCCATTTCGCTATTGTTCCACCATTTTGCCAAATTGTTGCTCTCTTCAGAATGCAGAACTAGACGCCAACTCATTCTGTACACAACTACGGGCCAACTTGAAGAGTGCAAATACATCTACAGACATCGGACCATTCATTAAGGACAATATCGACGCTCTACGCGCAGATCTTGCCAGCGGCGCCTGTCGTTTGTCCAACATAAACCCACCAACTGGGCCCCTGATCAAGGATGTTCTCAGTAGCCCATTTTCCTCCGTTCCCGCCGCTTGCGCTACCTTATCCATGTCTGGTCCCGGTCCAGTCACTGTTCAAGTTAGAGCACCGGTCACGGCTTGCTTCCCGGCCGGCCCCAACTCCTCGACTTTGAGTGGCTCCCGATTATCCGTCCCGAGTGCTGCGGGATCTCAGCCACGCCTTGTGGGCACTCTGTTGAACTCCATCTCCTCCCCAGTCCCTTCCGCAGTGATTACAACTTCTCCGAATCGTTCGTATCACAGCCAACCACCCCTTCTCGCTCCAGCGCCTCCTCGCACGTCTTTCACCGCGACTGGAATGCCCGCGACCCCGTTACCGGCGCCAAGCGCTGGATCAGTCCCAAAATACCGACTTGCCCAAACGCTAAGCAATGTTATGACTCCTTCCAATGCTGCTACGACCTCGGTCGCCACAACTCGACTCACTCAGACACCGACTACCGTGAAGTCGTCTTATTCAAATCTTCGGCCCATCTTGGCCCCTGCTCCTTCCGCTTCTGGTAGCGCTACCGTGAACTTGGCAGCAGTAAGACCTACTCCCACCATAGCACCTTTGGTGCGGACCAAGCTGGGTGCACCACTGAGCTCCCCATCTACTCTGCCTTTGACGAGCGCTCGCCTCGGCTCCCAGCTTTCAGCTTCCACACTTCTTTCAGATCGCACTTTGGTCACAGATCGAACGCAGGAACTTTCTGGCAGCGAAGACAGTCGGATCTGTCTGTTATCCCCATCGAAAGACCAACCTTTTTTTCCTCCCAGTCAAATTCGATCTGTCCTCAGTGCTCAGTTGCCTAACCTCACACTGAGCGAGGAGGCGATCACTTGCTTGTCCCATGGTCTGCAATCCCTTATGAATTCCATCCTGACGCGATTGAGCATAGTCGTGTCTCATCGCTTGGAACGTCTTGGTGACGATCCTCGATTAACACAGCTTGATAACACGCGTGAACAGCTGAAGTTCCTTCAACGGTTAGACGAACACGATCAGATGCGCCAGTTCGAATTGGAGAAAGATCTGATTCTAAAAGCTGCCAAGGTAAGACAGTTTGTTTCTCGACAACGCGCGGCAGTCCGCTGCAAGAGGGCTGATCATGTTATCTTACATTTGACGACTTTTTACAAACAGTAGCTGCAACTATTTCTAACGGCGTAACTAACAGCGTCTAGAATTAACGCACTAAATAAGCAGACAATAATTGCTTTCGGGTTCCTAACGGATTTTTGAGACACTAACGAACGTGTCTCGATTAATCACACCGCGCCTCCAAAATTGCCCCAGAATGTTACTGACTCCATCAAATTTGACTGTTCTTCCGAGCCAATAAAGTTCACAAAATATGCCCGGATATTTCCTATTCTCTTACATTTTGGCTCAATGAAATGGAGAAACGAGTCCTCCACCTTCACTTCATTTTCATTCATTTTTGCTTGGCGCAGCACCACACTCATATACTTTTTTGTGCCATACACCTGGAATGCTATCGAAAATTAAACAAAATATTTATTTTCCTTAGTCTTATCGATGTTTTTCTTTCCCACTTTTTTGCCAAAATGCTCAGATTCATCTCGAACTTCTAGAGACAGACATTTTTGATTTTCTTTCCCAGCTTAGCTGTCACCAGGTGTTAATAGAGCACTGGATCATACTGGACCGCCAAATATATCAATTGAATGAAAGCTATTAATTCCCTTCAGCAATTTGAGAAGTATAGCAAGAAGACATTTGGTAGATGCAAACATTTCGTATTGTTTTTTCAATACCAGTAGCAATAAGCAATGCGAAACATCAACAGATGGTGGATGTGACCAAAAAAGAAGCAAACTTGGGGATCAAAATAGATGAAAACTACTCGGTCTTTATGCCCACGAAAGCCTGAGACTGACGCATAACTGTTTGTGCACCTGCAGCTGCAAAATTTTTAATGTGGTAGCGATCCGGATCCGGAGACCAGTAATCCGGCCGAATTACTAAGAGATTCCTTGCTGCTGTGCACAGAAGGAATCTGCCAATCGGCACCAGCTCTCATTGTGTATACCAGTTCACATGTAACTGTGTAGCCAGTTACATTGGTAGAACCGATAGGGCATTATCTTTCCGGATCAAAGAACACATACCGAAGTGGATTCTGCGTGGGATAAACGAGCAGCTTCAAACTTCTAAAACTCTGCCGTTGTGTAATCCACCGGCATCCTCGATAGGTAAACACCTATTGGTTACTAGTCACCGGATCCGGCTCCATACCACATTCAACATTTTGCTGCAGCACTCTAATCCGCGATTACTTTGGTCCGCTGAGACTATCGCAATTAGTCGAACGCAGCCAATGCTGTACATGCACAAACAGTTATTCATCAGCGTCAGGCTTCCGTGGACACAAAGATCGATTGGTTCTCATCTTGATCCTCAAGTTTGTTTTTTGGTAAGTCACATCCGCTGTTTGCTATTTTTTCTCATCGCTCATTGTTATTAGTATTGAAGAGACAATACGTAATGCTTGCATCTACCAATTCATATTTTTGCTGTACTTTTCAAGCGTATCAATTCTGAAAAAATTTCTCTATTCTCCTTGCCTTCTTCATCATGCTAGTCATATTTTCTTTGATCTCGTAGTGCCAGTAATTCACATTTTACGCCACATCTTAGTTTCATTTTCACTCGGTTTTTGCTCTATTTTGTCAATTGCCCCTTCAGTTAGCCGGGTCTTTACCTCATTCCACTTGAGGAATGTCTAAGCATGCAAATTACTAGCTTTCTTTTCATATATGTTTGTATTTTCCACCAATTTCTTAAGTCCTCATCAGCAGAAAACTATGCTGTTTAGTTAAAAACAGTCGGTGGTAAGAGCAGAATACATCAGTTATGTTCGCAATCTTCACTCTCCGTTCCGCAAATCTCGAGAAACAGCTTCCTAGCTACTACACCTTACAGGTCGCGCTACTTTGAATTCATGATCAGTGTCACATAGCAGTCGGTCCCAGCCGGACAATCATAGTGCGAATTTGATGGTCAATCTTAACAGCCCACAGACCGATGTCCGTAAAATCGGTTGCTGTATCTATTATCAATCCTATTAGTAGCTGCCTTTCCATTTCTTCGAATTCGCGCACATCTTCCGCAGCATCGACTTTATCTTCGGTCTCAGCATGATTGTTGCCCTTCGTTTTTGCCACTTCCGATTCATTTTAATAACACGCCTTCACTCTTTTGACTCCTCTTGCTCTATACGGAATGAAAATTCGCACAAAAACTCGAAAAAAAGCAAGAAGGATGGAAGCTTGATGCTTATCAATAAAACGATCTCAATGCGCAGATTAACAATGCATAGAAATAAGAATTAAAAAGCCATTATATCGTTGAGTATTGTATTATTTTATAATCCTTTTAAGTGACTTTCCCTCAATGTAAATGCCACCCCCTAGCACGTACGCCCCGCTCTGCTCCCTATGCCACTGCAGCAAATTTTTTCACCCTGCCTCGAAATTTGCAAGGGATAAGTAAGGTTGAGAACACGTAAGGAGTATTCTATTGCAAGTTATCAAAAAATCCTCAAATCTCGCAGTGTGCTTAGCCAAAATGTGTAAAAGTGAATGGATTTGTAAGATCGTGTGAAATTTGAACGTTATGGAATACTATAGGATGAAATAAATCTCCACCGATCTCCTGAAGACAAATGTTTAATCTATGCTGAACCCTTGGAAGCTAACCATGTGCAGAGCGGATAAGAAATGCTTGCAGATATGTATGCCATTAATTAGGCAACTGAGTGGTATCTCGCATCTTGACAGATGAGATTGTTGAGGCCCTTAATCTATCAATATTGGTCCTAATTTTTTTCTCTCCACATATGTCGTGTTGACAAGTAGCCCCAGGGTGCAGGAAATCAACTTATTTCCCGACGAGATTAGACCTTAAGATGGTGCGATGGTTTGTGTGCCTCAGTGATCCATTGAGCTAGGATGGGTGGTGCTTCATGCACCTTCAGAGCCACTCATACCACCTTGGTCAATGGTTAGAGGCCAGACAAAATCATCCTCCTGGTAGCTCCTTACTCCATAAAACGCGCTCCCTGTAGTCCAATGCCAAAACCCCGTTGCCTTGCGGTAAGGTTTTTGAACCAAATGCATTGGTTGAGAACCTTATTCGTTCTCCTGTCTAGGCCTGGGCAACCTGACAGTATCCTGTCCACGCAATACACCATGAGTTTACCCTCTAACAATCTCTTGATGCTCTGGCCGTCACAGAGGATTATCAACGGCGCTCCATCTGCTGCATTGAGCAGTGTGGATAAGGGATTGGATGCTACTGCTCAGGCCTTCCCGCCTTCTTATTCCTTCTCTTGCGCTTTTTCACCCTTAGCGTCCCACTCCAACTTTACTTTTATCTCCTGGTTTAATCTACCACTTCTTGGCCCTCCCCCACCTAGCTTCAATAGTCGCTTGTCATCTAGTTTCAACTCACACATAATCACAGGGCGTCGCTCCAATCCAGTTGACAAGTCCATGTTCAACTAAACAGACAGCGTCAGTTCATCCGTTTCCCTTCGGAGTCCTTGAGTCTCCCTAAGACTGGCATGCCTCCATGTGCGCACTTTGCTACAGATTGACCAACAGACAGCACTCGCCCGAACACTTGAGACCCACTCGATCGGTAATTGCTGTTTATCGGAAACCCGTCTGCAAGATTCGAGCTCCGTGTGTACTCTCCTATCCCCCACATGCAATGTTGGCGGCACATTCTCATTGCGCCTGTCTGTCATATGTGGGTCAAGCTGGCGTCGGCATTGTTTCGAGTCTCCGGGCTGAAGCTGTCCTGATCGATTGGATCCCAGTCAAAAGCCGGATATGCGCAGTTAGGTTGGCTGGCTCGTTTATAGCTTCGAAGTCGCACGGGGACAAGCGGTGCCTGTCTGTTATTGTGGCTTAGGCCCCCACAAGCTGCAGCCCTGATTCGATGAAAGATGATTTCTATAAGCAACTTAACGATCTTCGTTACATAAAAGTTATGGATATTGTGGTACTTGTTGGGGATCTAAGCGTCCAAGTCGGAGAAGTGTCATCTGATAAGCCTCATCTGGGCCTCCAACATAGCCTAGGCTCTCGTAATGATAACGGTGAGCGGTTGCTACACCTGTGTGAAGGTGGTCGTCTATTTCTCGCGAGCACTAACTTTCGACACAACACCCGCAAAAAAGTGACTTAGCGCCCACCAACCCTGAACTCACATCGATGACATAGTGATCAGTTACCGCTGGAGAGACTGTCTAAAACTTTCGCTCGATTTGGAGCACGAGCATGGACTCCGATCACGCTCTTGTGTGCGTGCCTTCGGGTGCTTTTCGGCGAACCTCCGCAACGTCTCTCTGACCGCGTATACGCCAAGCAACTGGCGAAGCCGGGTGATCTGAATGTGTATCAAACTACGCTGGCATCCTGACTGAGAACACGCTCACTAAACATCATTGAAGCTCACTGGTCGCATTGTCGCCAGATTTTACTATCAGCAGGCATGTTTTCATGTGTTAAATCCCCTTGCCAACCTGGACATTGGGTCTCTACAAAGTTTCTGGAACTTATGGATGCCCACCGACGTTTTCCGGCTGGAAGCAAATACAATGCGAATCGCAAAAGCCCCAGGGCAAAACTCCATGTTAGCCTGGAGACGGCGAGTCCTGGTGGTCTCATCGTGCTTCGGAAATGGAAACAGCCGCTGCCGTTGGTAATCATCGCAATTTGATAGCGTTAGGGACCATCTTCATAGATCTTCGGGAGGCACATAATTTCCTTAAGGAAAAATGCGAAACGATATGGGTGCAGTTGGCTGAGAAAACGTATAGTTATGTGCACTTTAATGCAGCAGGATAGAAGCTCACTGAAGATGAAAAGTGTTAGTCCAGACTTGAAAGCTACGGATGTATTAGTGTCTGCACGGGTACTTGATGAGCTTTTCAAATCGGGGAGGTGGTACTATAAATTAGCAGTGATAAGCAAGGGGAGGGCAAATGTTCGAACCTACAAGGAAGTGGATCGTCGACGATACTCACTTTTCAAACTCTCCAGTATTCTGCATAGGTGATCGGTTAAGTTTTTACTTACATATCATATGGAGACGGGCAATGGATCTGTTGGAGTAACAAACATGCTGTATCTCCTCTAGTGTTTACCACCGATTTCCCCTTCTTTAGCCATGCAGTTGACGCCACTCTGTTCATGTTGATTGTGCGCACTAATTTTCAGCCGGTGTAGATCAAGCGATGACTAAGGCGAATGTGGTGGGTTTTTACTGACAAATTTACAAGCCAAAGTTTTCGGGGTCACTCATTAAACTCACATCATCAATGTGCGCTCTCCAATTGGTGACTTTTCGCGTCTCCTATTAGTTTAACTTGCCGCTGATCGCTATGCCACCTGCTCTTTGGTCATTCTGTCTGCTCGTTACGTTTTCCTCATCTCTTATCACCGCAGTACGCGCGTGAGTTCGTTTCAGAGATGGATCATCCTACCCCGATGGTTGATGGTACCCATATTCACATTTACGCGACCGGCATCGTTTGCAGTTTGCTACATAGAAGTGTGAAAGTATTGAAAAGAAGAACTTGCTCCGTTTACTGTCTGTTGTCTCTATTGACTTTGTTCACTGCCGTGATCCACTGCTTGATGAGAGTCTTTTTGCGTCGCTCATATGTCTGAGGCAAGAGTCTGCCAGCAATCTCTAGCTACCGTACGCACAACGTGACTTCAACTGTGATTTTACAACGATAATGCGAAAATGGCAATTTGCAGCTCAGGTGGCGCAGCATACGCGCGCACCACACAATCTCCAGTTGGGCTCCACCGTGAATGAGCCCTCGGTGTCGTCTAGTAGGCCATGTGGATGGAGCTTTAGTGCTCCAAGAAATGCATTTACCAACTGGAATTTGTACAGCGTGGATACACTAGTTTGAAGTGGCAGGAAGCCGCACACTTTTAATTCAGTCGTGAAATCAGACAGTGGGTGTCCGCGTTATTTTTGAGATAGGTCTGACCGGTCATCTGCTCTTCTTACTGCGCAATTTTTAGTGCAGTTGCACTGCATTAAATCTCAATCGCATTTATTGATTAAACGGCGTTTCAGTTGAATCATTACTTTTATCTTATCACTTGTTGGCTACAGTAATCCATTACGTATCAAAAACAGCGGTCCCTTTCCGCACTACTGCCGCTGTAATTTCGAGAATGTTTGAGGGATAATGATTGGAGGAGTATTGCCTCTTCTGGTGCTGACAGTCGGTTCCCCAGTGATGGCAGCTTGAGATCGCTACTTTGTTAGAGATGGCTCCATCTGTTAGACTTCTATGTCTTGTTCATCAACTAACTCTCCTCCATTAACCATCCGGCCCTCCTACTATCCGCTTCGAATGGACTGTTTACCATGACCGTAAACAGTGTGTCTACAATCGTCTGATTATGGTGTTTCTCGGAGTTTCACTATCATCTTGAGTTATTACGGCCAGTTTTTACCTTTTACTTATCCCAAACTCGACATGTGCCCAAGCTTTTCGATCCATCGACCAGAGGGGTATCCTGATACAACCTATTCATTGCAACTTTATACCGCTGCTTTGGGTACAGTGAGAGTTGCAACCCCATAATACAAATCTGCGGAACCAACCACACGCGGTTTTTGTTGACTCCTTACGATCAACATGCTCCCGTTGTACAGTCCCTCTGCGTCGCGAAGCGAGATAGTCAGTCGGGTGAGGAGGTATTTATCTCTGCGCAAAAAAAACCGTTAAGACGCCAGGGACACTACTCACAGTCCGTTAAGCTAGTCTCTTCTTTGATGACTACTTGATTCAACTTTCCCTGCCTCGCCATCCACGTACTTGGCTCCCATAAGTCAGAAGAAAGCAGCTCGTTCTCACACCTCGCATACCTCCCTAACTAACACCTGGCATACTTCTGTGTGATGTGTTGTACTTATCTTTTGTCTTCCTCTTCCATCACCAGGGTTTACGCATTATATATGAAACATTCCTTCTCACTGCTTCTCATCTATTTACTCGTTCTCTGCTTTCTAGTCGCGATCACGTAACGAAGATCCGGATCAGGTTCGCGTGCGGGAGATGGCCCGTCGGATTGCTACTGAAGACTACGAGCGTGAGAAACAAAATCAGGCCAATTTGACCGCTCTGCACGCGATTGGGCCTCAACGAAAACGTCGCCTCGACACAGTGGACGAATCTGCCCCCGGACTTCCGAGCGACTCGTCTCTCTCCAGCAGTACTCTAGTCAGTCTGGTGGACGGTATACCCAGCGGTTCTGCCCATCCTCGATTATCTCTAGTGAGCACCAACCGTATCGCCTCCCTGCCTGCCGCATCTAGTTTCCCTCTGAGTCGCTCGAGTACAGAATTGTCACAAACAAGCTCACTTTCTGTGGTCTCCACACACACTTTATCCAATGCGTTGACCGCGCCGGACACCTCGAGCCGTTTCTCCCTCGCCCACTCGTCAAGAGTGCACAGAGCCACATTGAAAGATGTACAGTTGGTGTTGTCCCGAACACCTCGACTACGACGTTCTCTTACTTTTTACCGAACTCATTGGCGTTCATCATAGTCCCTATCACATACACAAGATTCTGTACTCTCTCGCTTTCGGTCCCAACCATTCCTGTTTACATGTCAGATGCGGCGCGCCTGTGTAAACATGTTTGTACATATATGTGCATTGACACAGACCACGGAATTTTTTTATTCGGTCCGCAATTGTGTGCCTTTCTGGTTTTTGTGAATCCACTGATGATCTGTGTGCATGGCTTCATACCCAAGATGTACCCCACTCCATTCCCAGACACCTAAGCGTTCCCCCAAACGCTGTCGGCTCACCTTGCTATCTCCACCTCTTCCTCGTATAGGTGAGATGGCTCCTAAAGCACACTACTGATCTGGTTGGCTCAACACAGCATCGTGGTTGTACCTATCTGCTCTCTTATTTTTCCTACTTTGACTGATTTGCCCACGCTCCTTCTCTCTGTGAGAGAGATTTGTTGCGCATGGCCCGTGTTATTTAGCTACTGTGAAACAACATTCAGTTTGCTTACTCGACTGTGTGTAACTTTTTTCCAGGTACATTATCAATCAGACAGCTTTTGATTTTTTTTCCAAGACCTTACATGTACGTTATATAAACCTTGCTCGAAATTCCACGGATTCGTCCCCTTCACTCTTGCTAATGTTAGTGGTTTGTTTGTCTGGTGTTCTACCGGAAGACATTCAACTCAGACTGCTATTGTCTTCTCCACCTGCGTCTGGTTTTCGCAGACTGGGTTGCGGTTTTGTTAGTCAGAACAACCCATCTCTGATCGTTGCATGCAGGGTGGACATTCACACCCTCCTCCGCGTTTAGTCTAACGGCCTCTGGTCATGAGATTGGTTTTCGGGCCTGTTTCGGGGACCATTCAATTGGATCCCAACTGACTCTGATGTTACCTGTCGCATAGTTCTCCATGAGTCATGACAAAGTCTGAAACGATCAATGCTGTTATTCGTAAAACTTAATATCATTTACATTGCGCAGAAACTTGAGGTGCATTCAGTTGCGACAGTTTCTAATTGGTCGTTCACCATCGTTGCGTCTTATGTTGTCAGCCTGTGTTCATTAGTCCGCACACGTTGTTCATCCGCTATGCCCAATATAACGTAGCGTTAAACCTGACTCCAGCTTTAACACACATGTTCTCCGCTTTTCCTCATCATCGCGATTATGCTCAACATGTGCGGGCGACATTTTATTCACTTTAACTAAACTATTTCTCGATTGACTGCTTCCTTAGCGCAATGGCTTGCATCTTTAGCGCTAAAACTATGGTCCGATAGTCACGAAAATTACATCCACGACATCCCGTTTGTCCACTCAAGCCTTCTGCGGAACTTTTCCGACTCCATTCACAACGCGCCCTATCAAGCAAAGGGGCGCGATCCAGTGTTCCGACCACGTCCACTGCGTTCGTCCGAAAATGTACTGACTTCGCTTAACATTCACATCTCAGGCTCTGAATTTACAGCCGGTTGGTGAGCAAAGCCCTGTTTCCACCCCCTTATCGTTCAATGCTAGTGCGCATCTATACCATTTTACACGCATGTTAGCGCACTTTACCAAGCTTAGCGTGGCACATTTTCGAAATCGCGTGCAGTACCTTCAAGTTAGCGAGGCCGCGAACGCTGTTTTGGCGTCGTTGACACTCTCATTGGTCATGGGACGTAAACCAATGGGACACCGGTTAGAAGCCGCCAGCATAAGCGACAGACAGTCCAATGAAAGTGGTCGAGCACCACCTTCTGTTCTGTCTTGATGCCCATCTGAAGTAAACCTCGATGATTGGTCTCCAACCTGAAACCGTCCAATGGGCAAATTGTGATGCCTGTCAAAGGAGGAGATCCTAGCTACCACATTATCCAAAGCTTAAGACGTAACCAATGCGGACAGAAATACTAACCAGCACATGAAGCGGTCTACACTTAGTGATCGCTAGCCGCTACTTGGTGGTGGCTTATTCAGCGGCTTAACCATGGTGGCGTAAACAGGCAATCTTCTAATCGGTATTCCGCAGTCCCTGAGGTCTGAAAAAGTCAGACAGGCCTGCATTTGCGGTTGGTCAGGCATGCGCCGTGCCTTGGACACTGCACACCCAAAGCTGAATGAGCAATGGCACTCCTGCAACCCGCCTAGAGGTGGTTTTAGACGGCATGACATTTTGGAAGGAAAGTAAACCAATGACATCACAGCCACCGTCTTTAAGCAAATAGCAAGGGTAAGTCTATGGAGTGGGTTAAGCGATAAAGGAATGTGCTATGTAAATTGCAGTGCGCAATATTTATAGGTAACGTCGTGATGGCACCTCGGTTTCTTTGGTTTGCGGTTGGCTGCTGGCCAGCTAAGATGGGACGTGGATCTGGCGTAGACCGCATTATACGAAGAGGACCGTACGTGCGACACTCGCCTGAGGTGAGAGAACGAATTTTGAGTGCCTATGAGCAAGGGGGTGGTTGGATGAATGTTGCTGCATTGTTTAATGTGAAAGTGAGCACGTGCCGTAGTTGGATACGGATGTTAGAACCGGTGAAACGGAGGGGGCAACACGGTGGGGCTCGCCGCAGATCCCTGACAGAAAGTCATGTCGATGCTCTGATCGAGTGGGTATCGGAAGAACCGACCGTTACCTTATCAACTCTCTGAATTCCACGTTGAAGCTAGTATCACTACAGTTTCCAGATACCTTGACGGTCGTCTTATCACACTAAAGAAATTGCACACAGTCCCGAAACCCATGAACACTTTGGCGAACAAAATACGACGGAGGCTGCTACAGTTGTAGGCCGAAGGGAGACAGCCCGTTTGGATTGATGAGACCAATTTCAATCCACTTTGTAGTCGCGCCAGGGGTCGTTCAAGGAGGGGAACTCGGTGGCGAACAGCCACGGGCAGAATGTGCACGTTGTGGGTGCAATGACGAGTGAGGGACTGATAGCCTTTTCCTTTTTAATAGGCAGCTTCAACAAGCGGAGATACACGCAGTGGGTTCGAGAACTTCTGGATTCCCAGGGAGCCGCTTTTATTGATCAGTGTGTTCTGTTTTGTGACAACGCACCGTGCCACACAGATGTGCAGGAGGTTTTCAAGGACGAAGGGTGTCAAGCAGGAATGCTATTACGACTAGCGCCGTACTCTCCTTCACTAAACCCTATCAAAGGCGTGTGGTGTTGTGAAGACGTACGTGAAGGTATGCGGAAATGCTTAGAGGGGATCCAGAAGGGGTTCTTTGCACTGGCGAGTGGCGCACACGATTTCTCGAGCAGGTGTTGCTTACAGCCAGAGGTTGCATTACGCGGCACCATTGCGAGCAGATGGTGAGACATGTTGCGAAGAATTACGGATGGGTGATTCGTTTTGCCGATTTATAGATTGCAGCCGTTCAACTAATACACTTGTGTATATAACGTTCCTCTTTTTCTCGATAAACGGGAGGGAATAAAGGGCGTTACATGCTCGGCAGCATATGTACAGTACTTTAGTAGCCGCGGACATTTTGTCACCATTGTTACTGTTCTTGGTTGGTTGCAGTCCTAACTCATGGGAAAGTGGATGGTTAAGAGTGAGTGAGTGAACGGTGTTGCAAACGGCGCATGTCTGTTCGTGCGAAGTCGCGTAGGCCGCAGTACTTCGCTAAGGGTTGCGTGCCAAGTATTTGTGCGGAGGACCAGAGGTGATGTATGGCAATTTTGTGGGTGATTTCGCCTTCACCGGACAAGCAATGCTTAGTCGACGACCTCATTCCAACAATTGCAGTTGATTGCGACGGGGAATAGGAAAATTGTCCCGAACGAGATTAGATAAGCGTAGAACTAGCGTACACATGGAAATTTTGTAGCCGTTCAAGTTGCAGAGCCCGGTTTTACGCTGAAATGAATCGTCTAGATATATATCGCTAATGCATTGCTTGCGTTGTGTGCTGATTGCAAGTTCCCTGGTTGGATGACAGTGTCATTGAATGTTAGGATATTGTTCAAAGTAGGAGGATTCCAAGTGTGGCGGCGACACGACGTTAGTGTGTGTTCGTTTGTCTCCATACCCATAGGCAACTATGTTAATCAGTTATCGCTTCAGTGTCTTCATGTATCGCGTTATGTAAAGGTCATAGGAACCTACGTATTGTTTGGATAATTAGGCTTCACTTCTGTATGGTCGCCCATGGTGACGTAGAGAGACAATAATCTAACTGGTATTCCCCAGATCAGCAATGGCTGCTAGGTGATTATACAGTTTTGTGCGATTGTTATTGCGACGGTCATGGGGGACATTGTTTCCACTGAAGTTGGTAGACCAACCTGAAGCTGAACAACGAAAGTTCTACGTTAGCTTGCTAGTCAGTTATCGCTTCAGTGTCTCCATGTATCGCGCTATGTAAAGGTCATAGGAACCTACGTATTCTTTGGATAATTAGGCTTCACTTCCATATAATCGCCCATACGTATTGAGACGCTTTGACAAGTGGCTCTCCAAATGGAACCATTAGAAGCACAGTCAATGCAGATGGAACCTCCCTATTACGTCCATGGACTGGAATGCTATCCTCATGAAATCGGCATTACTCAACAAAGAAACATCTAAAGGGTCTACAATGACTACAGTGTTTATACATGCCACATCGTCCTGTTAGAAAAAAACGCAAGGATGATAATTAGTGGCGACGCAGTCATTTTACTCTGGTAATTCAGGTGAGTACTTGAAACAAACAAACATTGGTGTCTCACCCACAGGCGTTCCTACAATGTGTTTGCAATCATTTACAAAGGCAACCGCGCCCACTAATCCTGCTATGGACCACTGTTTCAGCTAGTCTTAGAAGCAGTCATGTGTGCATGCCGTGACACAGGTTATTATCGACTTGGAAACAAACTACAAAGCTTCCCTTCCAACAGCCTGCAAGGGTTGCAGCTCAACAAAAACTACCAATCCGCTTCTTAGTACCATTCAGTTAGATGTCATCTCGCTCGCGTGCTGGTGGAACCTCCTTACACCAGATTGGCAGCATGACCAAGCACGTATTATGTCTCCCATTGGCTGATCACCCTCGACACCATTGAAGTGTGCTGGTACACCGATTGCGATCAACAGATATGCGACCGACAAACGGAGCGATTTTGCAAGCCTACTACCAGCCTGCAGGTAGTTTTAAACAAAACAATCGTTCCAAAATATGCTCTTGTTTAAAAGTACCAGGACATTCTGTGCCGCACCAATGCGCGCCTGAAGTAAAGCCGAGGCGTTTTCGCTGAATTCAGGCCGTCCAATCGACGACCGAAAGCGCTCATACGACTGCACGCGCGAACAGCGTCACATTTGTTAGTCATCTCTTTGGTGTGGCCGGAGACTCGACCCCAAAATGCATCGCGTGATACGCAGCGGACCAATGTGGTCCAGAGCACATTAGAAGTTTACTGGGTTACAGGTGCAAAAGAACGGGTAAACTACCAACTGAAGCGATCGATATTACTGGTTCACCAGCGGTTTCGTTGGCGTGTCGAGGGTAATCAGTCAATGGGATACAGAATACGTGATTGGTCATGCTGCCAATCTGGTGTAAAGAGGATTCACTAGCACGCGAGCGAGATGACATCTAACTGAGTGGTACTAAGAAGCGGCTTGGTAGTTTTTGACATGTCTAGGAGCCGACCTCAATGACGTAAGTGTTGCGGGTTTCTTTGCAAGTTCCTCTCCCGCTTAGCCTCTTACTATAACCCCGATGTCATTTCCTACCCAAAGTATAAATATTTTGTTGCACAACAGCCGGCAACTAGGTTTCCGGAACGATGTTCATCTGTTGCTGGTGACTCAGATGGCGTGCCTGTTTTTTCATCTGCTTACGTTTTGCGGCACAATAATTGAGGCGTTTCTACCTACAGCTAACGTGTATAATGATTGATGATGTATTTTGTAACCTTATTCCTAGTCTTCATCCTGAGCTCCTTCTGCAATTCTTCCGGGTGCAACTCCCTGTGGTCTCTGGGCTTCAGACTGTGGGAGTGGTTTATAGTTGGCCCGTTTCCGTCTTATGCACTCTATATCATACTACTTTCTCTTGTTGCAGTAGTGTTTTATTTTTGTGTACCATACTGCCATCTAAGGGGGACGTGCATACGCAGCACGTACATATGCACATGATGGGCTGTTTGTATACTGTGAAGAGAAGCTACGTCTCGACATTAATCGCGATGAGCGTACCTTCTCCATGCCTTGGGGAATGCGGAGTGAATCAGGTATCAGGTCAGGTGTCTAAGCCAGTGCATTCGATCTAGGTCACAAATTACGGCCATTGCATGAGTAGAGGAACGCGTTAATGCTTTTTGATATCCGATGATCGCAAATTTCAGACTCTTCAACAGCACAACCTATAGTGTTTAGTCGATGAGGCGTCTGACATCGGATACATTATGCTCTGCTTCATCTCCAAAGGCGAATCACCGAGTTCCTGATCGTGCAGATTTTCGACGGCGAGTTTTGTTAGCTAGTCAAACTAACACTAACTTGTCCTGCTTTGTATCGACTTGAAATATGATTGATATAACGAATTTGCGGTTGTACGGTGCTGAATCGTATCACAAGCAGCTTTGGTAAATTTTGAACCGCAATCTATAGGTATACCACGTAGAAGAAAATGACAACCATTATAAAAGCAGATACTGGTTTATAGCTGGCGAGTAACTGCAATCCATGACTAATATGTGCTCAATGAAACTGCTGATGTTACCCGACTCGGTGTGAATGGCCGCGCGACTTTCCTAGTAATTTGTGGGTATAGGGAAAGAGATCCACAATATTGATCCTTAGTGTGGTACTTCCACTGTAATGCATTTTGTACCCATGGATTTAATAGCCCTTATTTAATTGCACTGTAGGGAAGCAGCAAGTAAGTTGTTCACGTTAACCCATTGTGTTAATCTGTTTGATCTCACATTACTTCCACTGACTGATCCTTCCTAGCCGAATGGTCCCAGGAGGCCATCAGGGGTGATTTCGTCACTCACTTCAACGGTCTAATGAGAACCGCATCAGAAGACAAAACGCGCCGCTCGGACAAAGGTGAATCCTTCCCTTAAGGACAGGGCTCGGAAATGTATGGCCCTGAGGACTCCGTCTACTGCGTCCACATGATCCCTTCGAGCAAGGACATTGTGCAGCCAACCAGTAAGTGAGGATATAGCAGATCACCAATGTGACCTTTCGAGAAACTTTGTCTCTAACAGTAGGATACTTAACAGACAGGTAAAGGAAAATCACAGAGCTCGATGCGGAACTCATGCCCTATGTATTGCCTATGGGCAAGCGCAACTAGTACAGAAGGTGGCTGCTAACGTCTCCACATTTAAACCCGTGGGTTGGATTACTGTTGATGTATAGTTAGTTAGCCCCTACATTAGACAACGGTTTTTTATGGACAAATTACCGGGAAACGTGATACTATTCACTGACTTTCTCGCCCCACGGGACGCCAGGATTGCTGTGACAAAGAAGGTTTTAGTACTTGGGGAAGAAGCGATTCTTCTGGCACCTCCCGATAGCCAGATGCTATCATGCAGCTCCGACGAGATTTCCTTACATTTTGCTTCGTCGTCTCCTAGCGGAACCACCAAGTCACACTACTGATGCGATAAAAGGTATCATAACCAAGTACCAACACGTGTTTTCGTGGTCCGACGACTTCGGAGGGTGAAATTTCATAAAGCACCGCATCAAGACAGGCCACATGCCACCTATCTAGCAACCGCCGCGGCGTGTACCGCTTCAATTCCAGGAGGAATTTAAACGCATCATAGACGACATGCTCCAGCACGATAATATCCGAACGTCCAAATCATCATGGGCGTCTCCTATTGTCTTAGTGAAAAAGAAGAACGGTGACCTTTGTCGATTATCGGAAACTAAACGCGATTACGCGGAAGGATTCGTTCCCCTGCCGAGGATGGATGACACCACTGACACACTTTCCGGACCCCACTGGTTCACTACCCTCGACCTAGCCTCGGGGTAATGGCAAGTCGAACTGCATCCAGATAACGGGTGTAAACCTGCTTTTATTGTACCATCCGGCCCATACGAATTCCAGACAATGTCCTTCGGGCTAATTAACGCACCAGCCACCTTTCATCGTCGGGTGCACACCACGTTGACCGAGCTCATAGCACACTACTGCCTAGGCTATTTGGACAACTAGTGTCCATGGCAGAACGGAAGAACACAACGAAAGCCAAAAGCTAGGCTTGTGCAGCTTGGGTTAAAAAGGAAACCCTCCAAAATGCCAGTTCTTTCAGAAGCGAGCGGCATATCTGGTACATATTGTCTCGGAAGAAGGGGTGCGTTGCGACCCAAATAAAGTCGAACGCGTCAGCTCATGGCCAGCCCCCAAGAATGTGGATGAACTCTGCAGCTTTCTCGGTCTTGCTTCTTAGTACCGACGTTTTGTGCGCGGATTCTCGACCAATGCTGCTCCTTTGACAGAACTTCTAAAGTCGGAGCAAAAAATTGTTTGGGAAATGGCCCAGCAAACTGCTTTGGAGAAACTTAGAATCGCACTGTGCGAGGCACCAGTGCTTAAAATTTCCTGACACGCGCCCAACCGCCGGCCCATTCGTTCTGGATACTGATGCCAGCGACACAGGTATTGCTGCAGTCCTATCTCAACGTACACCCGACGGCTTCGAGCCAGTTATCGCATACGCCAGTCGACCTTATGTCAATGCGAACGGAAACATTGCACTACCCGAAAAGAAATGTTTGCAGTAGTCTTCTTCATCAAACAATTTAGACACTATCTCCTTGGCCGCAAATTCATCGTACGCACTGACCATCAACCACTTATTTGGTTTCAAAACTTACGGGACCCCGAAGGTTAAATGGCCCGTTAGCAGGAGCAACTGCAAGAGTACGAATTTGAATGTCAATATCGTCCGAGCCAGAAAGATATTAATGATGACGCTCTGTCTCGCAGATCAATCCGAGACCATGGGCCATGCCCCTATTACACAGTCGATTGCGTGGCTGTTGTTATCCTCGATACCTCCGCTGAAGAATGGATTCAGTTGCAGTCTACCGACCCAGAGTTAAGCCCGTTGTACCACCGAATGGCACGCGAGGAAGACCGAGCAACTAGCGACGAACTAGCCGGCGCTAGTTGTGCGACGAAATGCCTGTAATCCCTATGGCCACATCTACGCGTGCTCGACGGTATAATGTATTTCCAGAATGGGCCAACCTACCTACGCAGAGTTATTGTCCCCCCAACTGCAACTCAAGATGCCATGCGCCGATTGCATGAGGAATTGGGGGAATGCAGGGCAGAACAACTTGGAACAAACACTTCGCCGTCGATTCTGACGCCATGTGGCGAACTACTGTGAGTCATGCCCAGACTGCGCCCAATGCAAGAACCCGCCAACAACCTGCTGCGCACCACTACAGCCCATGTCAGCTGGTTTTCCCAATGAGCTCGTCGGTATCGACATCATCGGCTCGTTACCGGACACCCCTCGAGGACACCGTTTCCTTTTAATCATGGTTAACTACATTAAAAACTGGTGTGAGTCAGCTCCACTCCAGAACATGGACGCATGGAGCGTGGTGGAGGCCTTCTTCAGCTAGTGGGTGGCAAGGTAAGGCGCACCCTAATAGCTACATTCCGATCGCGATCTAACTTCGAGAGCACCCTGGTGAGCGAACTGTCACATAGAATTCGGAAAACGCGGACAACTGCGTAACAGCCTGAGGGAAACGGATTGGTGGAACGCACGAACCACACACTGAAAGCGCTATTCCAATCCTTCATAAAGGAAGAAACAACCAGAGAATGGACATTAATCTACCGAAATGCCTAGTTGCATATCGAGCCACTGTCCACTCCTCCCCAGGACAAACCCCGCACCTCATGATGACGGGACACGAACTACGATTACCATAGGACATTTTACTGCCGACGGCCTACCACGAATCGATGACCGCATCTGAACACGTGCTCAAGATGCAGGCCACTTTGGTTCGAGCGCATCAGTTGGCCCAAGCAGATTTTGAAAAATCCCAATGTCACCAGAAAGCATATTTCGATCGCAAAGCCTTCGGCAGCCCCTTCAAGCTGGGCGATGCAGTGTGGCTCAAAGCAGTGCAGACTCCATCGAGCGTACCCACGAAGTTCCGCCGGAACTGGGAAGGCCCGTATGTGGTGGGAGACGTGCTGTCCGACTTGAACTATAGAATTATGCAACCAGGGGTACCAAGTTCCTCGACCGTAGTAGACTTCAATAGGATAAAGCCCTACAGGCGGAACACGGGCGCTGAGCACAGCGCCTGTTAAAAAGGGGGGGGCAATCTAACGCCGCGCCATGTTGTTTGAACCTCCCCGTAACCTCAGCGTCTTGCCTGCCGTCGTGACCTTGACTGTGGACGCGTGCTCCTGCGCTTGGTTGCTCGTGGCTATTCGACCACTTTCTAGTGTCTGCTTGCCAGCAGACTCTCGATACGTTGTTCTTCGAGCTTCGTTCGTACTAGATGGTTATACAGCCGCCTACGCTCTCTCTGTTTTCCATTGCAGGGTTTCTGGTCTATTGCGGCCTACATCTGGTGACGAATACGGAAGAACCTATCACCCCGAACCGGACGAATTACATGCTGCTCACCATCCACGTGTTATTCAATATGCTCACAAAGTACGAAATACTTTTAAAAGAGTTATGCGAAAACATTCTTGTACATTGTGAAAACGCCGTGCTGGCTGGCAAGCAAACCTTAGACGTCGCTCAGTTGACAAGACACAAATTCTTTTGCGGGTGATCTATCCCTGGTGTTATTACCTATACTTGACCGCGCTCAGTCTGTGTCATCGCTGGGGACTTAAATAAAATTGATATATCATCCAAGCACTTGATTTGACTAACATAGTGACCTTTCCGACCAGACTCGAAGCGCAAGTAGATTCCGTCTTCCCAAATCATGTCTGGCTGTTTACCGCAGAAAAACGTGCCTCACACGGTAGCTCAGATTATTGTATCATAAAAGTGTTCCCATCGTTTATGGTAAGACTCACTCCGGTTCATTGGCTAATAGGCCCTTCCAAACTGTGAGGCGACGAGATTGTTCAGCATCCAATATTGCGAGACTTCATGAAATGCGGATTTGTCTATTCTGCTTATCTTAACTTCGAGGTTTGCTACCCGGTTGAAATCATCTACTTACGAATCGAGAGATTCTCCTCACCATACAAACAATTTAGAAGGAAAAAAGAACGAGCCAACAAATGTAATGTGTCAAACAACTCTAGCAATAAAAACTGAGATTTCACGACTGAATACTTTAGACATCGAAGACGTCTTGTGCAACCACAACTGCCGAGACCTATGGAGAGTTTAAAAGCAGCTATGCGGTAAAAGCCCCAATAAGCAGATTGGATCTGTGGATGTGGAGAAACTCAATTTTGGATTCTGTTCTTCTTCACAAGAAGCATCCACAACCCTTACATTCTCTCTGCCTTTGTCCTCTGGCTCTGGTCGGAAAATTACATTCCAACACGCTGAAGTCAACCGTGAATTCAGAAATCTGAACTCAAGGAAGGCTAGTGGATCCGATGCTCTTTCGCCAGTTGTCTTGAAAGAGTGTGCTAATAAACTCACCACGCCCTTGACGGATCTTTTAAATCGGTGCCTACGTAGTGGAATTATTCCCGATATTTGGAGGCCTGTCATGACAACGTCCGTGCCAAAGAAGAGATCCACGAAATTCCGTCCGATCACCAGTACATCCGTCATGCTGAAAATCCTCGAACGACTAATTGTGCCTTGGATTTCAACAAGCCATCCAGCCGCGGGTGTATCTTAATTTGCGTACAGACCTCGACGTTCCACGTTGGATGCCGTAACATATCTTGTTCACTATTGGATGCGAAATGCAAGAATTTGCGGCTCCTCTTCCTTGAATATGCCAACGCCTTTGGCAGGGTCGACTGATCAATCTTGCTTAATCAACTGCCTGCGAATGATGTTCAACCAGCAGTGCGCAACCTGATGAACAATTACCGTAAACCGATCCCATTTTACCAAGCTAAACGGTAACAAGTCCCACTCTTAGTGATGACTGAGGCGTCTTACAAGGAGCAATTCTCTCCCCTCTTCCTTTCTCTCTAAACATCGAAATGCTTCCCCCCCAACGTTATTGGATATAAGTGCGCTGATGATGTAGTCTTAGGTAGCATTGCTCGAACTGCTGAATCATCAAAGGCTCTGCAAATCAGCCTAGACGAGCTTCAGCAGTGGTCGTCGTCCCGATCCCTTGCTCGCAACGCTTCCAAATGCCGCGATGTAACTTCCTCTTTTCTCCGCACTGACAAACGTCTGACTGTGGTAAACACACTTCTCCCCTCATGGTCGCAAGCGACCACAATGTACCCAGTTCATCCACTGTCAAGTACCTAGTTGTTTATTTATCTCACAATCTATCTTGGTTAACACAGTTTGACGAAACGTTTCGCAAGGTGAGGAAATTATCATTCTATTCCCTCAGACTCAAAACGCTTTTAGTACCCTGCTCATGAATTTACAAATTCGTGACTGCCTGCATTCTTCCCTATTGGCTATATTGCTCGCCTATCGTTTTTCCTGGTGTTCTACAAAAAGACTTCACACTGATTGTGCGTTCCATTAAGCTTATTTAAAGATGTAGTGGACTGCGCAGAGACCCTCTGGTTGACCTCATCGTTACTAAAACACTTCAATGCATGTGACAACTTTTCAGCAAAGATTTTAATTGACCCTTTTCACCCCCTTCGCGCTGATTTATCTAAAGCCCTCTCCTGGTCGTCTACCCTAGCTAAATTTAAGGTTTGGTTTTCTCGCACAACACGTTATTACAACTCTATGTTATCGTATTTATCCCGTTTTCTTGTGGACTCCAAGAAACTTATCAGCGTCACGTTTGAACGCTTACTTGAGTGATGTGCATGTGTTCTCATCTCTTTACGCTTTTATTGCAAGTTCATGCTAGTGTTATGCGCCTCACAACATCTGCAGTGCTAGTGTAAAGGCTGAAAATGTTCCCATTTTCGACTTGACACCCAATGTCCATTGTGCTTACAGTTGACTTTGAAGTCAGTCTGTGCCATTCCGATCACTGAGACCGTGTCCGAATTAGAGGGGTTCGGTACCGCTCTCCCCCATGGACGGATAGAGCAACGCCGAACCACTGCACAAGGGGATTTACTGTTTCAAGCACCAAATTAGCATTACATTTGTTTACCGGCGTGTTTTATGCTACTTGAATGAGAGAGATTAGGTTGAACTGAACTGCAGAGTCTGCAGAGAACACCACAACGTCTGAGCGAAATTTGTTGTAGCAATAATTGCAATAACCATATCAGTACTGAGAGCAATGATAGTCACAATCGTCGCGGTCGTGAAGATGGGGAGGGTCGGTGAGAAATAAAGGATCGCAACACACGCGGAGAGAGAGGGCAAAAGACATGAAGAAAAACTAGCGTCTCCGTCTGGTGACGGTGATTGAGCGGTTGCATCGGAGTTGTTCAAAGCAAAAAGAAATGGAGTCCACTCACAATTTGACGAAATGAGGCGAAAAATCAAAAGAGAATCGTCTCATCGGTGAGAAAAAGCAGTACAAAAGGGTGGGGTTTGGCGGATGCGACACAGTTGTTGATCAGTGTTCATTTGACAGATCGAAGAGCGGAAACGTAGCGGGCATCCGGCGAGGACATCCAGATTGACGTCGACATGAGGCACGCGCGGAGCCATGATAGGTTGTCAAGCATGATGGACCGTATGGGAACTGGGCGAAAGAAAAGGCAAACGAAATGAGGCTGGATTGCTCGCAAGGTGTGTGCAAAGGTAAGAGAGTGAGGAAAGCAGCGACCTGAAGTGATATTCAAGCGAAAGAGCAAATGGGGCTGGCACCGTGGTTAGATCGCGAAAAAGAAACGAAAGACTCGAACTGACTTGTTTCGTTACGGGAAACCAGATGAGCAAGAGGGAAAACGTACCAGGCGAGAATGTGGGAGAAGCAGGGGAGAGAGGAATCGGAGATAAAGAGGAGATCCAAAGCATCCGGACGAAGACTAAACAATTGAAAAACCGATAAAACGAAACTGAGGACTATCCCCAAAGCTATGCTGTGGGGATTGGTAGACAGATATGGGCGAACATAGAATGTGCTGGTTCGCTAGAGTCAATGCGTAGTGCACATTACAACAAACGGAAATGACCCGACCACAACAGCAACAGGTAGGTTCCACGAACGTGTCGCAATAACGACCGTGTAGCAGTCATCGTGTGGGTTCGTACGAAACGATTGGACAACGAAATGGGTGGTAACATAAAAAGCAATCCAAAAGGAAGGCCCGGTCCAGATAGTTTTAAAAGGAGGGATTTCAACTACTTTCGAAGATTGTCACAACTAGGTTCAGTTAAACAGTCACCGCACACGGAAAATGGCTGCACGGTCGTCTCATCCTCTCGCGCACTCCATCTATTCAATGAGGAGCTAGAATCCTCAAACCGTCTCTCTGTTGAGTCAGTGGTTAAAACCAGAAACCCCCTGGAGGTGGTAGAAGTCGTCGCGGCCCTCACCGGACAGATGAATGCGCAATGCCGAAGAATTCCCAGGAGACGAAGTGGTCACATGGTGCTTTTCCGAGAGCCTAGCAACTGTCTGACTGAGGGCGGACATGACGAATGGCATTGGAAAATAACGAGCTTATCCACCAGGACAAATTATGTTCCCCTACCACTAGTGGTTCTGCCCATCCACCTCGTGCTAGAGCCAACTTAGGTACTGCAATGACAGGGGGTCCAATGGTTCCGCAGGAGACTTCCTTTGAAAATACGGCTGAGAATTCGTTATTACGACTGTAGTTGAGAAATGTAGCCACCCCGCAGACGTGCTGCGTCCATTCGCGTTAGGACAACTGATTTAGACGGCCATAGTTCCCTCAAACGAGTATGGGCCGGAGAACCTCCAGTAAAAACGACTGCACCGTCAAAAAATCACCCTGTTCTTCTGCGTGAAGTGCACGGAGGGAGATGCAGCATACCCGATAAGGTGAAGAAACAGCGGGTGGACAGTTTGAACGCAAGTGCGTCGTTGATAGACAGATGAACTCCCTGTCCCAACGGGGGACGTAAGCTATCAGAATTGGCCGGGAAAATGTCGGTTAAAAAGGAATGCCGTCTAAATTATTACGGAGAAAATAAAGTGATGGCTGGAACAACAAAAATTCCTAGCTAGCAGATTGTTCCTACCCAGAAACCCACAGTCATGGCCTATAAGAGAGAAAAATTCTCACTTACTACACACTGAGTGCGTGTGCGCACTTCGTGACAGAGCCACTGGCTCTCCCTCTCTCTCTATCTATGCATGTATGCACGAATATAAATCGCATACAAAAGGGACTACCCTTTGCCGGTTGTTTTTACACATTTCAGCTTTTCTTTATTTTTTCACTGCCGAGGATTTCCAGTGGCCGAGTCCTGCTTGATGCCGAGTGCACGATGGGACGGTCTCCAAGGTTGCCCTGCTGTTATGACCAATCAATCCAGGCATGTAGCATGACCGCCAATGCAGCAAGCTGACACAAGCCGACCTAGATTCAAAAGTCATGGGAACCACAATCGAGTCCGCATCGTTGTCCTCCAATGCACACAGACTGATAAGCTAACTGAACTTGCTATATCACAGAGGATCGATAACTGCACAGCAACACATTTTACTTCAAAAACTAGAATGTGAAGATTGTAGAGCGCTTGTCTGAAATGGATTAAGTCACCTCACGAGGGACGGCTAGCTGCGTGCTGTACTCACACCATAACCTGTGGGGCACAGTTGATGAAACAAATCTTCCCGAGGCACACAAGGGCGTTGACCGCCCTGCACAGATGGCGACATTTACACCCCCCAGAGGTGTCTGTCACAGTGCTGCGAGCAGACACGGAACCGATACATATCAGATAATCATGGGTGACTTCGGCTACCTCACTCACACACTCAATGTCCAAGGTGAACACGAAGGAATAGGGTTGCGAGGAGTGCGGTCAAGAGACATCGTCGGAACCGGTGCGTACATTCAACCCGACCAGCAATAAGATAAGCGATCAGGCGAAGAAGGGGTCGGAACCACCGTTTGAACCCAACACTATGGTGGATAAGACGGTGCACCCCTTCTGCCTCAGCAACGAATAGCCGTTTCCTGGACCCAGTCAACGACCTCATCGATAGCCGTAAAACCTAACAAAGGTACATGGGGCTTAGTTTTATACACCTGTGAGCAACACAGTGTGCGGCGCACTGTTGGCTGCGAGCGAATCTCGTCCTACCTTCCTGTGACACATGTGACGAGGTCGTTTTGGGTGGGGTGAAATATGCGGTGACCAATTAACAGGTGACCATTAGCACGCCCAGCGCACACTCAATGCAATCTACCTGTCCAATTCTCTTGGTTGAGCTGTAAGACCTGACCTGCGGTTGGTAACACGACCCAGTGATCCTGGGGACTACTTTACTTGAACAGCTCTTGACCTGTGTAGCGCGGACATGTTAAATAAGGTAGCGGCCACTTACCACAACGCCATAGGAGTTTCATTCCCAGAGTGCCGACAAGTCCAAATAGGAAAGACTAGTTTTTCAATGCATTGTTGAAAAGGACTAGTCACATGGATCTTTCCATCTTCAAATCTACTCCAATTTGGGGTATAGCAATGTACCGCTTGCCGCGCGTCCAATAAATTGCTACACAGTTCCGATATATAGAGAATGACTTTGCCCAATTGCAGGACAGACCAACTGTCAGATAGCTCACGTCTTGCGGAAAGTCAAAACAACTATTGCGTGTAATGCGTACCGCGTTGTTTAGGTTCGCATGACAGGAAGGCTATCAGTCTATGCGTGAATGCTATTTCGATGGCTGGTAAATAGGGTATTCGACGAGCTCATATCAGGGTGGGAAAGAGGAAGGGGTGTCAGTGGTACAAGCATAATTTTGATTTGTGTCAAGACACTAACCGGTAGGCATAGATTGCGTCCGGAGATTGCGGGAACAACAAATCTCTCCAAACGATAATTTCCACTCACTTGCTTCTCAGTGTCGAACGCCTTCTGCGTTAATACCTAACGCACATCAGTCAGGTAATCGGAGACGCGAACGGTTGCATCAAAGGAGCAGCCCGTGAGTGGTCCGCAGGATCATAAGCGTCATTTACAAGTTATGTCAGAAAGCTTAATGGGAACAAAGTTGGATACCTTAAGGATCACAAGCTTGCCTGGTAATCCGAGGGCGCGGGGGTTCGAGCTTCTGTAGAGATGGGGTGATCCTCGAAGTATCCTTAACCCACGTGCGACTGGTGGTGGTTGCGCGGCAGCGAAGCACCTGTACTGCGTTCCGGTGTATTGCTGATGTCTTTCTTCTATCACGTTGGATCGAAGTGATTCTATACGAGGTTGTCGAAGCATTTCACTGCAGTATAACGATGGTCTCTTCGCGTATTCAATTTCTCTTCCAACATCAGCAACAAGTGTGAAATATCAAAGAACAAGACGCCACTGGATAAATCGGACGTAAAGTGCCTTTGCAATCACAGAGTGATCGCGACTCAACTGTGGGAACAGTGCAAGTGAAAAGAACGCTACATTAACCTCACCAGATACGGAAAGTAATAGGGCATCCATCCGAATGGTGTTCTGTGACCATGCTGCGTGAGGCAGCATAAAAATGTGGCAGGAGTTGTGATTTCTTCCCCAAATGGGGTCGTCCATTTGAGGATGAGTACCCGTAATCCCGAACTCACCCACCAACATTCCTATATCGTGTTTCAAGCATGCGTGCTCTAAACATCTGCAGTTTTAGACATTGAGGTTTTTAATTTGTACGATTGACATGTCCTTTACGCTTCAAGATTGAAGGATATCCCATTTGACAGCCTGTCGATTAGCGCTGTAACGGTTATGCCCGCTACCGCCTGCCGTATTGTATCTGTTTTGTCGCATTATGAATACAAAGCAATTTGCAGGTTATCAACTATCATTAGTTTTGCGTCAAAGAACCTGGGTTACAACAGGTGTTTTAACTACTCCTGCTCAGACCATGCGTCAAGGTCAAGTGTGCTATTCGACAGATTTCCGTTTCGTACGATTTGTTTGGTCTACGCTCCGCATCGTCATTAGAGAAATAAAATTCATCAACGAACGGAATCAGGTATCGCGTCAAGCCCACTCGCGAGGGTCAGGCGTAGCAGATCTCGGAATCGACTATCGAGATGGTGTAGAGAGGTTGGTAGGCACCTGAGCAAGAATAGTGTCGAGCACAGTCAGGCCTATTGTATGGCTCGGGAACAAGCATCAAGCTCACATTCATCATGCAAGTTTGAGACCATATTGAGACGAAAAGGACGAAACATACCACATCAGCTCTGGCAGTGATGTTCCCAAACAATGGTGATCGCATCACCAGCTCCAGAAGGACATGTGATTCGTTGAGTATAACCATTTGAAAAGGGACTGCGGTGTGTGCCAAAGAAACTTCTGACCATCATGAAATCATTCTACCGTGACTCCCAAGACCAGATAGAGGGGTTTACGGGTAACGGTCTACCAAGTCCCCGGGGAATAGTAGAGTGAGCCAGAGTTGTGCTATATCTCATTTCCTCTTAAACATATGAGCGAAATGATCATAAAAGAATCTGTCCTCTTCTGAATTGAAACATTTGCCATACAATCAAGCAGCAAAGCTTGAGTATGTGAAAAACGTAGTTCTTCTTACGTCAAACCCAAAGGCTAACGAAGCGTCACCGGCTAGACTAAAGCGCAGAACCGCACGCTTGGGCATGTAATTTACACCTACAAAGTGCAAAGTATTGTTGTAAGACTGGACCGATACGCCACCACTTCTAGCTATCACCGAACAGCCAATAGAAGTGGTCAATTAGTTCACTCACCTTGGTAACCGAGTCACTTACGGGAGTCGCATCGATGAGGAGAATGCCTCACGTATCAGCAACGCATGCGTGGCTTTTCAGACTCAACCACCTATGGCGACGGTATGATATCAGTCTGTCAGTGCAAGGTAGGGTGTATAGTGTTACAGCAAGCTCGGTGTTACTATCCGGTTCATAGACCTGGCTATTTCGCACTGAAGACATTAAAAGATTGACCATCTTTGATCATGGGTGCTGAGATCCGTCAGTTAGTTTTTGGCAAGAAACCTCCTGGTGCTTTAATCAAGTGTCTAGCAAACTTTAACCTCTTACGTTGGCTGAGTCATATCCTTCGTATGCCAGTTGATCGACTTCCTTGACGTGCAATATACACCTGTGCTGCACCAAGTTGGGCGAAAGTGCGAAGCGGGCAGTCGACGATGTAGCATAAGGGCATGAGGCTGCTGCGTGCCGTCTTCGTTGATCGGGGCTCCGAGATGATGCAAAGCAGCGATTAGAGAGACCTTCCCCCCTCATAGATGGCCCAGTCGCGCAGCCAGTGACGTTCCTGCGCTCGATTTTGCACTCAGATACTCCAGTATTCTTGTCTGGTTAAGTTACCAGTTTTTTCCTAATCCCTTTTCTTTGTATCCTGCCGCACTTTCCTCGATAATGCTATTTGCTGTTATCCTGCGGATGCGAGTCACGACAAACGGATGCAACAACAATAAAAACTGCAATTTCAGTGACGTGGGAAAGTTTAGGAGAGTTCGAGGACTGACTATGAGCGCAAGATAAATCAATATGCAATATGGGGGACTTACATGGACAGGTAATGACGAGCACGGTGCCAAGAGCCCAGACGACATGTGGTGTGGTGATTGCACGTAGAAATGTGTTTGGCAACAAGAAAGCGGTATCTAGGGGAGTCAGCACTGAACTTTCGATTCACTAGGTTCAACAAAATTGGTGGACCTAAGAAAATCTGATAAATTTGGTACACTAAAGGAGTGTGCACCAGCAAGCGGGCGAGGTCTGTCAGGGGAGACAAGTGAATGTGTTCTAGATAGGTTTTCCGCCCCTTGGGAGAAATCCTTTACAAAGACAGGCGCGCATGCACAGCCAACCTCAGACGAGGTTTTTGGGAGATGTATTTTGCTGTCCTGCAGAAGTGAAAGAGGCATGGGAGGGATTCGAACGTCACTCCCGACCATTGAATGGGCAGAGCCGTAGACTAGCGAACTACTAGATGATTCTTGCCCTGCGGACACGATCGGAGCCAGCTGATCATTCTGTGTACAGTCAGCGGAACTGGTGTCTTCCGTGGGACTTGATCGCGGTTCAGGAAGGCGTTCGTCTTGAATGATAATGCTCGGTGCTCGAGTCTGGATAGGTCGGATGACGACGGCTGAGTCCAGATCAGCGCTACTCGTATCAGTCACATCCGAGCCCTCAGAACTGGTCGGGTGTATAAGAATTCCGGTCGATTTGGAAACAAACGCATCGACAGCTGGAATGTCTACCACGGGGCACAAGCAAGGGGTTTGAGCAGGTAGGGGGCACGCAGAGATATTAGGACCTAGATCGTCTGTCTCCGATAACCTTTCTGTGGATGAATGTTCAGTGGTGGTGGTGGTGGTAGTGGTGGACAAAGAATCGATATCACGGAGCTGTTCCAGAGGGGCGAAGGAGGCGGCTGGGGACGGCGTGGACACAATGACGGAATGCAGGTGATGTGAGTTTGGAAAGGGATCGAACACGTCGCAGTCAGAAGTGTGTGGTGTGGAGCTGTTGAGTGGCACTTGAGTCGCTTCAAGTGGCAAATCACGAACAACCAAGGCACCGGGGGAGTGTAAGGGTGAGCCGTTAGACGGCGGAGTGAGGCGTCGGAGCAATTCCACTTCTTGAATAGGATGTGTGAATTCAGTGCAATCTGACAGCGAGTTCGTGGTGGTACGCTCACGATTCTTGTTGCTGATGAACTGCTTCGGGTCGATGATCAAAGGCTTGGGTGGTTCCATGCAGAAACGCCGCTTTGCCGCCATGACTGATGAGGGATGCGTTTGGTCGAGCACGGAACTGGTCTGAGAACTCAGTAATGCCGGACTACTGTTCATTGTAGTCATGGTAGTAAGTGTAATGTTTGATTCGATTGTTCGGTGAGTGTTGCACGGTGCGACGGTGGTGGTGGAGTCCCGGCCCTTGTGTTTGCAAGGAAGAGGCAGTACTCTGGTCTTGAGGGCATCTGAGTCACAGGCAGTATGTGAGTCGTCCGATTCCGTGGACCTGTATGCGAATAGGAAAGCACAAATGGAGGGAAGGTCAGTTTCATGGAGAGCACGGCGAGGCGGAACAAGTGTCGAAATAGTAAGAAGGAAATGCAAATAAGGCTAAGATATACGTTTCATAACAGGCCCAGTGTGCTATGCACAACCAGGTTAGTACAATTCGCACGGTCGTGGAAGAGCAACAGGGACAGCACGCGGATGAGTAATACTTCGTCCTCACAACAAGCGATGAGAAGAACGAGGTGTCACATCAAAGCAATATGTGCATGGTGGAAGTCCATTCAAGCAACAGAGTACCGCTAAGAATAAATTAACCAGCTCGAGCTTATGCTCAATGGTGCGCGCTAAGAGAGAGAGAGAGAGATCGCAATCGAGAGTGTTACGTCAAAGCAAGAAAGCTGTGCGAGTAGCCTTGGAGTCGGATTCGATGGGAGCAACGTAGTTCGCATGAAAGTCAGCGTGCATCTGTACCACTGACGTCCGGAAGACTACGCATTCATCATGTCAAAAGCCAGGTGACACGTATCTCGTGGGATGAAACGATCTCTTCATGTGGCACCGCGATCCACAGCAGACAAGAAGTCGCGCCACAGTGACCAAGGCATTGGTCCAATTGACTGAACAATCATTCAGAGCCCCATATGAGCCACCATGCTCAGCAACATCGGCTAAACGTGAGGCTCAGGGGTTGAGAACTTCAATGGGCAACTGAGGTCTCCAGCTCCTTGTGTTGTATCGCCGACAACCGCAAGCAGAACACGAAAGACGAGTCGGTGCAAAACCGTATACATGAGAAGACCATTTCTCTTATATAGGGTGTAACCGGTGTCAGGAGCAAAGCTACTAAAACACATCAGAGCCAACCAGCAACATGAGAGCTCGTGAAGGACGAAGGCGAATGAGGAGCGATAAATGTAGGAACCAATCAGTACGTCCAAGAAAACGGTATTATCCATTAAGAACGTGTGTCGGTGAACCAAATTAAAGAAATGATGCGTTTAAACAAATATCAAGAAACTGATGATAGCAAATTGAAAGCTGGTCACAAAATGTATGCCAAGCAAGCATCCTTCTACCAGTTTGTTCTGGCTCACAAATAGTCACCAAACGCACGCCGGTTGGATGCATGATTATCGTAGTTGCCAACTGCTTTGGCAACCTCACGGTCCATATGTGGTAGAAGATGCTAACATCGGAGTACGAAGGGATGAGTTCATACAAGAGGTGTACAAGTTTGACAAATACGGATACCGGTTACCAAGTCACTCGGAGGCGCGGTGTAACCATCATAATTACCATCTCAGCCCACATTTCTGTAGTGCTTAGGTTCGTCGACGTTGTAGGCAGAAGGAGCAAAAAACCGTGGCAACTGTAGACTTCTCTACAACCTACGCCAGCCCCACTCGAATTGCAACACAACACATTGATAGGCCAGTATACTAGCCTAGAAATATATATATATATATATATATATATATATATATATCGGTTTAAGTCATTTTCGCCTACTTCCTTTCATCCCTATGTCTAGAGTGTTTCGCATCAGTTCGGCTGTTCCAAGCTTCGGAAGTAATACATGAAAGTGCTGAACCATCCTCCGACCAGTTGGGAGATGTGCTGTGACATTGGTTCCCGGTTCCAACTGCGCGAAGCTGTTCCTCTATCTTCGCTCGGAAAAGCGACAATCGAGTTATAATGTCTATGCACACAGACGTGGAAGGAGCACGGCTTTTCCGTCTTAAGCCAGTCCCATCGAGCACGACGCTGCGAAGCTGTCGTATGGATCAGAGTAGTGGTGAGTGGGTTTTGGAGGCCATGTTCACCGGTGCCCGTCATGCAACGTTGACCATACTTGGTGGAGCAAGCGAATGCCCACTAACTGGACTTTATCCGCTGGTCATCTGCTGACGCGCTGTGGCGGTTGTTAAACTCAAGCCTCCAACATCGATTTGATAATGCAGGTCGTACACAGGTAGGTGTCCGTTTGCCCACAGTTCGCCTGAATGGATAAAGATTCGCCGTAGTCATTCGTTGACAAGGATATGACTGGAGAACCAATTCCCAGTGGTGCATGGCACTTTGTAGGACACAATTCTCAGGTTCGAACGCTTCGGTGAGCGACCCAATCTGACGCTATCTTATCCGATCCAGAATGCAAACGCTTGATACTGTCTCGCTAACAATTCACTCGGAAGTGCTTTCTCATACTTTATGCCACCAACTTCGATTGCCAAGGAGAGCCAGAGAGCGGGACTGTTGTAATTAATTGAGAGTTCGTTGCACCAGCGTGAGTTGTTGACTGGCAGTGCAAGCCGCTAGTGGTCATGGGTTCGAATCCTGACAGATCCGATGGAAACGCAATACTGATGATACCCAACAGGTTGACATTGCGGTCTAGTGTTGTTTCGCGCATGTGGAGAACTATCTGATTTGAAAGCTGGTGCGACGAACGCTAAATTACCACTCGTATTTGTTGTGGACGTGTCACTGCTAATTCCCTCCACCTGTCAAGCGTGCGCGCATTACGTGGCCTTCAGTTGGTTAGACGAGTGGTTTTTTGATTGATCGGTGACATAATCAACATGCTTGCGCCCAGACTGAGTCACTGCCGTAAGCGTGTTCCGTGTGGAGTGCCCTGTTCCCATTCTTTAAGTGTACACCGTACTGCCTACAGGAGCTAATCTGCGAATGGACTTAGTGAATTGACCCAGGTACTACACCGATCGAACAGGTAACAAATCCGTTGATTAGAAAATTGTACGAAGCCAATTAAGCCTGGTTGAGAATTTCTCTACCAGAGTCGGGCCCAATGCTGATCGAAAAATCCATCGTCACATCACGGGCACAACAGGGCTCTGGTGTGCGCACATGCACGTGCAAACACACACACGCCGAACAATAGTTAACAAGCGACATCTTCAGTGGATCATGATGAAAATTTACAGGGAATGGCAACTATGTGCGATTCGTGGGAATTAGGGCGTTCGTTGCATGCGGCGAGAAGTGCGCTCTACGGTAATAATCCACACTGCGTTGTCGCACTACACAGAAGGCGCCAGCAGGGGGAGGAACCGCAAACATTCCATTAGCTGATCCATCCATCTAGACTGGCATCATACTTACCAACAGTGAATCAGTTCTTCACCGTAATAAAGTCAAAAGCGCGGAGCAGTACAATGAACAGCAAAGGTGAGGAGTGACGTGTTCAAATGGCTTCCTCTTGGTCTCACTCACCCGCCAACATTGAACCGTGTACGAAACTCGGTCAGTAGACACACGTAAGTCGAGGGACGGACAGCTTCGATGTGATTCTGCAACACCCGGGTGTTGTTTCTCTTGCTGACTGCGTTTGATGGGACCGATCGGAGGAATATGAGGCACGTCGAGACGATCGAGCCCTGCGGATTAGCTCCAAATTCAGTCAGAGGTACAGCGTCTACAGCCAGCCAGACAGTAGCGCACCTAGAATACTTACCGTGACTGCACGGTTAACCAATTGTCCGGTCTAGTTTCATCCAAACAATTTGTAGCGCTCGTGGTGCCGATGACAGTCGTTTTTGATATCGCCACCCACGCACCTGAGATCGAATGCACTGAGGACAATGCACCCCACTGATTTCCAAACAGATGCGTGGAACTGTTTGGTCAAGTTTGTCGGTGAATGTGAACTATGGTAAAAGCCGTCCGGCCACTCAACCGGAACAAAGCGGTGCTTAATGCGCAGCATGACTAATTCGATTAAAATTCCGGTTAACACAGTAGGTCTCAAAAATAAACACAAGATTGTTGGTAACACTACTGAACGGACACATCACGTTTCACTTTCTCAAATGGAATTAAAAACAATTCTGGTGGCAAAGTCGTAGCCACAAAAGTAGAATTTTGTAATGATTACTCAATTCTTTACAACAAATAACGTATGGTATTATTTGCGAAACTAATCCTAGTGTTTTCATGCATTTTTAGCATCGCTATTTGAAGTTATCACTTGTTTTAGCGCTCCAACAATCCATTTTCGGTTAGCGGAGGCATTGTTTCCTTTTGGGACTCCTATGTCACGTTGCGTGTGCCGAGTTCGTTACCCGTCGTTTCGCAGCGTACCCGGATCCAGAGACCAAGTTGATACACCTTGGACATCGCTCTTTCACATTGTACACATTTAATTTTGTAAATACACTCTACTAATGCAGTGGAATCAATAACCTTGTGTCCTATTGCTTAGATAATCGGAAGATGGCGAGCACCAGTATGCTTATCGAGATGGATTAACTTAGGCTGCCGGGACTTCGGACAGTGTGCTTTAATATACAGCGAACAATCAGAGTGCAGAGTTCTCGGGTCGGAAACACCTAATACTACAGCTGATTCATCAGTTACGATCCCAGTAATCGACTTGACCATAGTTTACTTCAATGCGCCGTAATCCAATCACACAAAAAGTGATTCCAAATTACTCACTGATCAGTCATTAACCGTTGTGCCAAGCGTTGCCCGTCCCAAATAACAGCCCAATGCAGTCCCGAGCTTTATGTCTGTTATAGCTAGCTGATGAGACCAATTAAGCTCGACACATGTCATGGAGTGTAGAGTTTCCGAGTGAGTAACATCCAATATCTATCCGATTCATCAGTTACGGTCCCAGTGATCGAATTGGCTGAGGTTCGCTTTAATGCGAATCACGGTCCACATTGAGAGTGCGCGCTGTGAACCATTCACGCAACGAGTGTCTCAAAATGATCTACCAACCAGATGGTCATTTGGAAAGAGAAGCAGGTGCGGACGCCAGTGAAGTAAGAAGCAAGGGTGGGGCAGAGAGAGCTCGGTCAGAGGCGTGTTTCCATTGGTCAACCCCCGTAACTTTTGATTGCTCATTTGTACGTGGAAAGAAACGTGCTTTCCAAGTCTCAAATGGAGGTGGTGGTATCACCAGCTTAACTATTGGGTTGTCCCATAATGCCTTTCACATTTTGACACTTTTGTTAATTTAAATGTTATTTATCTAAAGAAACCAATTAATCAAAAAATAATCCCCATCATGATCAATGATGTGTAACCATTTACTGGGCAAAGATTGGATGCCTTCCTCCCAGAAAGAATGAGGCTGGCGATCAAAGAATTCGGCGAGGTCACTTTTGAGCTGGTTGTAGTCTTTAAATTTTTCTCTCGCAGTTGCTGCTTCATAGCGCGGAAGAGATGATAATCTGATGGAGCAATATCAGGGCTATACGGTGGATGTGGTACCGTGGTCCAGCCCAGTTTCTCCAAAATGTGGCGAGTCGAGTTTGCAATGTGAGGTCGAACGTTATCCTGGAGAAGGGTGACAGTGAGTCGTTTCGGACGCTTCTCTCGTACTGCTGCGGCCAACTTCTGGAGCTGCTCTCCGTATAAGTCAGCATTGATTATCTGCTTGCTGTCGAGCAGTTCCCAAAACAGCATGCCCTGCCAATCCCAAAAAACCGAGAGCATAATCTTCCGAGCATGGAACTCGGGCTTTGATTGAGCTGGCGGGTCTTCACCGCGAGGCAGCCAGTAGGCGTGGCGCGTGTTGTTCTCGTAGTAGACCCAGGACTCATCTCCAGTGATGATCGATTTGAGGAAGTCCTGTCTGTGCGGTCGCAGCGGAAGACTTCGCAGATGGTCACGCGTGTAACGCGGTCGTGATCGGTCAATGTATGATGTGCTCATCGAGACATCACTTTTCGGTAGCCCATCTCATTTAGATAACCAGCGATGGTGCTACGGCCGTATCCAAGTTCCTGCTCCAAATCTCTGGTACTACTATCCGGATGTAGTTCCAGTTTGTGGCGCAGGGCGTCTTCGTCAAAGGCGACTAGCTAGCCAGAAGGAGGTTGAGCTTCATAGCTCGTATCGCCTTCGTCGAAGCGCTTGAATCAGTGACCCACAGTCCGATCGGTAGTAGTGCCTGGCCCAAACGCAGTGTTGAGCTTCCCGGCCGTTTTCCTTACACTGATCTTCAACGGATATTCATAAAGCATAATCGAGCGTAACTGGTGCTGATCCATTTTGATTCACAGTTTATTAACCCGTGGCGCGCGTGCCCTTCTATACCTTCGGGCTAAAGCTTCTAGAACATTCTCCAACATGCCACAGCTTTTTGGCAACAACCCGATTTGAAATAGAAAAAGTCTGAAAAATCAAAGATGTGAAAGAAAGTATGGGACAACCCAATATATTCTCACTTAGGATCGGTTAGTAGGTTGATAATGAAATAAAATAATTTATCAGCTGTACGCCGTAACGGCGCTTCGCTGTCGTGTGAGCACCATTAGTCGCACGCGGGCTGAGTATACCGCGAGGAGGCCCACCCATACGCGGACTGGAACCCGCACAGCAAGATTACGAGACAAGCTCGTTACCTCTAGCCTACGAGTCAACGGGTTAGCAGATTGATATGAAGATAACCAGAAAATGCACTTCCAAGGAAAAACACATCTCGATGCACGTGTGAATCAGAGGAGCAGAGGGTTGCATTGGTGAGTGCTCACAATAAGTAATTTAATCGTGTCGGTCGTTCTTGTCCACAGTGGTCTTGCGCACGGACTTGCGGGATTAGGATCGCGGGTTCTAGCCCCAGAGAAGACAGATGGAATGCTTACTGCCGATGATTCCTGAAAGAATAAAACGGCTGTGCAATGTCTTTCCAAGCATGCTAGGGCTATCTGACTGAGTCTATGTGTGATGAATTGCTGTTAGGCACTAAATTCTACTCGCCTTACTCCTCCTCCGTAATCAGCACGCAGACCAAACCGCTTATATGTTATAAGTCAATTGGTGGTTTGGGTTTGGTAAGTTCGTTGTTGGTGAGCGGGCCACTCTGTCCTCTGCATGGCACTGACACACAAATCAGTGGACAGTGAGCGACGTTATTTCACATCTAGTAACTCATCCACGACGATTGTTATCGCCTCCTGTAGCTCAGTTGCCTACACCAAAGACTGGCAACAGTCGAGTTGCGGATTCGAGCCCAACAAAGGTAAGATGAAATGTCCACTTCCGACGATTCTCGAAAGGATGAAACGGCCGTACAGTGTTTCTCTGGGTGTGTGATGCCATTTGACTTAGCCTAGTTGTTGATTAATTCAGTTTAGATAACATCTAAATCAGGGATGTCCAAAGTTCGGCCCGCGATAACATTTCAACTGGCCCGCGGCCTCATCATGAAATAATAAATTCAACCTTGGATTCTTTTCGCACAGACGAGATTATATAGATTACAAAAAATAAGGATGTTATGAGTACAGAATTCAATAGCCACAAATGCTAGAAAAAATCGATGATGTACCGTTTATTTTAAACTAACAAGGGAAAGTCAATCTAGTGCCTCTGCTAAAAGGGTCTTAACTAAATCAGAAAAGAAAGATCTCAAGTTCTCAGTCTCACCCTTCACATTAAAAACGGAATAGAAAATGTATGACATGAGTAATGTTTGTTACTATCTTAATGTCAGACTGAATATCGTCCGACATATTTTTACTTCAAAAAATGTGGTCCTTCTTGCGAAAAATTTGGACACACATCTAAATCTACTGTTGCCCCTTGGAGCCAGTAATTGTCCGATAAACGATCCGGTCATATCTCTTAGGTGATTGAAAACTCTTAGACGCTCGCCAGGTTTTAAGGTTCCGCATTTGTCGTTTACGTGACCCAGAGGCGACTCCTCGCCAGTACCTCATAAAATTCATGAGCAGGCCACACCTAATTAAGAAGTAACAGGGTATAGCATCTACCTTTTCCCACATAAATGACAGTTTTCCGACCGCGAATTTGACGCGAACATAGCTGTGGCCACTGTCACTGTAAGCGTGGACGACTAATTAATTGTGCCCGAAGGTGATAATTTCCCCGGTGCTACGATAGCATAACCCACGGGGTGGCTCTGCTAATCTGAGTTTAAATGCACACTGGCACGCGGAGAATCATGCTGAGAGGTGGGTGGAACCACCAAATGACAGAATATGTTAGAGCTTTCGGTGGAATTTGGTACCAAGCTGCAGCAAATCGAGATTAAATCAAGTATGAAGACGGGGCGGAGATAACCATAACAATTTGTGTGCCCTAGAACCAGGGGTGACTTGAATGGTGTCACCCACTCATCACACCGTGATCATAAACGGGTTGTAACCTCTTACCTAAAGACAACCTGACACCGGTACCCGAGTTTTGACGTCATGATCCATGGCGAGTCACATTCACCAATCTGGGTGGGTCACGGTGCACAATGCATCAGCAAGGTTAAGTGCTTGTGGAAGTGAGCAAATGACCAACGCGATTAACGCGCGTTGCTAGGTGTTGTGTCAGGATCGGCCAACACAGCCTACTCCGATGACTGAAGGTTCACAACTGCCCCCCCCCCTTAGCCAACGCTGCAGAGGGAAGACACGCACTCAACTAGTCATCTGGAGGCAAACAATAGCAAGGCCTCAGTGAGAGCTTGCCAAGTCAGGCAGCGTGGAAGGCACTGTACTGCTGTTTCATTCCTTCGAAACGCGTCCGTAATGCGCATTCCATCTGTCTCGTATGGGGGGAGAGAAGATCACCGAGTCACGACGGACGGCAACAACTGACTGGTCGACTAGTCGTGACTTGCCCGTTACGACATGCAGAGGGAAGAGGCTACAAAAGATAGCCCACACGCATGCGGAAAAAGTATTAGACGATAGTTTCCCATGATCCGCTCAGCGTATATTATCCGGTTTCCCCCAGCGAGTCGGTAGTTAAGACAATGTATCTAGCTGTGATATAGCGCGATTCATCCTCCAAGGCTATCGTTAAGATGAGATTAGGCATCCGAAAAGACAGTGGATGTGTTTAAATTGATAAATATTACCCAACACGCGAGAGAAGTGACAGAGAAAGAAGCCAACAACCCGAGGAGCTCTAGCTGGCATGATTACTCGCCAATGTAGACAGAGAGAGAGAAGAGATCGAGTGAGTGTCAGGTAAAAAAATACACAGTGATAGTGATATATAATCATGAAAGGAGCATGGCTATGGTGGGATTGGTTTCGCAAATGCATATGTGAAATCGACTCGACGCCATGCAGAGCAATCGATTGGCTAGTTTTAAGACAGTACTTGACGGCGGTTTCACGTGAATGCACTTTATGAAGTACACATGTCTCAAGTGCAAGTAGATTTGAGAAATGATGATGGTGAAAAGTTAACAAAAAGCGATCCGTCTAGAGACACACTCAATCGTTCGCGGCGCCCAGGTAGTGGCACCAGCATGCATCACCAGTACGCCAGTACGCAGTATCGACGCTTCACTGCCGCGCAACCACCACCAACAGTTGCGCGTAGGTTAAGAATACTTGGAGGGTCACCCGGTTCCTAAGCAGGATCGAACCCGCGCCCTCGGATTACAAGGCGGGCTTGTGACCTTTAAGGCTACCGAATGGCAAACAGAGATAGTGGTGAACGAATGTGGTGGCGGCAGCGATCGAGTGCAACTTACGCGAAGTAGTCCCCATCACCAAGGATAGCTCTCCGATTAGATCTGAAGAAAGAGAGAAAGAGACAAGATGTGCATCGTTTGAGGTGGTACAAAACGTTGATGTAAAAAATGGACATGACTGCGGCAAATCAATGCGATTGAGTGGAGGATATCGTTTGCAAGATTCGATCATCATCATCATCATCAATCAGCATCACCACCCGATTGGTGTCCCTCAAATATCGGAAAGCCGGACCAGTCAAGCCACACTCGTTTGACAATGAGTATGGCAAAGTGGTTCGACGGCGACGCCAGCTATAGAAGAAATTCGTGCACTCTAACGCTGCGGAAGATTACGAGGCGTACAAGAGGAAACGAAATGCCTGCAATAACACGAAAACGAGTAAACGCCGAAAATTCGAAGAGCATCTTGCAACCGCAGCAAAAACAGCTCCCAGGAGGATCTTTCCATACGTGAAGCGACGCTTGAAACCGACAGTTAATATATCTGTTTTGGAGGGCTCGGATGAACAGCCCGTAGTTCCCAACACTGAGCGTGCTTCCGCATTGGCCACGCAATTCGCTTCCGTTTTCGCAGCTAACCAGGAGTCTGTGCGATGTTTGACGCATATCGCCCCTACCGAGCTGGACAGCCTGGATTGCAGCGTTGATGATGTGTGCAAATTGCTCGTCAGTCTTGACGGTGCCAAGCCTGCCGGGCCCCATCCCCTGATCCTCAAATCACTATCGGCCATCATCTCGCCTTCAGTGGCTAAGCTATTCAACAGGTCGTTGTCCGCTGGTTCATTGCCGAGCGACTGGAAATGCTTAATGGTGAAACCGATTGCGAAAGGCGGCGATCCGAGCAGGGTGGACAACTACCGACCGATATGCCTGACCTCTGTTTTGGCTAAGACACTCGTGAAGATCGTGAAGCTTGATATTCTGCAGCATCTAGAGTCGAAAAGCATCTTGACACCCGAGCAGCAAGGTTTCATGAAAGGTCGGTCATGCATCATAAACCTGCTACTCCCGAGGCACGAATGATTGCAAGCGCTAAACCAAGGGAAGTCGGTTGACTTTATGTACATCGACTTCAGTAAAGCGTTTGATAAGGTGAACCATGAGATCCTCCTTCGGAAGCTGAAGGTGTGCGGTGTTGGTGGCTCACTGCACCAGTGGATCAGTGACTTCCTTATTGGTCGGACGCGGAGGGTGCAGGTGGACAACCACCTGACCGAGTGGCATCCCTCGACCAGTGGCGTCCCGCAGGGCATAATCCTTGGGCCCATTTTGTTCCGGATCCACATCAACGATTTGCCTCAGCTTCTCAGTTCACCTTGCGCGTTGTTTGCAGATGACCTTAAGGTATGGAGGGCAACTGAGGACCCCGAGGACTGCAAGCTGCTTCAGCGTGACCTTGACCGCCCCTCCATGTGGTCAGTAAAGATCAATTTTCCTATCGACCCGGTGAACTCGGTGTTCATGAGCCCGGATAAAGGTGGTAATGGCCGAGTCTACAATTTGGCCGAGCAACAGGTACACCCATGGCGATTCGTGAAAGACCTCGGCGTACTCTCACGTTGCGACTTGAAATTCGTTGAAAATACAAATAGGCATTACCGAAACGGACTGCGCATGCTCTGGGCGCTCAAACGCAGCATCTATACCTGATCCGAAGAGGTTGCCACTCGCCTCTTCTCTTCTATTATCAGACCAATGCTAGAGTACAGCTCATCCGCCTACTGTCCGCTCACTCGGGGCGAGGTGCAAAGGATTGAGCAAGTACAGCATGTGGCCACAAGGCTCATCCCCGGTTTAGGTGGGTCAAATGAAGACCGGTGCAAGAGACTAGGGTTGACCTTATCATGAAACACTGGATATTACATCGGTGAATACCCCATGTTGAGGCCGCTGCTGCATCTGCGCACACCGAGCAGCATATGAGGACAAGGTAATGAGATGAGAAAAACGCTGACACGCTTTGAACCCCTCAAAGGCCACCAGATTACGTTTGACTACATCAATAAACCATTGGAGAAGACTGATCTTGTTCTAATGGGAAAAGGAAGGCAGTAAATTGCCTCTAAAGTGCACGGAGGGATATGCATAGCAAAAAATGTAATTGTTTTTGATGTTCCAGACAGGCTGAGAGTGGATAAAGTAAAACTAACGATACTGAAAGCTTGTAACATGTCTAACGTTGACTGCAAATGCCAACGTTTAAAAAAGAAGACACCGAAACATTGTTGTCCAATTATTTTCAAAATTTTGAGCGAGGAAGTCGCGCAGCGATTCCTCCATTGTGGACCCTTCCTAGGCCAGTGCACCCAATTTAATGGCATTTTGAGTAAACCAGATAGGACACCCCTACAAAGGTCCGAATTTGGCACTGTGCCGCGAACACCGGACAAAATAACTAGGCTCTTCGAGAAATCTCAGCCAAACGTACAAAAGACGAGTGCATCCAAGGTGAATACTAGATACATTGATTTAGGCATGGATAATCTAACAACGTTATCAATTAGCTCCAAAGCCGTCTTTCCTTGCTCCGCTGAAACACCCTCTACAGAAGGAACAGATAAAGCGGGTTCTCCTATTTTTGACAACAATACTCATGATATTGAACTCTTCATACATAAGGATTAAAGGAAAGTCTAAGTGCTTGGAACAGTGGAGTAATGACAACTCGTTGAATATATCACAACCCGGTCCAAACCAACAAGACACCTCCAAGGATAGACAACCTGATGTAATTCGTAGTCCACTGTCGCCAAAAGGACGACTTCCCCAATCCAGGGATCTGTATCTTTAAAAAAACCCATGGATACTAAATACTCGGTGGTACCAGAAATTCCCTATCGACCAACCTCCTACAATCACCAGGGCAAACAACCTACCACTTTGAATAAGACCAATAACAACTGTCTCTTGGTTACGCCTAAGTATCATCCTACGCTCTACAACAATCACTGGAAGTACACAGATAATTGAAGGACTTCGACCAGTAGGACTATGTTACCATCTGCTCTTTTCCATGTTCCTACAACCTCTCAAGCGACTTCTTCCAACAACCATATTTTAGCGGCGACGGGAATGGACTCGCACCCATTCCCATCTCAGATACATCCGGCGGAGGTTAACACCTTGATCCCACTCTTCCTCCAATTTGTACAGATGACAAAGCTAGTCGTGCCCCCAACTGTCTCGATATCCACACATGACATGCTACCCTTATCAACAAACGTTCTAATGGTTAACTCAGGCCCACCATACTCGCACTTATCTACCATTTGCACCATGATCGGATGCAAAGATTCAGACGATCACACAACGGACAGCGATCATTCCCCAATACTTAATACATTCTCAGTGACTCTGATTAATGTCAGATCCATAATCAACAAACTTCATTTTATTAACACACTTGCACAGTTCAATGACCCACAAGGGATCTTCGTCACTGAAATATGGTGCTCTTCAGATACATTTGACTCTACTCTGATGATACCAAATTAGCACTTATTTCGAAAAGATGGCTGCGGCAGAAAAGGTGGAGGCTGTATTATATATCAACACAAAACATTTACAGCTAAACCTATAGACCAATCACAATTGGAAAGTATCCCTGAATCTATGTGGCTGTCAGTTGCGGGTGTCTCATCTTACACACTGCTCGCATGTATCTACAACCAACCGAATGCGTCTAACGTAAGTATCAACAACATAACTTCTTCATATGACTTCGCATCGGAGTTGCCACACAGCCAGAAGATTATTGCCGGCGATTTCAACCTACCGAAAATACGTTGGTCATCCCAAACAACGTCTACCTTACACACCTCTTTTCTTTCTTTTCTGGACACAATGGATTACCAGTCCAACCAGGTCCGCCAATGTACTGGACTCAATATTCACATTGGGGATACCAATCCACAGACTGAGATCTTAAACAATCTCCCTGGCAGCGACCATAACATGATCCGACTCAGTTTCCAAATTAAAATGGTCACTAAACGCCTCTATAACGTCAGTTGCAACACATAAGATGAAATGGGAATGCTTTCAGCAGTTCATTCGTTTCTTTGACTAGGATGTATTTTTCCTCGCTACCAGTGTGTACTCCGCTGTGGAGCAGTTCTGTAACCAAATCCACCAACTTGTAGCCTTCCTCGCTCCACAATGTATTCATACCCCTCATATCTAAAAGATTCCGTCGAGCACTTAATCAGCAAGAAAACCAGAAAGTTAGTTTCAAGATACAGAAGGACCCATGACTTTTCACTTGTCTTACAAATGCACGAATTTACCAGCAGAGTCAAACACGCGCAATTAACACGACAAAAAGACGGAGAACATACAACCCTACGGACAAGCTGCAAAGCTAGGGAGCTTGTCAAAATACTGCATCGTAGAACCAGTGACTGCTCTCCTCTGATTACCGAAATTGTTGGTGGTGAGGGTCACTTACTCCATGACCCAGCTGAAATCTGTGAAGCATTCAGTGACATTTTTGCCTCTACCATGAGTCGCGAAGCTGACCCGGTGCCTGTGTGCACAGAGCTCACAGAAACAAACCTCTTAAGCAGTCGATATCTCGCTCAACGATATCCATCAAGTTATCAGATTACAGGCCATCTTCCAAGCTGGGATCTGATGGCATTTTACCAACCACCATTCAACTAGGAGGACCCGATATATCATTGCTACTGATGAATATGTTCACTCTATCGCTGGAATCTGGCCGCTTTCCAGACCAATTGAAAATCTCATTTATTATGCCTCGGCATAAAGGAGGTCCCAAATAAGTGATTGATAACTAGCGACCAATCCACCACACTCAGACAGTCGCTCGGCTATTTGAAAAGCTGGTCAGAATGGAGATGATAAATTTTGTTGATTCTATTGGCCTGATCAAGTAGTCGAAGCATGGTTTTCTCAATAAGCGATCGTGCACCACCTGTCAAGTGCATTACCTTAATAACATTTCAGAATCAAACGATTCCGGCTATACAGGAAGACTCTTGTTTCTTGACATAGACCAAGTGTTCGGCCGAGTACCGCACAAGCGACTGCTACAAAAGTTGGAGAACTTTGGGATCCGGGATCTATTACTAGGTTGGGTATCGTTATACCTGAGTGATTGTCATCAGGTAGTCACTTTAGGTGATTATCGCTCTTCCCCACGCTCAGTTACCAGTGGAGTCATTCAAGGGAGCGTGTTCGGTTTCTTACTCTTTTTGCTCTACATCAATGAAATCATCACATCTGTGAAACCTGGTACATCGTTTTTATTTGCTGACGATAGCAAACTAGTCTATAAGTTTAGGCGTGACGAGCTTCACGGGACATTACTGTTCATTCAAGATGATTTACTTTCCCTTGAGTCATGGAACTGCACATGGGTGATGAACCTCTCGGTTAAGAAATCAAGCATCATGTCTTACGGCTGCTGTATTCCTGAAGGATCTATCATCCTAAACAATGCACGCGTCACGACACAGTTGTCCCCGCGAGTTCTTGGAATCAGGTACTCGTCTACCTTCAATTTCTCCGAACAGGCCCAATACCAAGTAGCACGTACCAGACAGTCTATGTTCAATATATCAAACAAAATACACATAACTAGTGCTAGAGTTGAGCTTTTCAAGCTACTCACTCGCACCATCCTCGAATAGCGCAGCATAATATACGGAAATATGATAAAGAGTGACAGAATTGCTGTGGAGAACCTGCAGAGGTCATTTACTAAACAGCTGATTGGTAAACACTGCTATGAGTTATCGAGAACGTTGCAATGAACTTCATCTCGAACCACTTTGGATTCGACGATTGAAGCACAACTTGTTGCTGCTTTTCAACATGTTACACAAAAAGACCTATTCCAACCTACCTACACGCAATTTACAAGATTGTTCAACTCGAGCGCTTCGCAACACAGATTTTACACTGAATATACGGAAGGCTAGAACAAACGTCCGCTCTAATTTCTTCCTGGTCAGATATTGTTATCTGTGGAATAAGCTACCAATAACACTCGGATCTTGTGATAGTGTAACAACATTTAGAAGTAGACTCCCCAATTACCTTGATCTAACTACCCTAAGCTCTATATTCACATGGGAAGAATCCCTCGATGAGCTATTACAAAAGGGCCTAAAAACATCTAAACACCATTGTTTTCATAACTAGGCTTTGGCCTCAACCATCCGGCAAAATGTTAATACATGAAACGCATCTCCCAATACTCCACTTATGTATGTTACCCATGCAAGAGTATGGATTCCCCTGTACAAATTGATCTGTGCCGCTATGGACATGGTTTCTCTCATCAAGAGAAATATACGTATTATTATTATTATTATTATTATTATTATAATTATAAGCTCGTGGTATCGGAGTAGAAGCGGGTCGCTCACCAACTATGCTTCAAACGGAGGGTAGTGAATATGTGAAACAACTTGTCTTCAGACATAGTCAAAGCAAAGTCGGTATCGGAGTTTAAGAAACTCCTGGACTCGCACTTTGCCGACTTGAGATTTCGAGAATAAGCACCATTAGAATAGGTAGATTTGATAGAAAAATATTAGATGCAGCTACACAGAGGCATCTCTACTCGCTGCATTTTCGCAGTATTCATCCATCATTCATCGATCGTGCTAAAAAGGTGTCCTCTTATTAAAGTAGTTTGCGGAAGATATAGCAATGCGGTCACCAAGTTAAGCATTAAACTATGTGGGAGTAGTGAAAACATCCCAGTCTCAGAGCACAAATGGACGATCATCTGACTGTGCCAAAGGTTACACAAATGTACGTGAAGGAGAGATTTTTAGACAAGACACCGAGAAAGGTGGCAGTGGATGTTCTAGATATGCTATCGTCCACCACGGTAAAAAGCTAGAAATCTATCGCCACTAAGAACATAAAGTATCACATTACTGCACTTGGAAGAGTTAGGAGTAAGCGATCTGAATGAAGACCATTTAACCAAATCTAATGAATGTTGAAACCAAGAAAAAGATGGAACAGCGGGAATCATGCACTGTAGCAGAACATTGTCAGCACATTTGCATCTGACAAACGTGGGTGACACAGGGAAACTTGCAACATATAGGGGGAGTGGAAAGGTGACTGCATGCACTTCGCAGAACAACACAATTGGTCAGAGACGGTGTCAGATATGGCGCAGTCACCAATTCAGTGACATTCCTGTATTCGGTCACTTTCATCTTTCTTTCGTTCCTTCAATTTCTCTCTTTTCCTTCCATTCTGATTAGTCTAACGCATTTCCTTCTTTCTGCTCTTTCTCTACATTCTATACACACCCAAACCCATTGTCTTACTGTCATCATTAATTGTTATTCTTACGGAGTGAGTCGTGACAGCTGGATCCACCGCACTTCGGTACTCGGACCATACTTGTTCAACTGAACTGAACTGAGGAACAACAAAATCGGCAAGGGACAAGTGAACTAGTTATACGATGTTGCACACCTCTGAGTAAAGTTCGTACTCAGAAAGCAGCTTAAGCAACGTGTTTCCATCCGGGATTCCGATTTGTTTTCTGAGCTGAGTAATTCGATTTGAGGCATTTCGTCATCCATCCGGTGATAGATGGAGAATGCCATTTTGTGTGGTAGGGTGAAACGAGCAGCGCTTATACGGAACGGATCACAAACACAAATAGGGACTGCAAATGAGCCCAACCAAGAGGTGCGGCCAGTGGCAGAAGATGCCACCCGCCTTCTAGCCACCAGCACAAATCTCAACATCAAATAAAACGCTTAGGAGGAGCAGAAAGCAAAGTAACGATGATACGTGACCATCTGCTAACGCAAACTCACACGGGACCTGATAGATCGTGCATAAGAAGGCGTGCGGGGTGTGGAGCAAGGGTGATTGGATCACGTGCGGTATGCGATGACCCGAAATAAATCTTGCAGAGTGTGGTATGCGCCACAAGCAACAGACCCAAGGTGAGCACACCGGTGCAACGACGTCACATGTATAAGGCGAATAAGACTATGAGGACTTTAAGAGTGTTCTAACCGTTGCTAGGAGGCCAAACACACTTGCCACGAGGGGTATGATGGACGCATAGGTGAAGTGTGCGTTGTACTTCCTTTTCGCCGAAATCATTGCCAGCCTATGTGGAGTACTACAGGTTGGAGTGAGGGGCGTATGCATGTCAGAGGAGTCACTTAAAAGCAGCATAGAAGGTAACAGAGAGTTGAGGGGAATATACAGGATGTTTTTTCAATCTGGTCCGGAGCTAGGAGCGGCTGCACTCACGTGCTGACGTACAATCGGTACGCTGAATTTCTAACTGTCCAATGGCGCTAATTGCTTTGCCGGTAGGCGTGAGATGGGACACAGAGACGCGACATGTGTGCCTACGATCGCAGAGCATACCGAGCCGTTCGGCTATTGAAACTGAACGATAGCCGACACCACAGCCACAATGAACGCGTCATGCCTCGACCGGAGGGCAACACCAACGCAACGCAAGCCGTTCGGCTATAAGAACTGGACGTGAACCAGACAGCACATAGCCGCACTGAACGCGTCATGCTTCGATCGATCGGTTGTCGGACTTTACGCAAATGAAAAAGCCAGCAAAAGGGTTCCCTGCAAAGTAGTTGGTGGGTCGCTGTGCTCGCAATTGAGAAAAATAGCCTAGCCGTATGTGATGACCGGTCGATGGGCGCCGTATTGCTATCGCAACAAAAGTTGTTATCGCCTCATGACTAGCTTCCAATAAACCCGTAAGCTTTTAGTAGACTGCTTTCGCTGCTCAAGGCAATCATACTGCCGGGAGCACATTGTAAGGTTACAGTGTTGTTCGCTTTACCGTTTCGATCGCGTGTGTGTTACAGCTGAAAATTCACCCTTCATGGATGCATAAAAACGATTTCTTGACTTGACTTGACGTGACAATGCGCTTAGATTTCAGTCTGCCCCGACGCACTGGTGGCACCATTAGACAGCACACCAATTTAGTCATGAATGCAACTATTGCCCTCACAGTCAGACAATTGATAGTTGTACAAATTGATCAGGTCTTTGATGGTGTTTCTCGTGTACAATGGAGAGTATACATTTATTCATATCTGTACTTGTATTTACATGAAATGTGTGAAATGTCGGTAAATATCAGTGAGTTAGATATTTGCAACATCAAACAAAGCGGACGGACTCGCACCGTAACGGATGAAGTATCAGCTTGAGCGGTTGCGCAAGAGGTACGCATTAGCAACCATCTCAGCATTCGGCAACTCGCACAACATCGCTAAACCACAGCGTATGCTGTGCATCGGATATCAAAGGGAAAGAATTACAGCGGTACAGTGCACTGGAGGTGCGTGTTGAACGCATGTGATTCACATAGGCGCCTGGAATCCGCCCGTTTGTTTGTAAACTGTCTGGACGTGCATTCCATTTTGTTAACCGATGAGGTGGTGTTCCTTCCGCATGGCGAAGATACGAAAGATGTTTGGGCAACGACCAACTCAAGGTAATGTAAAGAAATAAATAAGTTTGTATATTTACCGACAAACGATCCCATAAGCGGCAGCGATTATCTGTATAGTGAATAGATTTCATGGTTTATGCGGAGTAAGTCACAATAATAACGCAAAGTTAAATAATAGAATTTCAGATAATGATTATTTTTCTTCGGGTTTTAGACCCGAGCACCTAATATGTAAGATTTACCGATATTTGTATCATCATTTTCTAGTTTGTGGGGCTCAGGAGTAGATAATAAAATGGAGGGGATACTAGGCTGCACAGACACAGGATTTGGTATTGTAGGTAATGACATATAGTGGGTAAGCTAGTTGTAAGCGAATATCTGCTCATGTTTTTTATACCAGCTTCTGTCAATGTTGCTAGCGTTTGCTGTGAGTCAAATATCTTCAACACATTTGGTATAGTGAGGAACATCTGAAGAGAATTTCGAAACGTGACATAGCTTGTTCACATGCGTATCTGTAGGGGTAGTTTGTTCCACAGATCAATGTATCTCACTAAGAAGAAATTCGACCGAGTTTTTTGACTTGAAAGGTTCGTGCGTATCAAGTAGCCACCATTACGTGTGGGGTAGACTGCAATCTTTCGTACTTCAAGTGCGGTGCTCTCTGCGTAAATTCGTTGGTTTATAATGTTGTAAAAGAGAACGAGGTTGTTCTTTAAGCGTCTCAGCCAAAGTGGATCCAGCTGGAGTTTTCGACAGCAATCATAATAAGTCAGGTTTGAGCAGCGCCCCATGACCAGCTTGGTAAATGATCGTTGTACATTTTCCAGAGCCGTTCTGTCTTTCTCAATTGGCTGTGAGCGATAGTGCAGTATTTCAGAGTCGGTCGTACTATTATCGTGAATGACTCAAGTCGTGCTTCAGATAGGGAGAAAGTCCTACTGATATATCCGCATAGCTGCCTTGTTTTTGCAACCTGATAAAGCACATGTTCGGAGAAATTGAAGGAATTGGAGTACCTAATTCCTAAGTCCCGAACTGAATCAGACGTTGGGATCACGTTTCCGGCAAGTATGATGGAGCCTTCTGGGATGCGGCATCTGTACCCAAGTACTTGGGACTTCACTGCGGAGGTCTTTATTAATAAACGTTCACTACCTATAGTTAGTGCAGATAGGTCTTCACAGATGTTTCCCAGGCACATATGTAGTTGGTCTGGATGAAATGAGTAGACCAGTTTGACGTCATCTGCAAACAGAAATGGGTGTCCATTTTGGATCGGGTCACATATATTGTTTACATAGCTTAATAGTGATCCGAGCACACTTCCCTGGAAGACGTCACTGATTATTTGTTTTGGTGTAGAATATTGCTGATCGATTCAACTACCTGGGTTCGACCGTTTAGATATGAGTCGAACCAGTTTAGCAGAGGATTTCTAATTCCATATGACTCTAGAGCAGACAGCAGTGGCTGTGCGGCACGCGGTCGAACGTCTTTTGCATGTCCAACAGAATTATAATGATTACCATTCCTCCGTCAATCATAGTCGTGATGTGATCGAGAAATTGTATCTGACATGTAACGCAGGAGCGTTTTGAGAGAAAGCCATGTTGTGAGGGGTTGATCAGATCCAGTCTTGTATGAGATTGAACAATGTTCTTGACTATTCGCTCTAGGGCTTTGGAAGCAGCAGTGATTTATTGTGTGGTAGCTTGACACTTTATTTCTCGGGCCACCCTTGTGTTTAGGCATTATAATGGATTGCTTCCATTGAGTAGGAAAGCAGCCGGTAGTGAGAGAAATGTTGAAGATGTTTACTAACAATAGAGCGAGGTTTTTTCCTTCAAGTTTTATAACAGTTGGGGAGATGCCATCTAGACCTGGACGAGTTGGTTTCATAGATACGATGGCACGTTGCACCTCTCTTAACGTCAGGGATAGCCTCGCATATGCAGGAGACATCGCGGGTTATTGAAGCATCGTCTAGTGTCAACGTTTCAATTTCCTGATAGGGTTTAGGGTTCCTTCTTTTGAGTAGTTGCATCAATGTACGTACCTTCTCAGGATTTCTAAGTACCCGACATGCTTCTTTGGTTTTTGGCCGTTTAGGTTAGACGTTGCAGATGTAGCAGATCCTGGTGTATTTGTGGTAATGTTGCCAAGTTGATGCTTCTGCGATATAGTGATTTAAATGGCTTCAATTTGGTTGTGGCTTTGTGTAGGGAAGCTTAAGGTCACCACTAGGTTCATGGGTATTCCTCCATACAGTAGATTCACACAAAGAGCAATATTGTTAATAAATTCATTTTTAGCCAAAGTGGAATTGTGAGTTAGGAATGACGTGTTCCAGTTCATGGTATTGATAACTCAAGCTTCAAGGCCATGTGGTACACCAGTTACCGAAAATTGATCCATTTTGCGTTCGGTGGGTACAAATTGCCAAAGGTGTTAAAACAATGCACAGCTAAAACAGTGGACGGTTGTGAAGGTTGAGGGTAATGCAATTGAAAAGCTAGATTACGCTAAGCCCAGTGACTTTCGGGGTGCATAGTCCACCGCCGTTAGACTCCTTTATGCCACATAGTATAAGCGAGTTATCCACATCTTTACCGACCAACTCAGTTTATTGGGATAGTGCCCTTAGGAGGTGCAGTGAACGGCATAAAGATATCCAAGCCCTCGTATATGAAAGCCAAAGGGAAGTGCCTCCATGAATATCATGTGAAAAAAGAAAGCTTTTAGTCTGTACTATTGAGACGAACCTCTTTAGGGTATTAGACCGTAACTAAAAGTATCCTGAATGTAGCCCAACCCATATAAAACTATCCGTAAGTTCGTGGCATCAAATTATCAAAAAAAAGTGCTGGTGTATTGTTTAGGTATGAAAGAGTTCACGAAATGTGAACACGCGAAATGAAATGTACGTACAAAACGGAGACGTTATGGTATGGGTTTAGGAGTGCACGTATTAATTTCGGCGGAATATCATTTGCACGCCATCTACTGTGCTGTTATTGATTTGTAGAAATAAATCAAAAGATTTCTTTTAATAAACTAATCTCAGGCTTGCTAATACTGTGCTAATTCAAGGTTCTATGAAAAAGGAACTTCGAGGTATTGCGCACAATGTACAATTTGGGCTATAACAATAAAAGGGAGGCAAACGAGTCATCAGGAAGCATTTGGCAAATTGAAAAAGCACCGTGGTCACTGACACATGGGCCTTAGTCGTTAATATGTCACCGGTTGCAAAGCTTGATGGGCCGCTGGTCCCCTGGTGATGCGGTATTGTTTGCACAACTGAGATCTGTTCTACCTCTATAGATTTTTTGCATTTTAAGTTATACAATGTTGCATTCTTAATGGGGTCATTTTAGTCCATTCACAATAGATAGTGTAAAGTTTCCGGGTATATAAAGCTTATCTGAACTCACAATGGAGATTAACCTCGTTTAGGACTATGGCCACATCGAAGTGAACGACCGTTGCAATCATGTGGACCACATCTAAAGTGGAGAGTTCCGACGATGCCCGCTCCCAGCCCTGCACTCCATGACCGAGCGGTTTCGTTCTCATTTGGACTCATCCGATAGAGATAGGCGTGACTGGGAGTATAATCATGTAATGTTGTCGACGATTTATGGCTCGCTCAGGAAACCGTTGTGCACAGCGAGTAGCAGTTTGACACCGGTTAGTTGTTACTGTTTGGGTCACGATTTATCGTGAAGCGGACTTGGGCCATTCCGATCACGAAGACCCCATCCAAAGACATTTCCGATAACGTCTTCTGCACTCCAGCAACAGTTTTCGCGTTGTTTGAACGTCTCACGTAGAGACAACCGAAACATAGAGACTATCAACTCTCGCTTTGACCACTGGGCCGCTGAAATCCCCGGGTAACCAATGCATGCCACAGCAGCTAGAAACTCCCATTTGGGTTTCGGAGTACCAAAACGCAATCAGCAGGCTCAATGTGTGAGTGCCGTGATACCATCCATAGGTGCTTATAAGATCGGCTATATAAAGGCACACACCCGAGAAATTACCATGCACACGTAATCCACAGAGAAACTTGCAGCTAAAAAACACCACGTGAGAGAATTCCCCATGAAATGGCCGAGTTCAAAGATGAGCCAATATCGGGCATTACAAGACGCTGTGCATAATTCGAGAGGATAGAGGAATGACACACGACGACAATGTCGACATATGGGCGAGAAGTAAAAGCCGTGTGATCTGGATACGGGGGCATTCGGAACCTAAGTGACTATATTCCCCTGGTGAGAATAGGCCCAAGACAAGTCTACACCTGGTTTCAAACCACCACACCAAGGAGAAATCGTCACGAATTCGGATAGAAAAAGTAAGCGGAGAGCAAGTGGAAATGTTACCAGTTAGATACTATCAGTCCACCAGTCAATCGGGATGGGCTTGGACCGATGACAAAGGATTAACCCGACCCGGTGTCGACAATGCACAACCGCCTCTGTGGAAAGGAGACGTAATTGACTCGGTAGCATTCAGTCAAGAAAGATGGACTCAGGAAAACAGTTTTGAAGGAAGAAAAAGAACCAATCACAAATCTGGAGATATGCGCTGCACGAATTGGCCTGAAACTGATGGCTTGTCCTGGTGTTGAAAGCTTAAGGAAGAAAATTCGCGTCACCTGTTGATGACATCTGCTGAACGTCATCTAAGATGCGTACCGCTAACCATTCACTTTAATTGATTCGCATGGACAAATGGACGTACAGAGGCAAAGGTAATGGGGTGTGGGAGAAAATAAAATCAAGAAGGACCTAGACAGGAAGTTGGGGGGTCCGCAAAAAATGCAGAAATGCTAAATAGTTGTCCGCTAGACTAGAATTTGCGCATCCTACGCGAATAGCCAGCTGAAAGGTGCGGATTTGGCACAAATTCCAGACGAGTAGATGGCGGAAATTAACCGATGTCTGGAAAACAATTGGCCATATGTAAGGGAAAACAATTAGCAGTTGCAAACGTCAATAACCACCCGGTTGGAGGGATCCATTGGATAGGGGGTACGAAGGTGCGGAGAGGGTTTGGAAACCTAGCCAGGCCCACAAGAGAAGTTGTACTGCTCCGAGGAACTGAGTCAGTCCAAAATGCGCGTTGCATTGATCCCAAAGCTCGTAAGCATAACGCAGATATAAACCCAGATAGTTGTTATCTAATGCGTAAGCGAACACGATGGAAGAAGTGATCTCCATTCACAACAAGAAATAACTTCTGAAGTAAGAAGGGGTGGGTCCTGGTAACCTGACTCTAGTACATCCAAAGCATGCGATGCAGATCTCTGAACCAGTCCACACTTCATTGAATGCAGATATGCACGTTCTGTAGTAAGTGTCGCATCTGCGAAATCCGATGCATAGCTGAAAAACTGGGTTGATGCGTCACCACAGGAAGGTAGCCGTGTAATTTCCAGTGGTTGATCTTCGAGGAAATTTGTGCGCGAGTCGATAAGGCACATGTAACCTTTCGAAGCGCCAGTCTGCGCTAGAGGCGGTTAGCTAGCAGTTGGACAATTTGGGAAGCAGAGCACCCAGGTCAGATAGCACTAATCAACAATGAAAGCGCTACCGATTTGAAACGTTCTAACGCGTAGTAATTTGATGCGCTGAAAACGAATATAACCATGAAAGATGTATATTGGCTCTCGCTTTGAAGATATTTCATATAGTTTATTTCAGTTATTCGCGGTATAGATGACTCAGTAGAACTGTACCAACATACTATATAAGTCCAGAATAATGCGATATTGCATCACATTCCATGATAACATCATGCACACATCATATAGAGTTTATTGCATAATTTGCTGATCCGTTGCAGTACTACTGCCAGACTGCTGGTGAAGTACACTGGCGTCAGCAGTGAACTATATAAAGTAGAAATGTTATCAGGGCTCAGCTGATGATGAGTCATTCTGGTCTTCAGCTGGTCCATCAACATGGAGTGATCCAGATTTTTGCAACGGTGCATTATCAACCTAACGCAAAATAACACAGGAAGACCTAAATGACCTTGTTCGTGATTCGCATTGTTCCAAGAATAAGCCAGGATTGCTCGTCTCAAGACGCCAAAAATCGAATCTTCTTGAAGATATCTGACTTACTTCATATCGAAAGCACCACTAGTAGTTGGAGCCTTTCTTCAGAAAGGACGTAAATCTGATATTCTGTTCCGATATCGGAAGCCTCACGAATGCACTGGGAATAACTCATGATCCATAAGAATGGAGACAGTTTATGGACTCTTCCAAACTTAAACTTAAGGCGGTGCTATTGCACAATGGAAAACATCTTCATCATCTTCCAGTAGCGCATGCTGTCCACATGAAAGAAATATATGGTAAAGCAGTTGTCGAATTTCATTAGACATAACAAGTATTGCTGGCATCGCGTTCCCTAGAAGATAATTGCTCTGCTAATAGGATTGCAGATGAGATACACAAAATACTGTTGTTTCTTGCGTGAGTAGGATGACCGACCGTTTGCTCGCAGTCAAGCTTTAATAGTTGGAGAAAAGAATTCTGTCGAGTCGCCCAATATCCTGCTACCACTCTTACACGTCCAAGCAGGTTTGATGGAGAATTTCGTGAAAGCCATGGACCGGACTTTTGCAGCATTTCGATGACTGCATGAAAAATATGCTCGACTCAGCAAAGTGAAGATAAAAAAGAGGGAGATTCGTGGGTCCTCAGGCTCGATAGGTATTCAAAGATGACCGCTTCATGAAATTGATACATGGAACGCTCTTCGCCTAGTCTTTACTAACTTTCTAGGGAATGTTAGAGTACAACGCTATAGGGAACCAGTAGAAGACGAGCTAAAGCGGTAGCAAAACCTTAGCATCAATATGTCTCTAGAGATCCACTTTCTTCATCCGCATTTGTATTTCTGGCCTGATGACTGTGGTATGGTTAGTGATGAACATGGCGAGGGCTTCCGTCAAGATACCTCAACAATGGAACAACGCTACCAGGGAAAATGGTCCACTATCATGATGACTGACTACTGCCTGCCACAGATGCTCCGGAATAACTGCGCAAGAGACAGACAAAGAAATCTAGGAAGTGGTGTATGAGTTCATTTTTACAGGTATTAGCCTTACCATATGAAAACGATTGTCATGCACTTGCAATTTGCCATAGTTGTGCTCAGCACGTAAACACTGATAAGAAGTGACCCGTTTTATTTCATTAACATGACTTCGGTAAAAAATTGTTGTCCAATGTAATGAGTATGCCAGTCTCATGTACCGGCGCGCTCACGTAGCATTGCTATTATATGGTGCGATTATCCGGCGAGAATCAGTCGGTTGGTGAGTGACAACGGACAGTCGGTGGGACTTCAATCATCCACGCAGGTTAGCCGCTCTTCTCGCATACCCATCGACTGTCTTCTTCGTCTTTCACCGTTCGCCAACCATAGCCCCAGTAAGGTAAAAGCAAGTGCTGGACAGCCGATGACCAGGGGAAAGTGCATTGGAAATCTATGATGAAATTTGGTTGAGTTGAGACCTACTGTCTTTCTACTTAATGAAGACCTGGAGATCAGCAACAGAAAGCATCCACCGAAATGGCAAAATCAAAGAACCGGCGAGCCCTCATACACTCGACCACTCGCTTCCAAGTGATTGTAATTGTTTTAGGTGAATTCTACCAGATTCTCGGTCAATACACCGTTTGCTGCTCGTAAATACTCTACATTGCAAGCAGCAAAAACAAATTAGTGTGTAACGTGCGCTGGTGCTCCAATAGTGATGGCTTGATTGGTATAAATTCACATAACGCCGCAGATTGTTGGTGAACTAAGTGTTAGGGAAAGGTTGTATGCCCGCGTAGAGTGCAAACGCGCCTCGGTGACCAAACACTACAACTATCATGTAGCCAAACTCATACCCTACCTGGTGAATTAGTGGTACTATAAATCCGCATGTTTCGGTGTTGCTCTACTCCAAACACTGAGAGCTCAAGCCAGACGGTTTCTTCCTCGTTTGGACTCATCAGGTGGAGATAGTCTGAGCCGAGGTGGAACTCGGGGCCTAGCGAGTAACGTCTTACACCTTGATCACTATGCCACTGAGATCTGTGAGCAACGCCAGGCACAGTGGTAAGGAATTCAAAGTTGAACTTAGAGTTCCGGCCGTGCGGTTGAATTGCGACGCGCAAGCTCTATTGAGACCTCGGTCATTCCGGTCACAGGACCGTATCCGAAATGGAGGTGATTCGGTGTTGATTCTCCCAATACTGATAACCTACGACCGAAGATTTCATCTTCCTTTGGACTTATCAGACGGAGATAACCTGCACCAAGCGGGCACTTCAAATCCAACTTTGAATTCCTTATCGATGTGCCAAGCGTTGCTCACGGATTTGTGGCATAGTAAGCAAGGCGTCAGCCGTTAACCCCTCCATTTTAGATACGGTCCCTGTGGTCGGAATGACGGAGGTCTACTTCAAAGTGAACCGAGGTCTCAACATAGATTGTGTGTCGCAATCCAAGCGCACAGCGGGCACTCCAAATCCAAATTTGAAATCCACGTGTGTACAACTTTGTGTTTGCGTTTGGTTGAGTTAGTACAAGGATTCTTGGTAAAGGTTAATCTCTCTATTGCTTCGTGGTTTGTGATACGGTCAAGGGATTTGACTTTGTCGTGTGTGTGCAGGGTTCATATTGTTGAGCAGTGGTCATTGATCACAGTACATTCACTGGCTGGGATTAGAGGGGCAGATCCGATCTGAGGTCAATCCAGCGGTTCAGTAAATGATGAACCGTTGGCCCGTTTGGAGTACGAGCGACATAAGAGTAAGGAATTTTCCCTACCACAAGTTCCAATCTTGTCCTCCTTAGAGGATATTAGAGACCGAAACCCAAGTAATATAGGTAATAAGATAAAAATCAGTCGGAGAACAGACAAGTCCGTTGTCGTAGGACATCGAGACGGTGCAATGGGGACGAGAGGGGATTGAGAGAGAATAGTACACGCGGGAAGTAACTCTCAGTGAGAGAAGATCCCTGAAAGCATGAGGTGGAGTTCAAGAATGAAGTCATACCTTCCTGTGGCAATTAGGGCCTGTAACACTACTCGATATACAGGTAATGGCCAGACAGATAGACAGCTAAAATAGAACCGAGCACTCGTTGCGAAGAAAGAGTTGTGATGTAATTCCACCAGGGCAAATGTGTGCAACGTGCAACAAAAGCGGAGGAGGGCGAGAAGAACATAGACAACTCATAGAGCCAGAAGACTACGGGTCACGTAAGAAAGTGTCCCCAACTGAACATGATCACTAATAATGCTGCTCACCCTCAAGTTATAGGATAATTCTCATGGCAGAGAAGGAGTCAGTCCCAATGAGACCTAGTCAATACTGCAAGCACTCTTTCTATGGTCAACACCTGCCTCCATGCGACACGAAGGCGGGTGCAATGGCCCATGTGTGGGAAGTAAGTCAATCGTCTCATGTGAGAAGAGCACCTCGTCCATGTGCACACCTAGCTACCCGGAAACTGAACGCGTTCGTGCACTTTTTAGGGTCATACATAGTCGTATTAGCACTATTCGTGAGTTAGCATTGAAGGAACCAGTATTCAAGAATGAACACTCGTAGAATAACTTTCGATCTGATGAGTTACTGATCCAGCGAAGCGCAATGGAGTCCGCAGACACAATGGATTCTCTAAAGCAGTGTTCCTCAAAGTGTGGACCGCGGTATTTCTTGAAATGTTAAACTTCAGGTAATAAGTTTTGGACGTGGTTATTTCATTTCATGATTCGCTGAAATAATCCACAGCTAAAAACTGTTAAATCATATCTGACAGTCGACATTCACCTCGTGATTGCCTAACGTAAAGCATTCCTTCCGAGAAGGAAACGTGGCTTGGCAGAAGCTTATACTTGGAGTGAATGAAGCCGTCAAATGTCAGTATAGGTAGTGCAGTAATCTCCTGTTTTGCGATAAATATAGGCTTGGTGGGTCATTCCCCGTCCAGCAAGCTCACATAACTCGGAATGTGTCCCCCGGGAAGGAAAAAAGGAAACCATATATTGCATATTTTAGTGGTTATTTCGAAAGTTGTCATCCTCCGAAATCGACCAATCAGTAATAGAGGCCAATTGGTGCGATCCAACCTAGGGAAGTCTAAAAAGGAAGCGTGGATTTTTCGGTGTCTAACGAGTGTGCTCATTTGACTTTGCGAGTTGAAGAGAAATTAGTTGCGGGACGTTACAAATGGCAACTGTTCTACTGACTTTATTTAAAGTTCGACTAACCAAAGTAATCAAATTGTGGTTGACGCTGTAATTAGGTTTGTTTACCTATTTATAGTTTACCTTGTTACTAATGAGTAGGAGGAGTTTAATTACAAGTTTAATGTTTTCGTCCCAGCAGCTCACATTCTACATAGAACAGTCTAGTCCGGAAAAGCACCAGACGCGTTTCGCGCTGTTGGGGCTCAGTCTCCTACTGGGGATCGAACCCATGACCGCTAGAGGCAGATGCCAACTAGCCAGCAGCTTAAGCCACTGAGCAATGGGGACGTTGGCTGGGCTACATAGTTTGCAAATTAACTGGGATACAGCACCACCTATCTTCTACCGTTACGCAGATTACTACCTTAGCAGATGACAGTGGCTAGCCTCCGAAAGTCATGACTTCCTTTCACTAGAAGCTACGTGCATAGCATTTGTAACTAGGAGAGGCTACATTTTATATCATTAATGAGTAGCCTCTACTTGTTTAAAATGCTATGGAAGTAGCGTCTAGTGACAGGAAGAGTTATGACCTTCGGAGGCTAGTCAATGTCATCTGTTAAGGTAGTAACCTGCGTAGTAGTGGAAGATAGGTAGTGCTATATCCCCGTTAGCTTGCAAATTATGTAGCTCAGCCAACGTCCCCCATGGCTCATTGGCTTAAGCTGCTGGTTAGTTGGCATTTGCCTCTAGCGGTCATGTGTTCGATCCCCAATAGGGGACCGAGGGAATGCGCACCACTGACAAGCACCCACAGGGTTAAACGCGTCTGGTGCTTTTCCGGACTAGGCTGTAATATGTAGCTTATGAATTAATGAAATGAACAGCTTAGAAGATTACATCTAAAGATGCTGCTACTCACCAGTAATATAAAACAAAAATAGCTTCTGCAAGTTTCAAATGCTATGGATATAGCGTCTAGCGAGAGGACGACATCACCTCACAGGCTAGTCACTGTCAGTGACAGTGGAAGATAGGTGGTGTTATATCCCAGTTAGTTTGCAAACTATGTAGCCCAGCCAACGTCCTCCATTGCGCAGTGGATTAAGCTGCTGGCTAGTTGGCATCTGCTTCTAGCGGTCATGGGTTCGATCCTATTAGGGGACCGCGGGAATGCGCACCACTAAATGGGCCCCAACAAGGCGAAACGCGTCTAGTGCTTTTCCGGACTAGGCTGTGCTATGCATATTGTGAGGTGCTCGGAGGGAAAACATTAAAAGCATATTTTAGTATGTGTACATACAACATAAAGATAAGCCGTCAGTTGAAGACAAGAATATCGATGTATCACCGATATGTTCATCGTCGAATTCTGACGTAGTAATAGTTAGTATTAGATTTTTCCTTTCAGAATGAGTTTCCCAAAGTGTCACAGCCGTGTTGCTAATGTAAAACGAAGGACTCATACCCTGGCATAGCGAAGGTGGCTATTCCCATGCTTCTTTCATGTGCCACAACTTATCCGGATGAAAGTGCATTTGCGATTTACACCTATACACGAAAATAGTGCCGCAACAGACTTGAGACTCAATCAGATAGGAGGTTGCAATTTTTCTCAATAAAAGCAAACATCAAAGAAGACAGCATTGCATGTCAGAAACATTTTCAGCTGTCAAATTATGGATTGATCTACGTAGTTTTTTCTACCTACATTTAACATCCTTTTATTTTTTATTAACTGAAATGAACATCCATGTCAGTTCAATTTACCGTAATGAACGTCTTCAGGATACTTAGCCTTATCCTCAGTTTAGTAAAGTCTAGTCATGTGGTTAACAATATCTCAGGGAGTCCGCGGTGCTACCCACGGCTCAAAAAGTTGGGGAACCGCTGCTGCTGATGTCACAGTTAGTGGCGAATGCGGCGCATAGTTTTCATGCGTCGGGCTCTTCTCGAACGGCGCGGATACCAAGACCGGTGCTCAGACAATGTGTTGAAAAGAGCAACGATTCCTTGGCCGCTTTAGTTTTGCTGTACAACTATCCCCGACTGACGATTGCGATTCTGTTAGGCCTATTGAATTACCAATATGTGGTACAAGCGTTACTAATAACGCGGACACGACTACTGTTAAAACTTTGTTGACGTAAGTCAAGACAACTGGATTAACCGCACCGGGGTCCACGGACCGTAGATGGTCAACTAAACTGGGGTGATGGGTAGGTGATCAAAGCTTTCAATTCGATCGTAAAATAGTCTCACTGCGATCTTAGCCTAGGTAGGTTGCCAAACCAAACACTTCAAACATGGCATATCCTGACTTGTTCGCGGAACAACAGCTGCGGTGAATGTCTTTACTTTGCTGTTTACGTAACTCAACTCGTTGAGCGCGTCCAGAATTCGAGTTGATGCGTTGACAAGGTCAACGAGAATCTCGGTACCTCGGAGGCGAAACAAAAAGAACAAAGTGGTTCCGGTGAATAAAGAGCCATGTGAGTTTCCAACCAAAAAGACCACCGAGAGCAGAAGGTCGGAAAGTGTACCAACGGCGCGCAACCGACACAGTCCGCGAAAATTGGTTTGCACAGTAGAGGACCGAAGTGGAATGCCATAAGGACAATATCGCTTGGAAGAACAGTATCGAGAGGGACAAGAAAGAGGCGCTGAGCAATGGAGGAGAGAAAAGACAGACTATCGAAAGTCGTGTGCACGCCAGGTCGATCAACAGAGGTGCATACTAATACGGAGCATTATTGTGTGAACAAGAAATATGTTTGACGAAGAAAAAACCAGAAGCTGCACTTACGGAGTAGTGAAGTCCATGGGGCAGACGGGCATATAATGCCTTCCTCTCACTCCCTTCCGCTGAGAATGTGGGTTAGCAGCGATGATAAAAGCGGTAACAGCAGTAGCGGTGGTTTTAGGTGGAAGCAAAACGTGACGATCGTCCGGTTACAATACGGACGACCACGATGGTATACAGGACTGGGTATGGCATATGTGGGCACATAAAGAATAGTAATTAGATAGACAAGAGGCTAGAGCCGGTAACACAAGAGCGCGGGAAATTAGCGAAGTGAACAAAAAACGCGAGTATAAATCTTCTCAATCGATTATGTGGATGTTACAATGAGAGATTCGAATTGGGGGGGGAGGTGGACGTACAGCAGGTCACACAGCGCAGGGCTTACTTAATGTAGCTTAATACGTGCACCAAAGCTGGAGGAACATGGTAAAGTGAGGAATATGAACGAGCGAGACTGGAGCACAAGGAGGCTTGAATTTGGAAAACGGAAAAGAATGCGACATACCGCATGTGCTCCAACAGATCGGAGACGGAGAGGTCTGGCAGGTCAATGGTAGTGTTCAATTCCCAAATCGCTCTTCGTTCCACCTCGGGTAGACCCAAATGCCCGGCCAAAAAACAATCTGGTCCCGGAGCACCTTCGTCTCGGATACCGGGGGCGCGGAGCCGGTCGACCGGAACATCCCCGGAAGGGCCTATAGGTGCTGCTGATAGTGGCTTCCGAGACCCAACATACCGCCGTACAGGGGATGGAGAGGTAGATGAGTCTGATGGTGCCCCACGGAAATTGCGGATCAACGCGCGGACATCTACCACGCCCATTACTGCGTCGTCCCCATCGCTCAAGCCAGCAAGAAGAGCGGACTTTGAGGGGTCGATATTAGAAACTGGACGACGACTTGGTCGGGAGAGAACCGCAGCCGGGGGATTTTCCAGTGCATGTGCCCTGGCAAGCACACTGGGACGGTTCTGAGATTCCTGCACCGGAGGAGCTCTTGAGTTGTCTGGCGGAAGTGGCCCAGCTACGAACGGTAAACAATGAGCGCTATTAAGCATTTTGCGAAAGCGACTCCGGGTACTTTACATGCATCGATAGGAAATGAGCGGGGTGATAGAGAAAAGGGAAACAGTTCCTATGCGACTTTGTAAAGGTAAGGTGAAAGAGAATGCTATTCGTCTGGTACATAAATTGTAGTCAGATGCCATGAAAAAATGAACACATTAGTCAAGACGTCAAGAATTCTATCTTGGGAGTGAGACAACAAGAATGCAATGGGTCACGAGGCATCTAACACTGTCCTAAGTTGGAAAGTTACGACTGTAAAGTGCGCAAGAGAAATATAAGGTTAGTAGGGATGAAGTACTACAGGAAAGAAGCAGACGTTCGCGTGTCCGATATAAAAAAGGCATTCGGCGGACTTGAAAACCAATACGCTTGTTTTCGAACGAAAAAGTTGTGCACATAGAAGCCTCACTTGGATTGTAGCCTTGGTGTCCCCTCAGATTCGTGATGGATTTCTGTTCCCTGCAATCATTTGCCGAACACATCAAGCGATAGTAAACCTTAAAAAAGTCAGTCAAACTTGGCAAATAATGGGGTTTTTGAAGCATTCTGATGGAATTCATAGCTGCTGGCGGGAGAGAATCCCATAAATTAGGGAATAAGATTATAATGCTGCAGCACGACGGGGACTGCGTATGCGTCCACCATGCGGAGATTGGACATGTCTTACAACCAATGCTTAAAAAGTGTGGTTTATTTCCAGTGGGAAAATCGAACGAATGAACACTGAAATTCACCACAAGAAGTGCAACAACCATGCCCACCGGCGCCTTGTTGGATTGCATGTAGAGCACTAATCGCATGCAAACTAGCCGACTGCTTCTGCTCGTGTTGTTTGCCATTGCTGCTCAGTCAATGATACGGTAAAATAGCATGAAGGAGCTCACCAAAAGGATGTGCCGCATTGGTGTTTAGCGTCTTCTTCAAAGGCATCAGTACCGATGCTTCGGTGTCGCGCAACCACAACCGGTCGCAAGTGGACTAAGGACACTGCGAGGGTTTCTCGAACCCTATGCAGACTCGAACCCGTGCTCTCGGAGCACAAGACAGGCTTGTAATCCTTAAGGCTACGTGCCGGCTGCCTTCTTCAAAGGGATATCTGTGGCACTGGCGAAGTTAACAGCGCAGTTGCATTGTCCTCTTGTTTGGGAACATTAATTACTTGCATCGGCGATTTTGTTTCTGGTTTAGTCCCATTAAACTAGTTTTATTATTAGTATTATTTGGTGACGTGAATAATGGCGTGTATCCACCGCACTGTGGTCCACCGGACTGTGATTCATGGTAGCCGTTTTGAAATGTCGGAGCGTAACAGTGGCGTTCAAGTCGATCGAAACTCACGGCATTTGAGCTTGTGATTATCATCGCGTGAAACTGCATGTGGATGATGACAGCGGACTACCATAACTGACTACCAGCTAAAATGTTGCGTGGCCCATCCCCCACTAATAGACACGTTAGTGAAAAGCAGAGGAGTTGGTTGGTCCCAAGACACCGACTTCCTTTGCTAAACAGCTAACCATTAAGATGGTCATAAGGCAGCTCAGAGAATTACTAAGAATCAGTCACGATGTGATTGAAGTTGGTTGCGATGAATCCCCGCAAAACCTAACTAATTTGATAAGCAGGATTGCTCGGTTAGTAGTTGAGGGCGAAGATTTGTTCTGTTGGTGACTCGCTTCAGAATTTCAGGTAGAGCCCATGCATGTAAATAGCTCCGCACTTTGTTAGAAGAACGCTTATATAAAAGTCTGCAACTGCATATCTCCGTTTATGTGTGCTTGTGCACCGTTATTTGTCGCAACGAATCACTTTGCCATTCGTATTGGCGGTTGAGCGTAGATACACTTAGTGGCGGATAAATTTCCCCTATTGCATTAACGTTATCGCTAACCTCCAGTTTCTCGCATCTGATTGTTTCGTAAATTATTGGTTTGTGATTGGTTCTTTGCTCGGCCGAGTGTTTTTAACCATCTGGTTGGTTCTGATCGCTGCACGTCCGTTAACGCTTTTGCTATGGAAAACGACGGTGTTCCTACTACTTTCCGCGTTATTGTAGTGGGTGGAAGCAGCATTGACGGGGAACCACACAACACACATTGTATGCTCACCGACAGGAGTGTTGTTGAACAGGATCAGTCAGCATCCTTCCTCCTCACTAGCACAGCAGAATAAAGCGCCCAAAACACTCGGAACAGACATGGGGTCGCACAAGTGAAACCAAACTAGTGGCCTTGCCGATGAAACGGTGTAAGGTAGCTATTCGCAGACAAAAATCTCCGTTCACCTTTACCATTATAAAACTGTTTCCATCATGCTTGTTAATATCCAGTTCAAGAACCTATCCAAATTCGTTTGCTCGTTATTTTCACTAAGATGCATCAATGTGGTGAGTCCTCGCAGCAGGTGCGTTCAACGGTACGACGGAACAATGCACAGCACTCTGATGGGCGGTGGTGCCACGAGGATGCACACTTTTGAGACCGCGGACTCTGGTGGTAGCTGGTGAGCGAGCAGCAATGATCCTCGATCGACCACTTGTTTGCTCGCCTCGATAGGCGCAAATTGAACACGAATGAGCGTGTCGATGGCATCAAGCCGTCGAGTGGTTTGGAATGGCGAGAACAAAGTTCAAGTGTATACCGCGAGAGGAACAACCGGATGAAATGCGCTAATTTGTGGGTGATATTAATTGATTCGAGGTATAAAATGAGTTTGTGTTCTTTGAAGAAGATAATGTCAATCGAGGTAACGACTTTGTTTTCGATTTACCGAGGGTCACTTCGACACGGATCACGGACATCATCGGTAAGGCTATGGAAAGATGAAGTTTCTAAATAATGCAGTTCCCTCGCGATTTGAACGCTGTCACAGCGATGTGCAAGACGACGGGTTTGTGATTGACGCTGGCGTAAAACGACAGCAGATCAAACAGACTATTGGATGGTAAGATCCGACAGAGCACTATTCAACATGAACGGCATTATCCCTATACCAAGAGTTGGTTTACTACACAGAACAGACGTTAGACAAGGTGATTAGGAATGGATGTCGATGACATGCTTTTGCAGTTGTAGCCCAGAGTGGACATCGGCTTCCTCGTCCACCGGTTGTGACCACGTAACAAAATTATATCGAGGGTGAAGCAGTTCACTTGAGAGACTAGTCCCGTTTTTCAACTAAGTGTCGTGATACTCAGAAACGTCGCCTGATTAGAGAGGTTTGACAACTGACCGTGAGAGATGATGGATGGCAAAGGTCAGCGAGATGCCACTGAGAAAACTAGTGTTGTTCCAGCTGATTCAACGAACAAAGGAAACAAATTGCCTCCATCTGATTCACTTTGTGAGCCACGTCATCAGAACGCTGAGATAGGTACTTAGAAGAGAGGTACAGCTGGCCCGGCACATCGGAATCGTTGATTGGGTCACCAGGACCCACCTAGGACTCTGGTGAAACAAGTCACAGCGTCGACGAGGTCCGACACGAGATGGCAATACTGAAACGGAATAAGTCGCTTGCTGCCGAGGATCTTTCACCATCGATACGGAAAGACGGTGGCGGCTCCGATGAGATGTTTAGGCGTCGATTAGTTGGATAAAAGTTGCACAAGTCAAGTATCTGAGTTAGAACAATTAAACATTAAACAAGCAGTCTGGGGCGCTTAAACCGATGCTGACGTATGAGTGGGATGAACTGGCCAAAATTACACGGACAAAATGCCGATGAAGCGATAAAAGCGGAATAAGTCCAACATGGTGTTGCTCGGATTTTCGGAACGAATCGCTTCCAAAAGCTGTGGTGAGGCAGACATCAGTGATGTATTCAAAAGAGGGATGTAGGAATCGAAAGCGAAGGAATCAGTCAAGAGGCAACGGCAGTTTACAAACGAACAAACTCACCGCGTAATCGATCAGCAGCGGAAACACCGGTTGAACTGGCACGCGATCTGGGCTCTTTCGATCCGCCGTTTGACTTAAGAGGCGAATGAGCTAAACAGAAGAACGTATCTGAAGGATGAAAAAAGGGGAGAGGAATGCGGATGCACGCATATGGACAGTTCGTCGGTTAACCAAAATCCAAAAATGTTGGTGGACGTAGAGCAGCAGCCTGCAGATGAGTTACTGAGCACTGACGCAACGAAAACGAACGAGGCATAAGGAAAAAAGAAAGAAAAGCTAGAGGAAATAGTTAATAGTCGAGCGATCTACATATCCATGAGAGGGGGATGTGGAGGCCAGTATCATCAGTGTTCAGAAACACAAACTGACATACCATGGTTCAAGAGTTCGGGACAGTTACTTGGCTACTCCCTGTAATGCAAATGACGTTCTTTCAGCCCAGCAATCGAGTGTTTTCACATCAGGCCGTTAATTTGGCCTTCCTGTTTACACTGAAAAATATTCATTATCAAACAGTGGTGTAGGTGCCAACCAGGACTGTCACACCCCAGTGCTCTAGGTAACATTTTCGTATTGAGTAGTTTTTCAGTTTGACGGAACTCGGTCATCAAACCTCCTTATATCCGATGTGGAGACGAAGAAAAAGTTTTCCATTCTGTCACAGATGAGAAAGAGCCACTAAACAGATGCGGAAGCAGGTAGCCCCTCACCTCCAAGTTGCTCGAGCACGCAAAAGACAATGTTAGCACAAGATACTGCAACGTCACAGTGGCATGGGATTTGTGGTGTCCGCAATGGAGCAGAAAGGGTTTTCGCACGGGTTGAATGGAAAGCATCACAATTAATCGGACACAATCACACATAATCATTCGAAAGGACAACATAGCGTGTTAAAGTTTACAATGACGAGGAGTGGATAAAGCGCAGTTGAAAGGAAAGTACTCTGCGTGTGGGCGCGTATGTGCTGAGTAGCGGGGAAAGACCCATCAGTCGCAGTAGGAAATGTCGGCCGGTGGAAAAGTGGTCTGCACGTTTGCTTTGCAACCATAAGGTCACCGGTTCGAATCCGCGTAGGGGTGGGCGTCCTCGCGGTATACTCAGCCTGCGCATGACTGGTGGTGGTCGAGCGGCAGCGAAGCGCCGTTACGGCGTATAGCTGACACATTATTACTAGTAGGAAATAATTAGGTCGACGAGATGAAGGCTCGATTCGATATGTGGCCTTGAAACCACTACCCACTGTAGACAACGTGTGAGGGGTTGAAAGTGGATATTCAAGTGCGTCAACCTTTTAGAGTAGATTTCCTTCAGATCGACGCGGGAAGTTTCAAAATCCAATTTATTATCTTGGTCATAACACAAGAGCCCAGTGTAAATGTCATGTGCCCAACGGTAAAGTAGAAATGCGGTTAACTGTGGACATTGACATTTCCCTCGCTAAGTGACCTATTCGACAGTTGTGGTTGTCCAATGACTCGTACGGTGGAACACCGTAGCACAGTCGAGGTAAGTCGCTGGTCAGAAGGTGGGCATGAACACTACGCTTTCCGCGGTAATCCGGGTCGACCAATTAATCCTCACCTATAATCGAAAGGATATTGAAGTATTTCGTCCGTATCGGTGCATCACAGAGGGAAAAATCATTAGGAGTGGTAATGCGTGCAAACAGAAAGAAAGCGGACGACGGACGACTGCTTGGAATAATTGATGATTCCCGCCACACGCTTAGAAAATGGGCGAATTAATGTTGACTGTAGGTGTTAGGAAGCAATGACGTGACCACATCACCAATGCCGTTTCCAAAGTGCGCTGGAAACAACTGTTGCACCGAGAAGAAAAGCGCCGGTCACGGAAGCGACAGGCGCCCATGGAAATCAAACGCGCGGTACTGCATCACATGCGTTCCGAGTGCCAGCCAAACCGGTCTGACAAGACACCAACATGATCACGAAAGGCTAATATCGAAGCGACGAGGAAGTAAGTTGGATAAGTAAGCATCACTGCGCTTGTTAAGCACTCTGCTTACGATTGGAGGGTCACTTTGAAGTACCCGATGTGTGGCGCGACGCGAACTGTATGGAAGCGAACTTGGCCATTTCGAGCACTACGACCGCAGCTGGAGCAGCTGGAAATTGGGTGTTGACCGCCCGAAAACACTGCAATCCATAATGCGTTTCGACTTCTCAGGTGGATAAAGTATGCCTCGAATCGGGGACCATCGGAATGTCAATTGGGGCCTCTACCCTTACATTATGACTGCGGGTCGCAATCTAACCCAAACGATGACCATAAAATAATCCTAAAATCAGTCATAAACCGTTGTGTAAAACGTTCTGCGTCGTGACTTGTTGCCTAGAAGGGTAGAGGTCTGACTAACTTTAAAGGGTCCCAGCTTCGAAGCCTGTTATCTCTATGTGATGAGTTCAAACATGGTGGAAACGCGTAGGGGAGTGCAGGTCTTCGGGCGGGCAACACCCAATTCCTATACGCTTCAGCTACGGTCCTAGTGACCGAATTGCCTAAGGTTCACTTCAAGGTGAATGACGGTCCACATTGCGATTGCGTATCGCAACCCCATCACACGACGATTATCACAAAATGACCCTCCAATCAGTTAGCCTGTCGTGGCCTAGTGGCTAAAGAGATGGAGAATCCAACTAACATCCCAATGGCCCCGGGTTCGACGCATACTATCTCGACTTGGTCCGAGCAATTAAGGTCGAAACGTGGAGTGGTGTGCAGGTGGATAACATCAAATTTCCACCTGCTCTGCCTACGATTCCGTTTACTAAACCAGGACAGTGATGTCCGGTGCGCATGTGTGAAACATGTGCTACTGTATCGTTGCAGTCGGTGCGTACATATGTCTGTGAGTTAATTTTTTCGCCTTTTAGTTAACTGCTAATTGATATCCCTGATATTGACAAGGTGCTTCCCCCTTTTCAAATGAGTGCAGGAATGCGGTTCGGTTCTGAAGCAATGCTGGCTTCCATCGCAGTACAGTCAAAGCTGTCTAAGGCGACCACTCAAAAGATCGACAAAAAGTGATCGTCACAGCAGGTTGATTAAAGAATGCAAACAGATAGTAGAGTTACGCAGTAGAGTTCAGTGGTCACCCTAGTTTCTTCATAGAGGTGGCAGATACCTCCGGTGAATCTGTGTATATGTGAACAGGTGAAGAGTTCAACGTTGCTTTGTAAACGCATGATATCACTAGCTTAAGTAACAGTCAAGGAGGTCGTTAAAAACACAGCGATTGGTAGCTTTTAAGGAGCAGTTAGTAAGTTAACGAAGACTAAGCAGAATACAAGGATAAAACAACAAATAGAGAACAATTAATGGCTGACAGTGTGTCCATGAAAGCTCTGCTGGTTGAGAGTATAGCGATAAATAAAGTGCCATCCGATTTCTCGAAAAGTTCCACTGGGAAGTGCTAAGTGTACAGGTGGTGCATGTCTCACTGGTGCGAGGTCAATGATTCACATATCGCTATTAATCATAAGCACCAGTTGGTATAGCCCAGAAAACAACCGATGGGCAAGGTCAACATGAGCCCAGGTCACCAATCGCAAAAAGGTCGGGGATAAGTACCTCGATTTTGGCCGCGGTTGTGAGTATTCCCAGGCAACCGTTGGCGTGTAACGCGACAAAAGGGTGCTGAGCAGAAAAAACCAACGTGTACTGGGGACGACGCTGTCCGAGCTCGATTATGAGTAGTCTTGGGAACCAATTCGGAGTAAGTGGAGTCAAGCACCAGTGGGAGGGGGAGGTGGTGCCCCGGAGGGATCCGCGTATATAGTCATATCGATGGACCAGTGCACCTCCGTGGTTGGTGAGCACAAGCAGCAGTGCCCGCAACACCTTGGTCGAACTGTGCGCGTGATAGGTAGATAATCATGACAGCAGCCTATGTAATGCGTCAAGAGACTGGTAACTACGCAGAGCACAGCAGAAGGGTCAGTGCGAGATTAGTTTGCTCACCACAGGCATGATTCAATCGACAAGTTGTTCTCCTGCTTGCTGCAAAAGCATGAACCAAGCGCAATGAAGCTAGCAGCAAATTGAAGACAGGCTAATTCGAGTGAATTAAAAGGGAGTTCGAGAAGCAGTTCGTTGTCGTGTAAGCCTTTGACAGTAAAAACAAGAATGGAATGCTAATTTATTCTGTACGAAGATTCGCACAGGTGTCATTGGTACTCATGTTGACTTGCTCGTTCTTGCTTTCCGCCTTATGCCATCAGCCCAACTGTAGTGACCCACGCTCGGTTTACATTCCCTGTTGCATCGATCGCTCCATATCTGCGTTGCCTTGAACAATGCCGCGAGACCGAACTTATCCTGAACCGCTCGACTGGTCCGTGAAACTACCGCTAGTTTGTTGATTGATCGATGAAAGTGTGGGAGGAGCTTGATTGGCCCTGCATGCACCGGCTTCGAACTAATTCCCCATTAGACTGTGCTGTCAGCCAGTACTATAGTTGCCAATCAGAGCGAGTTACACGTGCGAAAACGCTACACACTTCAAACTAATGAGTCCACCACTTTCTGTCTGCGTTTCTCAGATGAGAAAACTATCCGGTAGAGTGAAGATTCATCCAATGCCCCCGTTTCCACGTGGTATACAAAAGAATCACAGCCTTAAGCACACCATCTACGTCACATATGTGGGGAGGACATTCAACATAGTCGACAAAGTACCAAGCATAGCAAAGTCTAAACGAATTTTTGAAGCAGTCTTTGACTGTGCGCAGTGGCCTCCCGAGTTCGCACGGGCGTTTCAAACACCATGACACAAATGGATCATCACCACGATAGACTCAAGGATCAAACTGTGGTCAATGGCTGTAAGGCAGTGGAAGTGGAGGATGACTTTTTTTTACCACCTCCCACACCCGCACCGACTGGGTGTACGTGGCGGCAGTTTCCGTTGGTGCTTCGGAGCAGCATAAAGCGAACTGCGTGTGGAAAATGCTAATCTAGTTATGCAAACCGTGTACTGAACGATTCACAGTTTTAACGCGAACACGAAAAAAGCAATACAATCTTCTAGGAGTAAAGAGGTGCAAGTGTGGAGAAAGGTGTGTGGGGAGCACCGCAGCGCCCAGTAATACTTCGGGTGATTGCAAAGGAAGTCTAAAAGGCAAAATACGGGGGATGTTCAAAAAGAGACCGAACTTTTCTTATTACATCTTTATTGCTTATTGCATAACATTTTAAGCACTTTGCCCCCAAAGTAATCCACTCTACTGGCAATGCACCGTTCCCAACGGTGCTTCCATTTTTAGAATGCCTATTGGAATGCACTTTCTGGGATGACGCGAAGGTCTCTTGTTGCATTGTCCTGAATCTCCCCCATGGTGCGGAAACGACGTCTTTTCAATGTGGTTTTAAGTTTTGGAAGCAGAAAAAAGTCTGCAGGGACTAGGTCAGGAGGATGTGGTGGATGAAGGCACAACGGAAGTGTGGTGTTTTGTTAGATAGCTGCGGACAAGCAGCGATGCATGAGCCAGCGCACTGTCATGATGTAACATCCAAGTCTGGTTTTCCCACAGTGCAGGCCTCTTCCTACACACGAGATCCCTCGAGCGCGCTAGAATTTGTTGGCATGATTCTACCTTGAGGTCCACTTCGTTAGCAACTTTTCGAACAGATAAACGTTGGTTTCCACGTATCACAGCACAAAGTTTCTCGACATGATCCTTGTTTGTTGATGTGGAACGTTGTCCAGGCTTGAATTCGTCACCGACTGAGGTTCGGCTGTGTTCAAAAAAACTTGAACCATTTATATCACTGCGTGCGCCTCATACAGTCCTCCCTGTATGTTTGCCTAAGCAATGGAAATGTCTATGTAAAGTTTGCAGCACAAGTTCACACACACGTTGTTATTCAAGCCCTTGCAGTCTCTTTTTGGCACTAATCCGACGAACAGCTTGTGCAGGCGCTCACTTAAGTCGCTGTAGCTCGTCAATTAACAGTCAGAGCGAAACGAAGCCAATGGCAGTTAAATGTCTAAACAAGTCTCCACATGCGCTCAATAGTCACAGCGCGCTATTTGAAAAGTCCGGTTTCTTTATGAATACCCCTCGTACACGACCAAATGCAACGACCAACAAAACCAAGGCCAGCATGTTTTCATAGGGACCAGTGGCCATCAGCTGTCACATAGACCCATAGAAAGAGACCACTTTTCAATAACCTGAAGCGAAATGCGACCCCCACGGCGAACCAGAATGAGTATCAAAAGGACACGGGGTTCTCGAGGTGGTCACATACCTAAGGTTGCCGGATGGTCTCCAGTGACATACATTGTAAATCAGTGATTAACTATCGCTTATGTCACGTTCCGAAAACCAGCTGCTACATAGTAAGCAACAAAGCAATATAATGATTTGGGTAGATAAAGAGCAACTTGCAGGAACCATCAGCCGAAGAGCGATTCAGCTGACAGATCGACCGATGGAACGACGAAAAAAGCGAGGGACTAATAAGACGAACAAGTAACCGAGCAGCGAATTAACTAACCAGCTAGAAAACCAACCAAGTGAAAAGCTGTTAACGAATAAACAAACAGCTTAACAAAACAACTCTCGACGAAGCTCCGTTCGAGAGGTGCAATAGCATACTTTGTTGTCGTGTGATTACTCCGGTTGTGCGAAAGTTCGGGAGCGGATGTTACACAAGGCACTCAACGTCTAGTCAAATGAAGGTTAAGAGTTATTGGTTAACTCAAAATAGCACAAAATATCAGGTCGTGGAAGTCGATCAAACTGCAGTCGAATTTAGGAAAAATCAGTCTCAGCTTGTCACAGCAACTAAAGGAGACCGGATGAAAAATGGAAATACGGGAGCTGCTTAAATACGCTCTCTGGTTTTTGCCAACATTATTGGAAGTTCTGGACTAAGTAGTGAATGGAGAGTCCTACGATGTAGAGTACAAGCAGCCATTCGATGATGAGGAGCAAAAACCGCTTGGATTGACGCTGCGGTGGAACACAAGCGGGATGATTGCTGTTTGTGAATGCTTCGCACTACGACTATCTTAAGGAGCCTATAAGTGGGAGGAATTTCAGCACATTCGCCGTTTAACTGCAGCAGCAAAGCTACTCGGTAAGACAGCTGCATAGGGAACATATCAGCCATGTGTTCCAACGGCCCACTTTGCGACACACTCCCAGCTTTTGCTCGCTGCCATCCTGTGTAGCTGTTTATCGCACATTTCTTGATAAACGGTGTAATGCCCTACTGACAACGTTTGAGGTCGGAGATTTTGGACCGTTGCGACAGACACATACGCCACCACTCTTTATCATTTCCGTCTAGTGGCACCGGTGCCTGAGGTAAACGAGGCACGGGTGAGCATACAGCAGCGGCCACAAGAGTCTTCCACCAGTTGGAACCGCACGCTCCCAGCATTATTTCTCTCTCAGTACATATTTAGTGACAGTCGACGAGTTCACGATCTCCTGCTCAGTGCTCATGACAGTACCGTATGAAATAGAGACAGGAGCACGCTTCTCTTCGCTCACGTGATCATTTCACTCTCGAGTGTCGTTAGTCAGCGAATATGCATCACATGCGCCATATTCATTGCGGCCAAAGTGACTTCCGTTTCTGTCTATTACCTTACCTAAACACTACGTGTACACCTAGTATGTAGCGAAACCACTGTCGCAGTAATCTAACATGCAGGTTAAACTGTGAAGCAATAATCGACTACTTCATGACCTACAAATCAGCACTCCGATACTGACGAACATGTGCATGCCCCATTGTTTATACACATTCACCGGAAGCTGTGAACATTGATGTGTTGGGTGCACTAATCAAACGCCGAAGGAAGGGGTGAGAAATATTCTGCAAGCTAGCTGAACAACGCGATAGGGACCTTGACGAAAACTCGGGTGAATCGAAAGTCCACATTGTGTCACCGACCATGAAACACACGTCACCGAATGAGCCGCAACACATCATTCGAAAAATTTGAATGTGATCCATAGCTTCCAATTCGCAAGTTATCGGCGAACGTGAGAGATGACCACTTACTTCATGGATAGAATCAGTTGACAGATACCTTGAACGTACCAGGTCGGCCCGTGGCCTTAAGGATCACAAGTCCGCCTTGTAATCCTGAGGGAGCGGGCTCTAGCCTGCGTAGGAGCAGGGCGACCCTCGCAGTATCCTTAGCACACGTGCGACCGGCGGTGGTTGCGCGGCAGCGAAGCGTCGGTACTGTGTATCGGTGTACTGTTGATGCCCGAACGTATCAATTAGCAAGCGATTGGTGAAACTTGGCCTAAATATCATGACAAGTAATATGCATAGTTGGTTCATCGGGGCGGTGAGTTTGAAGCACAGGCTGCCTGAATGGATTGTGACAAGATGCTCTGAAGTCCCCACAATATTACACTTCGCCCTAAGATATCCGCACTTGAACGGTATCCACTAATCCAGTACTTCAATTGAGATTGCAAAAGACCTTGATTCCATCTCCAACGCTTGGCTGCTTAGTGCAGCTGCATCTTTTCTTTAACATTTCCTAACGCCTTAGTATACCTCCGGAATCTCAATCATCAACGGCCTGCAGACTCACCTAGGGCGTAGTGTCCGCAAGGGAGATCTACTTTCTTCCTTGCTCTTCATCATGGCCCATGAGGAAGCATTGCACACACCGCCTGACACACAGTGGATTTCCTCAGCAGATCCCATCGACCACATCGCTTATGCAGGTGATGTAGTACTATTTGCTCGTGACAGAGAATCCCTGATCGAACGTTTGTATACACGTAAGAAGGATATACAGAAGCTTGGGTTGTCAATAAACCACATGAAATCGACGGTAGTGGATAACCCAGTCAGCAGTAAAAGAAAAAATGTGCCTATTTCGAACAGTGAACAGCTCCCCTGTGGCGCCCACCAGATCCCCTCGATCCAGCCACCCGAGGAATTCCAGCTATTGGACTGCCATTTGATTAAAAAGTAAACGCTCGTCGAACTCACTAGACCAACTCAAAGCATACTTGCAGGAAACATCTCAATCCCCCTCAACCCCTACCAATGTGTGAATATCTTGTGCACCTATCTGTTGCCACGGCGTACATATTGCCTCTCAATGGCGGTGCTGCATCGACAGACCCTCAAATCGATGGATAGGCTGCTCGGGCAAGTGTATGAAAACGGCTACGACTCCACAAGGACATCAATGTCGCTTCCTTTCACATATCAATTGAGGAGTATGGCCTAGATGTTCCGTGCCTTCCTAGTATGATCCAGTTGCTTCAGAAGGACCTCTTAAAATGCCACCTTTCACTCTTTCACCCAATTACCAGTTGGACAATACAGGAACTTTCAGCAGCTACCATCCAATGCCTCGCCATGAAACACGATCGTAGGGAATCAAATCCTTTCTGACAAAATGAAGCGAAGGAAGCGTGGACGAACTCACTGCTGCTTGCTTGCTTCGGGGGCTAGTTACAACGCTAACGTCTCACATCTGGATAATAAACCCCGAGAGAATTTTTTGCAGACGCTGATTCAAAGAAACCCGAGTTCGAGCAGGAGGGCTGTTGACAAAATCTCGATGCTCCAGGAGACGACCACACGCAAATTCAACTGATCTTCATTGTCGGGGCGCTTGCGGACAAGACGAATCACTATCTCACGTCCTGCAGTCTTGCGCAGGAGCCTACGATACTTGCTGTAAGGCGCGCAACTATATCGTGAAGCAACTAACCAGCACTCCTTGTCGCAAAGGAGCCCAATCGATCTCGGAGCCCTGCACGCCAGCAGCATCAATGTGTATCAAACCGGATTTAATCGCCATCAAAAACTGTACAGCACACGCAATGGACGTGGCAATATGCGGCACCCACAGAATGATCCGTGGCTACCAAGTAAAAATGACAAATACGATGTATGTGCTCATACGAAAGCCATACTCGCTTTGTGCGCTCGGAATTTCCTACGACATTAAAAACCATGCATCATCTGATAATTGTCAACAACTGGGGTCATGTATTCCCAGCCTCCGCCAAGGACATTTCAGTATTGGGGCTCATCAAACTTGACATCCGACTTGTGTGTGTGTGTGTCTATCATGAAAGGACCCTTTAGAGTGCAAGACACCACTATATGCGGAGCGCAATCGCACAAAACACCTCACACTAACAACGCCCGCTGACAAATTCGCGACCAGTTCCAAGAAACTGTTTGTGTTTTATATGATCACTGTTTCAATATCACATCAGGACATTATTCCAATGTTGGCGAACTGATGTAATGCCCAGGCTTTGAGGCATGCGTGAATCTACTGAAAATATGTGTTCGTAGATCGTGGCTCAAGTTCAGGTGGATTCCAGTCAACTTGATCATGTCAAAACACTGCACTGCACGACCAGTTTCGAACGTGTGTGTGCTCTCAGTAGACGGCCAGATTGATGAGCAAAAGGCTTTGGACAGAGTACCACACACGACAACCTAGCTGTAGTAGTGAAGGAATTTCGGGATCACCGATCCACTGAATGCCTGCTTAAAAAATTTACCTATATGGTCCCACACAAAAGATATAAATAGAACAGACGAAATACTCACCCTTGAAGATCAAAAGTAGTATACTTCAAGGTAATGTGTTAGATCCCTTGCTCTTTTTAATGTGTGTACAAAATTTGGGATACCATATACCTTGCAGATGACATAAGGATATTACGCACCTTTGATATCCAGTGTTTGAACGATACCTTAGAAAATGTTCGCATAGACCTTGGAATCGTGGTATACCGACTGCAAATATCCTCTTCAGCGGCCAAATGCAGTGTGTTGACATGTAAGTGCGAACTCTAGCCAAAGGCACTTTACCATGGTGGTAAACCCATCTACTGTATCAAGACTAAACGTGATCTCGCCGTCTGGCGTTCTAGCACTCTGAATTTCGGTGAGCAAGTTGGATTCCTCACAACCAGATCACAAAGAAGTGCAAAACTCACCATATAATCAGTCTCGATGCATGAATCTAAACTGTACTTGTTCAAGCCCCGCATTCGTCCTGTGCTAGAGTACTGCTGGATTAGGTATACAAGCGGCAGAACATGCGACCGCGTGTGACTAGAAAACGTATAGCGCTCATTCACAAAGTCGCGCTTCAACCCCGCCTCCAAACTACACTACTCTGAGCGTCGTAAGGTGCTACAACCGAGGTCACTGTGGTTAAGACGCACGAGGTTAGGAGTCACATTCCAATCTGACTTGGCCTACAGGCGTGTATGCGTACCAAATATCCCTGCTTACCTCAAACAAGAAGGTTGGATACGCAAGTACTAATACCACATACACACTCCCAGTGTACAAAACGAAAAGTGCTATCCGAAGAAACTACTACCTAAACGAATACACTGAAATCTGGGACCGACTCCCTACTGAAATAAGAGCATGCAAATCGAAACCAGTGTTTAAAAAAGCAATTTTAACCTGCCTGACGATACAATACGTAAAAACGATACTGAAACAAAATTGGAATTAGAAAAATGCTATTTGAGGAGGGGATCGTGACGTGGTGGCGTGGTAATTAGAAATATACAGAAAATGTGCTGCGCACAGTGTATGCACTTGGTCAAGCCCTCCTGAAAAGGTGAATTGAAAATGGATGTAAAGTCAAGAGAAACCTCTTTCACACTTCTTTACCCGAGCCTCTTTTCTTCCTTACTCGGGAAATCATACCTCACAGACACAAATACTGAATGTGTATTGTGGAGGAATGGCAAACTTAGATCGCGATTTTACCACTTTCGTTTCCACTCTTCATAGTATGTTTACTCCGCCACGCCAACCTTACAATCACATTAAAAGTCTCTCAGTTGAAAAACAAACGCCGGCTGATCTTCTCTTACTTGTCTACGCTTCCGCAATTGCTCTCATGTAAACAGTTTAGGTAGTAAGGTGAAGCGCTAACCGATTCCGATTCCAACATCTTAAATCTCTATTTGGATTTTTTCTATTTTTATTATTACTCGCATACACCTAGTGTAGAGTCAAACTAGAACGTCTGAGCCAGTTGACAAGTGCCAACAACGTTCGCCACACACACAACAAATAAACCTTCGCTTGTGTTTGTCCCGACCCATATACAGAGTTGCTGAACTGAAAAAATAGACGCCTCTGCCTTTCACTACTGCCCTGTAGAATGTGACAATGCATAGGAAACTGTTAACCGAAGTAGGATGCTATGTTGTATGAGCATGATTTCAGTTTTAATGTTTCCCTTCAATCAAGGAAAGAGTTGTAGCCCAAGGTGTGGATGAGTGGGTTGTTGTGTTCGCCGAGCTAGGCAATTTCGTTGCAAATGTTTCGTTAGACAGGATAGGCAACATCCTCAATAAGGCTATCGCGGACGCATACGCAGGGTCTCATAAGCCATTGGCACACTCGGTTGAGAACCCTAATCGTTCTCCTGTCTAGGTCTGGGCAACCTGACAATACTCTGCCCAGCCAATACAATGAACCTTACCTTTAACAAATTCTTCATGCTCTGGCCATCGTATAGGATAATCAACGGTGCCCTATCTGCTGCAACGAGTAGACTGCATAGGGATTTGGATGCTACTGCTCAGGCCTTCCCGTCTTCTTATTCCCTTCTTGCGCTTTTTCGTCCTTATCCTCCCGCTCCAACACTAATTTTATCCCCCATTTTCCATCCCTCAAATCTTGGCCCTCCCCCACCTTGCTTCAATATTCGCTTGTCTTCTAGTTTCAACTTACACACAGTCGCAGGACGTCGCTCCAATCCAGTCGACAAGTCCATGTTTAACGTCAGTTCAACCGTTTCCCTTTGAAGTCTTCGCGGCTCGCTAAGATTAGCATGCCTCAAGGTGCGCACTTTGCTACAGATTGGCCAACAGGCAGCACTTGCCCGCACACTAGAGACCAAACCGATCGATATTTGCTGTTTATCGGAAACCCGCCTGCAAGATTCCAGCTCTGTGTTTACGCTGTGATCCCCACATGCGACAACGATGGCATATTCTCACTGCGCCTGTCTGGAGATGACGCAGCTTCAAATGCCGGTCAAGCTGGCGTCGGCATTGTTTTGAGTCCGCGGGCTGAAGCTGCCCTGATCGATTGGATCCCAGTCAACAGCCGAATGTGCGTCGTCAGATTAGCTGGTTCGTTCCAGGCTACAATGTCGCGCGGAAACCAACGGTGCCTGTTTGTCATCGCGGCCTACACTCGTGCAAACTGTAGCACTGATTCGGTGAAACGTGATTCTTATCAGCAACTTCACGATCTCTTTCGTTACAGAAGAAGTAAGGATACTGTGGTATTGGCTAAAGACCTAAACGCCCAAGTCGGAAAATTGTCATCTGATGAGCTTCATCTGGGCAGCGAACAGGGTTTAGGCTTCCGTAATGATAACGGTGAGCGGTTCCTACAGCTGTGTGAAGATGCTAGTCCCTTACTCGCGAGCACCAACTTTCGACACAGCACCTGCAGAAGCGTGACTTGGCGGCCACCAGCCATGGACGCAAATCGATCATATCGCGATCAGTTACCGCTGGAGAGGCTGTGTCCAAAACTGCTGTTCGCTTTGGAGTACGAGCGTGGACTCTGACCACCCATTAGTATGCGCCGACTTCCGGGTGCGTTTCAGCGGACGCCCGGAACTTCGACGTGAACGGATTGACACCATCCAGCTGGCGAAGCTACATGTTCTGAATGTGTAGCAAAGTGCGCTGAAATGCGGACTGAGTAAGCGCCCACTGAACACCGTCCATGATCACTGGTCGCATATCCGCCAAATATTACTATCAGCAGGCATGTCTCCATGTGACAAATCAAATTGCCAAACTGGACATTGAGTCTCTACAGTCACTGGAACTTATGAATGCTCGCTTAGGTATTCCGGCTGGAAGCGAATACAATGAGACTCGCAAGAATCTCAGGGCAAAACACCGTGCTAGCTTGAAGAAAGATCGTGAAGCATGCTGGTCTCAACATGCCTCGGAGATGGAAAAAACCGGTGCCCATTCGTAATCATCATAAGTTATTCTGTCTGATACAGGAAACAGGCAGCAGGAGACATGGTGTCAGCAAGACTATACGCGACGAGAGTGGGCAGCCGATCCACAGCTTGTCAAAACGCTTGGAGCGTTGGGCCGAACACTTTGCAAGGCAATTTAAGCAACCTGAGTTATCGCTTTCTTTTTCGGGCATTGAGGGCCCTTCTCCCTGGGTCGTCTCCTTGGATGCGCTCTCACGCGCAGAAGTCGAACGTGAGATCAGCCTGTTGAAACTGCATAAGGTCGCAGGAGCAGATAGAATTCCCCCAGCTCTCTTCAAATTCGGGGGATCTGCTCTAATAAATAATTTACAAGAGTTGCTAGTGAAACTTTGGGAACAGACGGTCCCGACAGACTGCAGTTGCTCCGTCATTATCTCAATTTTCAAGGGAGGCTCCCGTTCGGAATGCGGCAATCCTAGAGGGATCAATCTGATTTCAATTGCCTCTAAATTGCCTGAGTCTGTCATTCTCCACAGAGTGACTGACATTCGTGAAGACCAAGCTGGGTTTTGTCGAGGTCGGGGCTGCATGCACAACATCTTCACATTGCGTCAAGTGTTGGAGCACCGCCATGTTTATTGGTGACCCACCGTTGCCGTGTTTCTTGACATCAAAGGTGCCTTCGACTCAGTCGATTGACGTGCCCCTTAGGACTATCTGCTGAGAAAAGGTGTGCCTGATAAATATCAAAGCGTTGTACGCCCCTAGTTCGGGCGGAGTGAGGGTTTATGGCAAACTGTCGCCACCCTTCAGTATCACCAGCGGTGTGAGACAAGGTTCCCGCTGTCGTCTTTCCTCTTGCACCTCGCTATTAATGAAGTCATGGAAACAGCGTTCGCTGGACACGGCTTAGAAGGTGTGGAGATACTTCATGCTGAGCGGATTCATGACTTGGAGTACACGGACGATAGTACCCTAATCCGTGACAGCTCCCAAACATGTCAAGCTGCACTGGACCGATTAGTACTGGTTGTCTATCGCTTCGGACTATGCTTTGCTCCATCGAAATACAAAGTTCTCCAAGATTGGCAGGGACCCACCTCTTTTCTAACGCTTGGTGATGATGAGCTAGAAGTCGTTCAGGAATTCAAGTACCTGGGCAGCTATATTAGCGCCCGTGGGATCGAAGATGACATTACGAACCACATAGCAAAAGCTCGAGGTGCTTTTGCCAATCTCCGCCACCTGTGGCGCAGACGCGACATTACTCTCGCGCTGAAGAGCAGTTTATTATGCAAAGGTCCGTTCAATTCTCCTATGTGCTTGTGAAACCTGGCCCATCAGGTCAACAGACATAAAGAGGCTCGTCACATTCGATTGTCGCTGCCTTCGCAGCTTAGCTCATATATGGGGGGAGCATCGTGTGAGCGATGAGCGTGGTTCGGCGTCGCGTATTAGGTGCAGGAAGAGCGAGTGAACCGCTCAGCGCCATTATCTCACGCACCAGGCTCCGATGGTTGGGCCACGTGTTGCGCATGCCAGCACACCGATTCTCGCGACATGCATTGTTTGCGCACCGGGGTTGCGGTTGGAAGAGGAGGAGGGTAGGCGAAGTGATGACTTGGTCGAGAGGAAGGAAAACCCTCACTTCGGAACTGGCGTCGGTTGGTGTATCCCGGCTGAGTGGCTAGGGTTCCAAGGACGATGAACATGTTTGGTTGGACAAGGTGATATGGCGAGGAGGCGGCTCTAATGGCATGTTCGTGTTCCTTTGTCTATCCCTTTCCTGCTTAGCCTCCCCCTCCAATCTCGATCGCATGCAAAATGCATAATATAATATTAAGCATCATATTTGGTAGTGTAATATTTTAGTCTCTTATCTTTTGTATTGCGGCACAAGAGCTGAGCTGTGTTTCTCACCCTCAGCTAACATGTACTGATGATGATGATGACACTTGTATCTGGCAGTGGCTTAAGAGACTGCGAATCACATCCCGGTAGCCGCACTGAGGATGTTGCCAAACTGCAACAAAATTGCGTAGCTCGGAGAACACAATAACCCTATCAAAGAAAACTTGGTTTCGTTCCTCCTCATGGCTTTCAATCAGGACACCCCGCATTATTTTGCGCTCATTCGGAGTTTGAATTGGACAACCATGGATGTTTATTTCCGCCTAACATTTGTAATATGCCGTACCCACAATGCGAAACGGTTGTGACAATTTGATCATACCGAAAAGGGCGTGTCATGTAAGCGCGAGAGAATAGCAGGAATGTGACTCAAACCTAGGAACACTGGGAGGTCAGCCGAGGTCTCTGCTTCCAAGCTAACGAGTAGCGGCGGCTAACGTTTGTCCCAAAGGTTGATGACTGCTTGCGGGGGTCACTTGGAAGGTCCCGAGTTAGAGTCGCAGTCCTGCTATCTCCGTCTGACGAATGCGAACAACTACGACACGGCTCTTGGAGTGCAAGGTGTTCGGGAGGGAAACATCACAAAAGTTAGCGATTCACGTGTGTAAATAACCCAGTTATCGCGCAAAGTAAAATGATGAAAAGTGCAAATATGGAATTGAAAATATCTCAGTTTAAATGCTACATGGGTCCATGATTACTGAAACAGATGGTTTCCCTGTATGAATCACGGGGAATTCTTATCAATAGCAATCAAAAAAATGCAAAGCACTTTTGGAAAATAATACGTATCAGTATATGTCATGGTCAAAATCCAGTCCGCTCATAAAATGTTCATAGAAAGCAAGGTATTATAAGGGCACTTTCGCACAAAGCTGAGTAACCATTTCGACCGCTGGTATTTCAAAGTTATCACATGATTTAATGCACGTGCTCCCATACTTCCACAAGACTGACAGCACAGTTTATACTGTTGCACTTTTGAGCGATTTGTACGTTTGCAACCGAACGCTTCCGTTAATCGTTCCGCAGTTTTATTGTTTCCTCGTCTAGTTTTGAATGAGGCACGTCTGTGCGAACGCAATAATGAAGAAACTGCTGCGGACGCAAGTAAATTGCGGGGAGATTTGGGAACTGAGTAGCGGTGGGTTTTGAGTTATTTTGCGTTTAGGGGGGGGGAATCAAGAAAAATATTTGAGTCACGTTACGTATTGTACAGGTTTTGAAGCCGAGTCAAAAAACACACACACGAATTATACGGGAGAATAGTGTGATTTAAAATAAAGTAGTCACACTTAGACCCTGTAAGACAGTTATTATAAATCCGTAAAAGCACTGAATGGCTGTTTAATCTTTTCCAAAATCGTCTGCAGTTTGCGTCCCATGTATCGCATGGGCGAGGTTGATGTTGCATGCATCATGCTTCCCCACCGCAGCTGGACTACACCGATTTACATCTAAGCTGCAGCTTTTTAACTTGGATGAAATGTATTCTACTAAACGAAACGCTCAGCTTTCGTGATAGTGCTGGGCTCCAAAATGGACGCAGTCGGCGTGGAACGGAACGTGGCCCAATCACTGTCTCGTGTACGTATAGTATGCATGTTTCGCCTGAAGTACCCGAGTGTTAAATGGGTGGAGAATCCGGAAAGACTTCATAGAAATGGTGTCGTATCCGGATGAAACTCAGGACCCCTCCGTAGGCGAAACTGTCCTGTGGCTGTTCGCAGCCTGTCGCAGTTAAATCCAGAAATGGATGTCATTATTAAGTACATACATTCCATATACATACATATATATATATATATATATATATATTTCTGAGGTTCATGTTGTAAGCATCATACTATTTCACTGCAGCTGGGCTACACCGACCCACACTTAAACTAGATCTTTACCTGGATAAAAAATACTCCATGTTATTTGATTTGCCCAGTTCTGTTATCCAGGTGCATATATTCTGAGTCTAATTTAAGTGTATATTTCCCTACAAATTCTATCTTGGTTGTTTGATATTCCTGGTGTGGTAGCGCTTGATGTGGATGTTGAGAAGGCGCCTACCCTCGACCACGATTACTTGCTCTAGGATACAGTAAATCGTTTGCTTGAGGTGGGGACAGAGAGCACGCTCCACGTGGACGTGCTCGGCTCAAAGAGTGGTTCCATCCACTGTGCGGATAACTACGGCCCAGTCACCGCCTTGTGTACGTCTGGAACGCATGATTCCCTGAGTATATTGGCTGGAATGTTGCCGCTGTACATGCTAAACGAGTGTGGGTCGGCTCTGTTGATGTAACGTGGCTCCCATCCACAGGCCCCTGAGTAGGCGCAGGCATCGTGTGGCTGTTCGCAGCCTCAGTGGCAAATTAATCCGGAAACGGATGTCGCCAATACACTTTGTGATTACTGCAATTATTACGTACAGATATATATATATATATATATATATATATATATATAAACACGTATGTCCTATGCTGAGGCTGATGTATTCATGATGCTTCTTCACCGTAGCCAGGCTAAAGCAACTTACACTTAAAGTAGGTCTTTTTAAGCTGGATAAATTTCATTCCACTTTATTTGGTTTGTTCAGCCTACCTGAGTATGGTTGGCAGCATCCGGTTTCGGATTTGCCTGTCACTGTGGCAAGCCACAGGACGCCTGCGCCTACAGAGGGACCATGGATGGCTTGCGCTGCACCACCCACAGCTCCAACCACATACCCCATATCCAGTGTAAACCCGAAGGAATAAGACCGGGAGGCATGCGGATGGGAAGCACGTTTCATCAACGAAGCCGGCCCACACTTCTTCACAGACAAACACAAGCACGCTGTATTTGGGGAATCAAGCGCACACAAGGCGGTGGTTACGGCGTAGCCCACTCCACACTGAATGCATGGAACCGCTCTTTGAGCCTAGCACGGCCACAAGTACCGTGCACCCCGTCCCCTCCAGCAACGACCAACTGTCTCCCGGAGCCAGTATGAACGATGTAGTGGGTAATAGACAGGTAGGCACCTTGTCAACATACACATCAAGCGCAACCATACCAGGGATATCAAAACAACAGCCATTCAATTTAAACGACAAGCTGAAATAAAATAAATCCAATAATGCATACAGATACGGTGGCATAACTCTTCCCTAAATTACCATATGAAGTAAGTTGGTCAGCAACAAATCCGTGATAAGTAAGAAATGTCCACAAGTTACTTAAAATGCTACAAACGCAACAAAATTACCGAAGATAAGCGCAATTAGCGTAAGCAACGTGGCCAGTTAATCGAACATTATTCAGGGAGGCAGAACAAACCAAATAAAGCGGAATGAAATTTAGCCAGCTTAAAAAGACCTAGTTTAAGTGTAAGTTGGTTTAGCCCAACTGCGGTGAAGAAGCATCAAGAATGCAACATCAGCCTCAGCATGGTTGGCGGCATCCGGTTTCGGATTTGCCTGTCACTGTGGCAAGCCACAGGACGCCTGCGCCTACAGAGGGACCATGGACGGCTTGCGCTGCACCACCCACAGCTCCAACCACATACCCATATCCAGTGTAAACCCGAAGGAATAAGACCGGGAGGCATGCGGATGGGAGCCACGTTTCATCAACGGAGCCGGCCCACACTCCTTCACAGGCGAACACAAGCACGCTGTATTTGGGGAATCAGCGCACACAAAGCGGTGGCTGGACCGTAGTCCGCTCCACACTGAGTGCATGGAACCACTCTTCGAGCCTAACACGGCCACAAGGACCGTGCACCCCGTCCGCTCCAGCAACGACCAACTGTCTCCTGGAGCCAGTATGGACGACGTAGTGGGTAATAGACAGGTAGGCACCTTGTCAGCACGCACATCAAGCGCAGCCACACCGGGGATATCAAACAACAGCCAATCACTTGAGAGAGAGAGAGGAGAGAGAAAGAAAAGAGAAAAACTTGATTAATGCATAAGGAAACGGTGACATAAACCTGAATTAAATAGCATACGTAATAAGTTGTTTACAAACAAATCCTAGCTAAGTGCACGAGGTCAGGAAGTATAGTTCACGGTATGCCACGAACACAAAAATGTTATGGAAATCGAATACAATTGGCTGAAGCGATGTGTGCAAGTTAATGGAACAGAGTACAGGGAGATATTATATGAGAAAGAAAAGCATTAAGGTAAAAAACTGTAAACCCACCACCTGAAATAAAGAGACTTAGCATGCAGCACGCGGTTAGTAAATCGAATTCAGCGTGCCTACAAACGCTGCGCCGGCTCGTCGTAATTCTCTGCAGGACCCGTCGTCGCTTCTGTAGTGGCCCCAAATGGCACAGCGCGTGGCCCACTAGACATTTATATGAGAAAGAAAGGCATTAGGACAGAACCGAAAACCCACCTACCTGAGTAATCTTCTATTAACTGGCCACGTTGCTTACGCTAATTGCGCTTATCTTCGGTAACTTTGTTGCGCTTGTAGCATTTTTAAGTAACTTGTGGACATTTCTACTTATCACGGCTTTGTTGCTAACCAACTTACTTCATATGGTAATTTAGGGAAGAGTTATGCCACCGTATCTGTATGCATTATTGGATTTATTTTATTTCATCCTGTCGTTTCAAGTGAATGGCTGTTGCTTGATATCCCCGGTGTGGCTGTGCTTGATGTGCGTGCTGACAAGGTGCCTACCCGTCTATTACCCACTACCTCGTCCATACTGGCTCCAGGAGACAACTGGTCGTTGCTGGAGGGGACGGGGTGCACGGTCCTTGTGGCCGTGTTAGGATCGAAGAGTGGTTCCATGCACTCAGTGTGGAGCGGACTACGGTCCAGCCACCGCCTTGTGTGCGCTTGATTCCCAAATACAGTGTGCCTGTGTTTGTCTGTGAAGAAGTGTGTGCCGGCTTCGTTGATGAAACGTGGCTCCCATCCAAATGCATCCCGGTCTTATTCCTTCGGGTTTACACTGGATATGGGGTGTGTGGTTGGAGCTGTGCGTGGTGCAGCGCAAGCCACCGATGGTCCATCTGTAGGCGTATGCGTTCTTTGGCTGTCCTATGGAGGCCATAATGACAGGCAAATCCGGAATCGGATGCTGCCAATCATGTGCGAGTACAACCCGCGACCTGAGGCTTACGAGTAAAGCCAAGTTAAAATAGGCCTTATGAGCCTACATGAGAGCATTTTCAGTCGGGATTAGGAGAGGATCGGACTGCTTATAAAACCACAAATTAATAAAGAGCTGAGATTTAGTAAGGTCGTCGCTTGATGAGAGGGGACTGCCCTGTCCTCTGCGCAGCAGTAACGTGCAGGTCTGTGGATATTGAGCGGCACTGCATTACATCTAGTAACTTAGCCATGACGGTTGTCACCGTCCTCCGTAACACAGTGGTTTCAACCACAGACTGGCAACAATCGAGTTGCGGGTTCGAGCCCAAGGAGAGCCGGATGGAATGCTCACTGCCGAAGATTCCCGAAAGAGCCCAGTTGTGGCTCTAGCTTATGTATACCAATATCTATCCGCATTCGATAAGTAGGGTGTAAGAATTTTTCGCTAATTAACACACGTCATTGTGCAACACAACATCCCTTGCTATCGTCAAACCATTTATGGGTTGCACCTAAGTTATATATAAATAAATAAATAGTATAACTAGTAGTGCAGTCAAAGTTGTCTAAGGCGGCCACTTAAAGGAACCGACAAAAAGTGGTCGCCTTGGACAGGTTCATGTATAGGGGTATTATTCATAGAAAAAAGTTGGGGATGTTTTTCGCTAGTCGCCATAGACCGGTGGTCGCCATAGCAGGCTGGGCTGTAATAATACATCTAACGCGGCTGGACAAGGTAGAGCAATGCTGTTGACAATGAGATGGCGGCACCAAAGTAAGGAGAATGGTGCAAATGCTCCATCTTTATCCTATAACCTCCACGTTAAGAAGGAAACATTGATTGCTGCTGCACCGGTCATTTGGGTGCGGTGCACAATGCCCGTGAGAGCATGGGAATTCACCAGGCACGTGAACAGTCGATGGTGGTTTCCCCGCTGCGACAGCGAACGAACATGGGACACGTGCATTCCTAGACGGTGCACTGTAATCAGACTGCCACTGTGGCATCTGCATGCTCGGGGTGTAAACATGGAGGAATTCACACCGAGGGAAATGCGGATCGGATCGGTCCCATACGTCAGTGACATACACACTATGCATGGGGAAGCGTGCGAAGTGGACAAGACCCAGAGAAGTCAGATGCAACCGCATACAACACGGAGAGGATAAATGTGCCGCGGAAGCACACAGCTGGCTCATGCGGGAGTGAGTGAAGCCTACTGAAGGTTATTTGCGTCGAATTTGTACGAGACGGAGCATGAGGCATATCCCGTTTCACCATGGGACCGCTCGATGGATTTAGCATTCCCATGCGAGAGGGAGCAAATTCACCACACTCAGGTGCGCGGGTCACAATGGTAGGTAGAGGGCAAAGTTGCAGCAGAACCAACCCAATGGGTAGACAGGAAATGACCAAAAATGGAAAGTACTAGTGGCGGGAAATGCAATGAAACGTCTACCAAAGTAATTGTCTGTGGTCAACCTGTCGAAGAAATTCCGTTTAAAAACGCATCAGTTGATGCGCTTTGAAGACCGTGAAAATTCCATCTCCTCAGTAAGGGAATAGCAACGCAAAAAGAAACGTCAAACACGAGCCGAAAACTCACCCGATGTGGCGGTCCGAGCACGGACTGCTTTCTCTGGCTGCAGCTGTGAGTCGCACACACGACATCGGAGGCAATTGCGATGGAAGTTGGATCCGAAGGCGGTCACCCGTTCGATGGAATATACTCGCTTGTTGCACATGCGGCACTGGGTGCTACCACCACCTTTGCGAGGGCCAGAGAGGCGATCCGTATTTGTCGATGTGGTCGATGTCTACAGAAAGGAACACAAAACGTGGAAGTGATGACTGGTCGATACACTAATGTATGGATTGAAAAGACGTTGGAATTTGTGGCATAGATACTCAGGAGTCCAGCACCTGATGTTTCGCACTACAACATGCCTTCGACATGAGAAATCTGAAATTTCCTGTGGCGTACTCTCATATAAACCTTGGCCTACCACCAGGAAAAGGTCTTATACCCGGCTTACCTCTCTGCCTTGAGAATGAGCTGCTCCTATACACTGGCGCTTACTGTACCTCTTAGGCATATATATATATAATATTTTTACTTTAAAGTGGACGTTTTGTAAACCAGATCAGGCCCATTGTATTCTCAGCATAAAATCAGCAAGTTGTTGGCGAGCAATGGGGAGTAAAGCAACTAGACGATGTTCAGACCACATTATGGTCAGGATAATGTAGCCCGAATTGTGCGGCCAATAGTACAGGCCATACTCATGATCGCTTGCGTCGCTAACCTCGATCAAAGGCGGTGATCCAGTTTCCTCTGTCTTACCAGCGGCCTATGCGTAATTCGTGTACCTGTGGGTGTACATCCAACCTGTGAACCTGTACGACTATTGGAAAGTCAGACTCCCGAATCGTGTAGTGTAATCTGACTCAGCCAAACTTTACTTAGCTTTATTGTCCGGCTGCTTCACGAAACCACCACAAACGAGTGGTGAACGACAAGTATATATATATATATATATATATATATATATATATATATATATATATATATATATCACAGTCAATTGAGAAAGAAAGACAGAACGGCTCTGGAAAATGTACAACGATCATTTACCAAGCTGGTCATGGGGCGCTGCTTAAACCTGACTTGTTATGATCGCTGTCGAAAACTCCAAATGGACCCTCTTTGGCTGAGACGTTTAAAGAACAACCTCGTTCTCTTCTACAACATTATAAACCAACGAATTTACGCAGACAGCACCGCACTTGAACTATGAAAGACTGCAGTCTACCCCACACGTAATGGCGACTACTCATTACGCACAAACCTTCCAAGTCATAAAACTCGGTCGAATTTCTTCTTAGTAAGATACACTGATCTGTGGAACAAACTACCCTACAGATACGCATGTGTACAAGCTACGTTACGTTTCGAAATTCCCTTCAGACGTTCATCACTATACGAAATGTGTTGAAGACCTTGGACTCACAGCGAACTCTAGAAACATTGACAGAAGCTGGTATAAAAAAGATATGAGAAGATAATCGCTTACAGCTAGCTTACCCACTACATATCATTACCTACAACATCAAATCCTGTGTCTGTGCAGCCTAGTATCCCCTCCCTTGTATTATCTACTCCTGATGATACAAACATCCGTAAATTGTACATATGAGGTGCATGGGTCTAGGACCCGAGGAAAAAAAAGTCATGAACCGAAATTCTATTAATAAACTTTTCTTTACTATTATGAAACGTATTCATTATACAAATGATCGCTCCCACTTATGGGGTCGTGTACCGTCTGTCGGTAAACATACAAATTTAGTTATTTATTTTATATATATCCTAGTGTTGGACCAAGGTTTGAATGAGAATAAACCGTAAGAAACACACATTTCTCATGCCAGAGTAGTGTTGCATTGCGTAGAATCAGGTGATACTACGTGAGAACAAGTGGAACAGGTATGGTCAAACGAGTTGTTCCACACAAACAGAATTCCATGGGAAAGCAAAGCTGTATCTTCGCAGAGCCGATAACAGAGCGTAAGGAAATCGAAAGATTACCTACAGCGTTCCACAAACGGCACGTCAGCAATGAGCGGCCACTACCAGAGTTGCGGGTCGAATAACGACAACCGAATTCAGAGTCCTCCAAAAGAATTGTGCGCGCATGCATGCATGCAGAGATGAAACGGCATATCCTGAACAAGCACTGATTAACAAAGTCAAGAAGAGCGGAGTTGGTGACTAATTTGCAATCAGAAAGGAGACATGCCAAAAACCGCTCACCTGATGCGCCGACGAATTGACCTCATGGTTCGACCGCGACCGAGTCGGCGGATTGCGCTGCTCCGGTTGGTAGGATGGAAAAGAAGTTAACTGCTTTAATCGTGGACTTTTAGATCGATCTGAACCATTTCGAACAAAAGGACGCTTCTTGATACTCAACAGTGGTTGCACAGATAAATGTCGCTTGGTCGACGCCGGATCTTGCTGTGGATCGTAGAGAGAAAACAATACAATCAGTTCGATAACACGAGATTTGGATTAGCGAAAAAAAGCAAAACAAAGACGAACAGTAAAGCACAAACATAGTGAGCGGACGTCAAAGCAGGAGGCTGCTGCGAGTGACCGGACGAACCAAATGACATTTACTGTATCATGCACTGCCAGACACCCTTTCCACTTGTGGACGCAACTAAACTGGCCAGGAACGAACGAGGACAATTCAGTCGAACACGAAACAGCGTAATAGTCGGACTTCTGCAAGCCGACGGTATACCTATGTCGACAGAATGCAACAGAAAGCATGGGCTGCGACTGTTACTGCCACGAACAGAAATGTTGGTTCACCAGCCGGTTTTCGACAAGAAACCCTCTGGCACCTCACTCGAGTGTTTTCTAAAGCTCAACCGCTTACCTTGGCTAAATCATGTCAACCGTACACCCGTAGACGGACGTCCTCGGCGCACACTACACTGCATGGCCGCAACAAATTGGGGGAAACTGCAAGGTGGACAGTCCATGAAGTGGAATAAAGGCATAAAGAAGTTGACCGGCTTGGGAGCGTCGGGATGGTCCACACAAGTGGTTGAAGACACTATCAGATATGGCGCAGCCGTACAGTGAGTGCTGCATTCGGTTTCGTGCGTCTGGCTAATAATTTCCATCATATATCGATTAGTTTTAAGCATTTCCTTCTTGATTCCATTATGTTTATTGTTTTGCGTTTAACCACATTTTTCCACAAGTGTCATTTTGCTTATCTGGTGTGATGAGTCGTGTCAACTGGGTCCACAGCACTCCGATGCCCGGACCATAGCTGTCCAAGTGAACAGCGCCACATCGAAACACGCGGTCCATTCGAACCGGACGATTGTCCGATATGAACATTCAGGGAAAATATCCAGAAGCCAATAAAGCAACAACAAAATCAGTCAGGCAAAAGAAAAAAACATCGGAAAACGAGGAACTTGCTGAGCTGCAATCGCTATCCGCGATAGGATGAGGTAATTCCAGTAGTAAAAGAGGCGACCTATGGTGCAAATAATTGAGTAAGGTGCCACCCGTATCGGTCCTCACAGATGTAATCGATTTAATTCGAGAACAGTGCTTAGACAAACTGCATTCATGGTGATACATTGTGCACAGTTGCACCGCAGACGTAGGTTACAACACTGCTCTCCACCGATTCAGTAGTCAGTAATGGAAGTGCTAGACCCTCAACAGATTCGGTGACAGATTGAAGCCGCGAAGATTGGACATTCCAGATGCTTACATATGACACGTCATCAGTAGATTGACCGTAAGAACATCCCTCATTGTTTGTTCAGTCACCACAACTAAATTGACATGATGCATTCGTCTGATCTCACAACTGGGTTGAGATTAGTCAGAGACAATATGATTGACAGCTGGTGACCTCCATGTTAACAGTGTTCATTGTTTGAAGCCGAAAACATTGCATGCAACAGCCGCGGCAAAACAGGCAGGAACTACCAGGAAAAACCCATGACCGACCGGTGGCTGAATGATTCAGGCAACCTGCTTATAACTCACAGGCAGGCGATTCGTTACTGCAGAAACAGGGACGATGTAGCAGCATCACTGGCCCCAATGCCACTGTTGGTCGTCGCGTGGTAGCGGAGTGGAGGAAAGAAGTACGTGTCCCTGATGTACTTCTGTGCGAAATTCATCCAGCATGTTTCAGAGTAGGCATAAAGTGGCATCGCAAGTCGTTGGCTTGCAAGGGAGAGATGGGCGGGTAACTTCGGTCATCATCATCCTTATCATTATACAGGTTGGCAGTAGGTGGAAAACACCTCAGCTATTGTGCCGCAATAAAAGGACAAGAAGGAGCAAAATAACAGTGGCACGCCGGCTGAGTCTCTAGTAAGGGACGGACATCGTTCCGGAGAGTCAACAGCCGGCTACCGTGCCGTAAAAGTAACGTTATGCTTAACGAATGCGATCGCGATGGGAGGGGGAGGCTAAGCAGGAAAGGGATAGACAAAGGAACACAAACACGCCATTGAAGCCGGCTCCTCGCCATATCACCGTGTCCAACCAAACATGTTCATCGTCCTTGAAACCCAAGCCACGCAGCCGAGATACACCAACCGACGCCAGTTCCGAAGTGAGGGTTTTCATTCGACCAAGTCATCGCTTGGCCTCCCCTCCTCCTCTTCCAACTGCAACCCCGGTGCGCAAACAATGCACGTCTCGGGGGTCGGTGTGCTGGCATGCGCAACACGTGGCCCAACCATCGGAGCCTGGTGCGTGATATAATGGTGCTGAGCGGTTCACTCGCTCTTCCTGCACCAAATACGCGACGCCGAATACGCTCATTACTCACGCGATGCTCCTACCATATATGAGCTAAGCAGCGAAGGCAGCGATGATCAAATGTGACGAGCCTCCTTATGTCTGTCGACCTGATGGGCCAGGTTTCACAAGCATATAGGAGAATTGAACGGACCTTTGCATTATAAACTGCCCTTTAGCGCGAGAGTAATGTCGCGTCTGCGCCACAGGTGGCGGAGATTGGCAAAAGCACCTCGAGCTTTTGCTATACGGTTCGTAATCTCATCTTCGATCCCACGGGCGCTAATATAGCTGCCCAGGTACTTGAATTCCTGAACGACTTCTAGCTCATCACCACCAAGCGTTAGCACAGAGGTGGGTCCCTGTCAATCTTGCAGAACTTCACATTTCGATGGAGCAAAGCATAGCCCGAAGCGATAGACAGCCAGTGCTAATCGGTCCAGTGCTGTTTGACATGTTTGGGAGCTGTCACAGATTAGGGCAATATCGTCTGCCTACTCCAAGTCAAGAATTCGCTCACCAGGAAGTAGCTCCACACCTTCTAGGTCGTGTCCAGCGAATGCTGTTTCCATGACTTCATTAATAGCGAGGTGCAAGAGGAAAGGTGACAGCGGGAACCTTGTCTCACACCGCTGGTGATACTGAAGGGTGGCGACAGTTTGCCATAAACCCTCACTCTGCCCGAACTAGGGGCGCACAGCGCTTTGACGATGTCTGCATATTTATCAGGTACACTTTCTCTCAGCAGACAGTCCCAAGGGGCACGTCAATCGACTGAGTCGAAGGCACCTTTGATGTCAAGCAACATGACAATGGTGGGTCAGCAATAAACATGACGGTGCTCCAACAATTGACGCAAAGTGAAGATATGGTCGATGCAGCCCCGACCTCGACAAAACCCGACTTGGTCTTCACGAATGCCAGTCTGTCTGTGGAGAATGACAGACGCAGGCGATTTAGAGGCAATTGAAATCAGACTGATCCCTCTAGGATTGCCGCATTCCGAACGGGAGCCTCCCTTGAAAATTGAGATAATGACGGAGCGGCTGCAGTCTGTCGGGACAGTCTGCTCCCAAAGTTTCACTAGCAATTCTTGTAAAATATTTATTAGAGCAGGTCCGCCGAATTTGAAGAGGGCTGGGGAAATTCTATCTGCTCCTGCGGCCTTATACAGTTTCAGCAGGCTGATCTCACGTTCGACTTCTGCGCGTGAGAGCGGATCCAAGGAGACGACCCAAGGAGAAGGGCGCTCAATGCCCGAAAAAGTAAGCGATAACTCAGATTGGTTAAATTGCCTTGCAAAGTGTTTGGCCCAACGCTCCAAGCGTTTTGACAGATTGTAAATGGGCTGCCCACTCTCGTCGCGTATGGTTTTGCTAACACCAGGTCACCTGCTGCCTGTTTCCCCTATCAGACGGAATAACTTACGATGATTACGAATGGGCACCGGTTTTTTCCATCTCAGAGGCATGTTGAGACCACCAGGCTTCGCGATCTTTCTTCAGGCTAGCACGTATTTTTGCCCCGAGATTCTTGCGAGTCTCATTGTATTCGCTTCCAGCCGGAATACCTGGACGAGCATCCATTAGTTTCAGAGACTGTGTAGAGACCCAATGTCCAGTTTGGCAATTTGATTTGTCACATGAAGACATTTGGCGGATATGCGACCAGTGATCATGCACGGGGTTCAGTGGGCGCTTACTAAACCCGGATGTCAGCGCACTTTGCTACACATTCAGAACACGTAGCCTCGCCGGCTGGATGGTGTCAATCCGTTCACATCGACGTTGCGGGCGTCCGCCGAAACGCACCCGAAGGTCGGCGAAGACAAGAGCGTGGTCGGAGTCTACGCTCGTGCTCAGAAATCGAGCAGTACTTTTGGACACAGTTTCCCCAGCGGTAACTAATGGCGATATGATCGATTTGCATCCGTGGCTGACGGCCGCCTAGTCACGCTTCTGCGGGTGCTGTGTGGAAAGTTAGTATTGGCGAGCAAGATAAGCACGTTCACACAGGTGTAGCAACCGCGTACCGTTATCATTACGGAAGCCTACCCTCTGTTGGCCGCCCAAATGAGGCCCATCAGTTGACAATTTTCCGACTTGGGCGTTTAGATCGTTAGCCAACACCACAGTATCCGTGCTTCTTCTGTAACGAAGAAGATCGTGAAATTGATGACAGAAAACACCTTTCACCGAATCAGTGCTACAGTTTGTAGTGGCGTAGACCCCGATGACAAACAGGCACCATATGTTTCGGGCGACTTTGTAGCATGGAACGAACCAGCTAATCTAACGGCGCACATGCGACTGTTGACTGGGATCCAATCGATCAGGGCAGCTTCAGCCCGCGGACTCAAAACAATGCCGACGCCAGCTTGACCGGCATTTGAAGCTGCGTCATCTCCAGACAGGCGCAATGAGAATGTGCCATCAGCGTAACATGTGGGGGATCACAGCGTAAGCACACAGCTGGAATCTTGCAGGCGGGTTTCCGATAAACAGCAAATATCGATCGGTTGGATCTCTAGTGTGCGGGCAAGTGCTGTATGTTGGCCAATCTGCAGCAAAATGTGCACGTTGACATATGCCAATCTTAGCGAGCCACGAAGACTCCAAAGGGAAACGGTTGAACTGACGTTGTCCACTTGGTTGAACATGGACTTGTCGACTGGATTGGAGCGAGGCCCTGCGATTGTGTGTGGTTTGAAACTAGAAGACAAGCGACTATTGAAGTAAGCTGGGGGAGGGAAAAGAATTGGGGGATTGAAAATGGGGGGATATAAGTAAAGTTGGAGCGGGACAATAAGGATGCAGAAGCGCAAGAAGGGGTATAAGAAGACGGGAAGGCCTGAGCAGTAGCATCCAAACCCCTATCCACCCTGTTCGATGCAGCAGATAGAGCGCCGTTGATTATCCTCTGCGACGGCCAGAGTATCAAGAAATTGTAGGAAAGGTTCATTGCATTGCGTGGGCAGGATACTGTCAGGTTGCCCAGGCCTAGACAGGAGAACGATTAGGGTTCTCAACGAAAGCCTTTGTTTCAGAAACCTTACCGAAATGCCGCAGGATTTTAGCACTGGATCACAGAGAGCCAGTTTTATGGAGCAAGGAGCTACCTTCATTCCAACCCCCAACCTGGACGCTGTTTGTCTGGCCTCTAACCGTTTACCAAACTGGTATGAGTGGCTCTAAAGTTTCAGAAAAACACCACCCAGCATAGCTCAATGGATCACTGAGGCACGCAAACCATCGCAAAACGGTAAGGTTCAGCCACATTGCGACGGGGGTAACCGGTCCAAGTGACACAACCTAATTTTGGATTACACTCACAATCAGAACGACCGTGGCTAACCAACTCACACAGTAGGCTGTGCAGGAGAACATTTTGACGCATTCATGTTGAGGGTAGCTAGACATGGTAGTTATTTTACCCAAGGCAGGAGAAGTGATTGTCAGTCGTGGGTGAGCCATCCAAACTGACAAATCGATCGCATAAGACAGTACGTGATCCGATGCCATTGACACGCACGTGTCACGTGAATAGTTAGACAAGTGGTAAACGGAAAATATAGTGGTATTTGAACCAATAACAGCGTTAACAACAGCCATTTAAGGTGATACCTCGTTGCTGCACAATCACGATGACCTAATTAAAGAATAGTAGAGTGCAGAGAAGGGTACCTAGTGTAAAACTATAATGACAAAATAAACAATCAGGGCAAAGGTGCTTACATCTTGTGACAACAACATCTCATGAGAAACAACTAGCTATCGTGCATAGATAGGGCAGCATCAGTCAAACAGCTTCCATGTGGCTTTCAGCGCCAAGCGTCAAAATTGGCTCTAACCCAGCAGATAACTCAGCAGCGAACACAATTTAAACAGTCAGTCCGACAGCAGACAAGCCATTGGTGCAACTGCGAGCCAAGCACAAAGTGCGTCACGTGGACTCCAGCCGAGAAGGCGAGACGGACCGACAGAACTCAGTTTAGTCGTCAGTGACTTCATTTCCCGTCGCAAAGTTAACATTGCCCACATTGAGACCTGGGCCGTCCAACATCCGGCAAACAATACAAAGCTCTGCTCGGTAAGCGTGGACAATACATATGTATGCAATGATTCGAAATACCAGTAGTTCCGGTTGGTAGTAAATGTTTCGAGCTACTCCAGCCACTTTTGCACAGATGCATTCCAATTTGGACAAGAAATGGTTGCCTAGCCCATGCAAAATTCTGTAGCTACACAGATCATTCACACAGTTCTTTGCTCTGGAATGCGACACACACTGCTTGCTGTTACTCACGGAGACATCCGGCACGTCATCCTCTGAGTCGTTACCTTCTTTCAGTTCTAGTGGGTTTTCTAAAATTTTACTTACGATTTCATCTTCAACAGTTGTCAGATCTATTCCATATCGTTGTACATGGCGATGAAGTCCTCTGCATTGACGACTGGGATTGGGAAAGAGCTGTTCTCGCCCACAGCGATGACGGTGTCATCAGAAAGTGCATCGGAAACCATTCGACTGAAGCCAGCCTGCCGAAAGCAAGCTTTTACTGCCGCACCGGTAACCTGTCTCCAACTTTTTAAAACGAACTGCATTACATCAAGCACAGAAATCTTGGCGCTGGCATCTACCGCCGAGGATGAGTCAGATAACATTTTGTTTTCGATGTGATAAAGAATTCAGTCCACAATTTCTTTTTGGTAACGGACACTCAGACTTATAATCACACCTTGCTCTTTGGGTTGAAGAATGCTGAGTGTGTTTGTCAGCAAAACTACATTTGTAGGTTTTTCAGGCCTTCTGCCTGTGGATGCGTCGTGCAATCATCCAAGAGCAACATAATTGTTCGACCAGTTTAGCCTAGCTCATTGTCCCATTTGAGGACACACTCGGTGAAAAGTTCTTTTGTCATCCACGCATTTTTGTTAGCTCTATAAATTACGGGCAGTGTGTCCACGTTCACGCCATTAAATAATCGTGGTTGCTTACTTTTTCCAAGCAAAACCAGTTTTCTTTTATCTGTGCCTGACATATTTACGCAGTACAAGAGTGTGATCCTATCCATGGTATTTTCGATCCGCTGAGCATGTCGGCATAAAAACACAAAGGGGTCTCTAAAGATCCTTGGTAAAAAAAGACGTTTCGTTTGCATTTTACACGTTGTCATCATCAAATGCATGTAAAGATCGAGCTTTCAGCCAATTTCCACAGACTGCTCTGTCCGCGGAACCCTTCGACATGCGCACGTTTATACACAAGGTAAATTTCTATTCTTCCATCTTTGCAACCGTCCTTCTGTAGCAGCAAAGGTTTTTCCAGGTCTTTCCCCAAATCCTTCTGCTTTTGTCTTCAGAAGCGGGGCTGTAACTGTTTGGTTGTGCTCACGAACCGCTATCATCCAGTTTGTCAATGCAGTTTCGACTTCCTCATCTTTTCCATATCGCTACCTTTTCTGAGAGCTTTCAGCACTATGCGACAAATTCTGTCAAACTTCCGATTCGCTGACAACCAATCTGGCTAGGGTACGATGAGAAATGTGTGGATCACGAAACAACTTGGCCTGCAAGGTTGTTGGTGTATACCTTTTAATTTTGTTTAAAACGTCCAACCTTTCTGTTAAGGACAAATGCTTTCTTTTACTGGTCATACTTGTGTGTAACCAATAGAGTACTGACAAATGTGGGGCAGAATGATTACCTGACATTGATTAGTTCTCGAGTTTTGAATAGGGCTGTGGGTTTGCCCACAGCCGTCTGTACATTTAGCTTGATTGTGTATAGGACGCAGGTAACCTTGACTAATCTGTCAATAACGCCACGGACACCTTTCTTGTTTTTGACTAGATCAGACTGGCTAGCTGTGGGATAATGGTAATAATAAAGCGAGAGCGTAAAATTGACAAAGCGACAAGAGCACAGCCCAAGCAGCTGGGCAATTAAGCGGTGGGACGACCCCGGCAATGGGCAATTAAACGGTGAAAATTGAGCATATTTATGAGAAAAGAATTTGTATTTTGAAAAACCGGGCAATAAAGTGGGGTGGAATATAAACCTGGTTCGACTGTACTCCTAGTCATTAATCCGAAATTATAGGTACGATACATTTGTGATTCTTATACGCAGCCACCTACAGACCGCACAAGACCTACTTTACAATGCAATGGAAGGTACGCGTTCCACCGTGGAAGAAGAGGTGGAAAACCAACTAGCTTTTTTGAACATACTGGTTACCAGAACAGTGGAAGGTGAAGTACAAACACCAGTTTAAAGAAAAGCGACACACACCGACCAAATCCTGAACTTTAACAGCAATCACCCTAAGTGTCAGCCAATAAGCTATATATCGACCCTGTTTCGCAGGATAGAATCACATTGCAAATACTGCGGAGGCGAAACGAAAGGAAGAGGAACATCTGTTTATGTCTCTCATTCGCAACGGCTACCCACGCAGTTTCATCCGAAGACACCTAAACCGAAGGAGCACAACTACTGCACCTGCACCAGTAATGGCGAAACGTATTGCCTTGCCGTCCATCAAAAAGGTATCGGGAAAGATAGTCAGACTCTTCAAACCGCACAACCTGATGATAGCTCACAACATACGAACTGCGACATTGAAGGGAATCTTATCTAGACATAAAGGAAAACTGGAGGCACACGAACGCCGAAATGTCGTTTACAGGATACAGTGCGAGAACTGTGAGAAAGACTATGTCGAACGGGGAGAAAACTATTCACAAGGATAGAAGGACACAAGCGTGCATGTCGATACCATTATGCATCGTCACAGATCTCAGCGCATCTCGATGAGAAAGGACACAACTTTAACTGGGACAGTATAGGAATTCTGGCGCACTGACAAGAAAGGGGAGAGAAATCCTCGAGGCATGGTTCTCTACGGAGAATTCAGTGAACCTCCGCATTGACCTCGATCATGTGTACCTACAGTTGAGAAAGCGTGAAACTGGGCGGCCGAAAATCGAACAAACAAAGGTCACGGGACACAGAACGACGAGGCCAATTTCAAACGCTACGTCCCGACGACACTTTCTGTGAGATGTTCATCTACGCAGATACCATTGAGCGAAGCGGTGAAAGGTTTGTCATTTAACTACTCAGCTCAGGTTTGTGTAGCACGTGTCCAATTTAACACAACTAATTCAACGAAAGCAGTTGTTTTGAAGAATTAGCCTAACTATTGGTGTCTAAAATTCGGCTAGGCGCGTCATCGTTGCCGACATGCCGGCCGCAGTGGCAATGCTCCGCAGGCAACTCTGATCAAAGAGATAAAGTCAAATAAAATGTGAAGGGTGAGATAGAGATATGCGGAGCATCATAGTGCTTTGGCTTAAATGAGACAACATGAATCAAACTAAAGCTAATTACAGTTTACGAAAATGGCCGCTCTGTGCACACATAAACGAGTACAGCACCATTGCTTAATGCATATTTCAACCATGCCGTTCATAGGTCCTCCACCGTTTTGCTCGATAGTTTGCTCAGTAAAAAAGAAGGGAACTGCAGAATCGGCTATATGAAATGTTGCAGAGAAGGGTCGGAGCACCTGACTCTGTAACGGCCCGGTCAACCGCAGGATGAGACGCGTTGTCAAGGATTGCCACTGTGGTATTGCTGCTGGTCCGTGAAACGGAAACCGACACGGTACGAAGGAGCTTCTGTCTCAACACGTGAGGAAATATGTGTAAACAAGCAAAGAAAATCTATGCGGACGCAGATTGTGATTGCTATGCAGTGAGTTAACAATGACAGAAGGACAAACCCAAACAAATGCTCATAATGTCGTTCCCAAAACGATCATAGAGGACACGTTTGCTCGCACAATGGGTGCTAACGCCATCTCGAATCAATTCAACTAGGTAGCTGACGAGTGACGGGGCCTTGGAATAGCTCACGAAGAGTGAAGTACCGAGACAAAATGTGTCGGATACTGTATGTCGTTAACCGACCCCGTACTGTGTAGGGTCGTTTGCAGGCTCTCGTGTGACAGGTGGTTGTTGTTATTGCTTGAAGTGTAGGTTGCGCACCCGCAGTTGTGATAGTCTCCATAAATAAGGTCAAGAAATATTTACATTCACACATACCAGCTGTGTGTGGTTACAGTTTACCAACCACGTTCCACATTAAAATTATACAGGTGATTCGATCTAAAGATGGCACTGCTTTGTAGACGTCTTTCATCAGAGAGAAATAGGGTCAGTGGGTGGTGTGGCCACTATTTGTGTACCATAGCTATCTAGGACGGGGGATATGCCGGCCTGTGGCCTTAAGGATAACAAGCCTGCCATTGTAGTCTTGTCGCTGGACAGGAGGGACTCTCGCAGTATCCCTAGTTCACGTGCGACTGGTGTTGGTTGCGGGGAAACTGAGCGTCAGTGCTGCGTTCCGGTGTACGGTTGATGCTTTTATTTTCTTTGGGGAGTGAAGTGTTCGTCCGTCGTCTGAATTCACGGTTGATCCGCAATCAAAACGCGAGGTCGCTGGCCCCCCACAGGACAGAGAGAAGCCCGGATCGGAGGAACAGGGATGTACTAGTCAACCACACCATTCATTATAAGGGTAAAACCGAAAGTTCGTGAATAGTATTTAAAGTTCACGTGGAGAGCCCTGGAAGAGTCAATTTACGACCAATCAAGGAATACCACCCTCGTGTTAATTGGCCGCTTCACTCGGTTGGCTATCTGTTCGCCACAATCAGTGCGGGTGAGTTTGGATCGCCGCCACACCTAGGCTCCGTGGCGGCGATGGGAGCCTCGGTTGTCCACATAGCGTTTTCCTTCCTAACATGAGGGCATAGTAAGTGACTGCAAGGGGTGAGGACGAATAAAACGTATGTTGTCGTCACGGTGAAGCTGTACCTGATGGAATGGAATTGTGTTATCGTCTAACCTCGCTTGGTACATTCAATGTGGTGGCACAGGTTGCGATTGTTGATGAGGCAACTAGTTGTTCGATAAAACCATCGCAAGCACTGCTAGAGAGACGAGGTGCGTAGTCTTCGTGACAAGGTGAAACTAAGGGAGTAGATTCAACTTGCAACTGGAAAGGGTACGACTACTGTCCAGTGTATGACTGGAAAGCAGGATTTCCCGAATTTTGCAGTGATGATAAAAAGGGGGTACGCTCGGAAGCAATCACATTAGTGCACTTACCGATTGTAAGTCCTCGGGTTCACAGACACCACACAGCAAGTGTGAGTCCTGCAGTGGATAGAGTGCCACGTAACACTGGCGAACTCACAGTATGCGCGGGTAATCACGATGAGACAATGGGAAACGAAAGCTTCCGGAACAGCCACAAAGCAAAAGAGGAAAGAGCAAGCGTCAGTGCTCTGGTGTTAAAAACTTGGGAGGGTCGCAGATCGTGTCAGGGTTAGACAAGAATGGAACGATTCCACCACTCCTAATGTGAACTCAAATCGACTGGATCAGAGCGAAAGACAAATCCATGCAGTACTAGAGAACTTTTAGCATCAACGCAACTGTATGATGTCGACCTCAAAGGCGTGCGCATTACAGAAAGCGGATATGCAGCGCACTGAAATCTGCGAGAAATGGTTTCTGAAAGCGACTTTGGGTTATCTCAGTTGAGAGTATACCGTATAGGCGCATTCAGCCGGGCATGCTCGTGAAGCACTTCAAAGTGGCTCCGGATGAGGCCAGGTGGCGCCTCAGCGAAGGCGTACCACACATGCCGGGGCTGCAATGCACTGTGGTGGTGAGGGCTGACATAAAACAGACAGTTGCGCCAGAGGGCCAGCTGAATGCCGTAAGAAAACAAACGACACGCGAGTCCGTGTTAGTATTTCTTGGTCACACACCTTGTGTGTATTACGGACTGGTACGACTCTCCTAGTGGGATGAACAAACGTGAGACAGAGTTGTATCCCGCACGGCAAGTAGCTGACAGAATTCGATTTTGCATAACACGGTTCTATGCGCACAGTTGAAACGTTCTTCTAGCCCGAGCACAGACTTCACATGTGACTCCGATGCACAAAGATGAGAACAAGAAACCGACTCTTCAGCCCGAGCACTTTACTCGCCAGACCATGACATTATAGCGCAAGCCAGCCTTGATTAACTACAACGATTTGTGAAATGAGATTTTGACGTAGAATGGTAAGCAAAGCCCAATTAAGCGAACTGACCCTTGGGTCATTAACGGAAAATCAATGTCGCTAATTGAAAGTGAACGAATTAACAAAAGGTCAAAGGTCGATAACGGAACATGATCTCATGGAATGTCGCTACATGGCTTGGTCCGAAATGTTCCTTGCGTGTGTGGTTGATCGAAACGTGATACTCATAATATCCCCCCTTCAAGAGTGAACATACCGTTGTAGTTGCGGGTCGATCTGCAGCCCTTCGTTTCTTCGACGGGCACGTTCCGATCTGTGGTGATGACCGTTGGGATTTAAAGTCGGTTGTACAACTTCCACAGGTGCTGGTTGTTGCGCGGTAGCTGCGTAGCCGACCCGGACTGTTCATGAGGCGTTCCACGTCGCGAGCGAAGTTGGTTTTGGTGGAGAACCCATCATGTAGAGTAATACTACAACGATGGCGCATCATTGTAGCTTCGATCCAGTGTGGATGACCAACCCGGTAGTCACGAGCGAAGACGGAAGCTCCAAAAGCAACTGGTGAAATTTTTTGGTTTTCACTGGTGACTGTTTGGTTGAGAACAGCGCATCGTGTGTGGTGCGCAGTTTTCGGCCCATCAATACTTCGGTGGGTGATTTCCTCTAGGAGCTGCTGGATTTGGTGTGGTTCTAGGCGAACAGAAAAGCTTGGATAATTGTTTCCACTGTCGTCTCCGAACGAGTTTTCAAGAGAACTCTTTTGAAAGTGTTAACGAAACGTTCCGCTTGGCCGTTGGACTGTGGATGGTAGGGCGGTAATCGGAGGTGTTGAATGCAGTGATTGCGGCAGAACTTTGTAAATTGAGACGACGTGAACTGCGACCCGTTACCGGACACTAAGACGTCAGGGAGTCCGTGTTGGCTGAAAATTCGCTGGAGGCAGGTTAAGGTTGCCGTTGGGGTCGGGGGATCAATAGCCACAGCATTAGACCATTTAGAGTAGGCATCAACCAGGACCAGATAGATGTCACTGAATGGACTAAGATAGTCGATCCGTACGCCAGACCAAGGTTTTTCCCTTGAGTGAGAGGAAACTGGGAACCAGCGCAATGGCATCTTGCCTGCTTGTTGACATCGAGAGCAACGGTGAACCAAATCTGTAATGTCGTTGCCGAGCCCGGGCTAACAAACGAAGCTGCGAGCGATTGCCTTTATTCTGCTGATACCATGACGTGCAGAATGAAACACGGAGCAAGGCTTGTAGAAGACAGACAGAAACGATAACTCGACCGGCAGTCATAAGGCAAGAGTCAATTACACAGACGAAGTCCCGATGCTGAAGTAGGTGCTTGAGTTCCACAAATAGGGCATTGTTAAGCCAGCGTATCTGAACGCAAGCGATAGCTTGGTGGAGGACAGGGTCCTGTGCAGTTGCGCGTATGTCAGCGGCGCTAAGAGAAAGGTTGCGAATTGCGTCCGAAAACTGATGAACATCTTTTTCGACGGCGACAGCAGCGATCATTGTGTATTAATTTACATCATGTCTGAAGATGAGGCGAGAGACCGTCGGGTTGACTGTAATCCTGGGTGCGGCAAAAACGGATTTCGAAATCGTGCTCAAGAAGGATAAAGGCCCATCGTTAGAGGCGGCTGGCTGAGTAAGTCGGTATGCAGTTCTTGGAATAGTAACATTTTGTGGTCGGTCGGTAAGGCGAAATGCCAACCATACAGCTTTTTGTGGGATTTCTTTAAGGCAAAAATGACGGTCAGGGCTTCCTTCTCAACCTGAGCGCAGTATTTCTGCGGACGTCAGCGTGCGTGTGGCGTTCATGACGTCTTTTTCAGAACTAGCAAGAAAGCGGTGGGAGACGACCGCCTCGATTCAGTAATTGGAGGCGGCGGCGGGGACGATAATTGGTAAGGTAAGGTCAGAATGCGTTAGTAGCAGGTATGAACTGAGAATGGATTTCAAGCGCGCGAAGGCCTCTTCGCATGTGGGAGACCAGGGGCAAGGAACGTCTTTTTGAAACAGCCGATTGAGCGGCGCTCGTGTAGCGATGGTAGTAGCTGATGGGGCAAAGGAAGGACCGTATCTGATGGACATCTTCAGGAGACGGCATTTGTCGAATGATTCGGAGGTTTCCGGGATCAAGATGACGGCCATTTTTATCGAAGACAAGCCCGAGATACTTGATCGACCAAAAGAACAAGTGACATGTCTGTCCTCGGGTAGAAACCATAATCCTGGATACTTCAAAAGACAGAGAACAGATCACACAGTTCTTCTGGAGTGCGGCCAATAATGAGGAGGTCATCCAGGTATGCGGTCATATCCAGAATCCTAAAAATCACTGCTGGAACAGGGCTGGGGCGAATTTGACACCAAATAGCAGCCGGGTGTACTGGAGTAGACCGCGGTGCGTGGTGATCGTCAGAAGCGGTTGCGACTCAGGAGAAAGCTCGGTCTGTAGGTAAGCGTCTGCCAGGTCGATCTTGGCGAAGCACTTTCAACCAGTGAGCAGCTTGGCTCCAGCACAGCATTTAGGTCAAGAGAAATCAGCACAGATGCGAAGGGATCTATTCGATTTCTTGACCACAACGATCGGGATTGTCCAGACAGAGTAGGATATGGGTACCAGCACACCATATTTTACAATCGTTAGAGTTCGGCATCGACTAATGGCAAAGTTGCGTATGGGACCGGCCTTTTTGGACGAAATACCGGTTGAGCTCCGGAGGCGAGTTGTAACACTAGAGTGAACTGTCGAATAAGGTCGTCGGTTTGGTCAGTTGGTACTGTCGGACACTGTACCGCGCTGCAGATAATCCGAAGAGGTAAATCGGTCCAGCCAAGTTGTTGGAGCCAATCGAAACCAAATAAACTGTGGTTTGCCTTTGCGATGTAGCAAATTCTTTCGTATGTGACATCTCAAAAAGTGACGGAGCAATGCAGCTGCCAAGTTAGCTGTACGTAGTCGCCACAGGCGCTGGTGGTGGATTGAAATGTTGACTCGAATGGTGGTTTACCAAGGGATCCCCAGAGTTGGTCGGAGATGATCGTGATATCTGAAGCAATGTCTAAGTGTAACCGGGCGTCGATAAACTTCCTGCTATCCGCGTTGAGTTGGAAAGTGGTCAGCAAGTTCATGGAGCTGCCAATCAAATCAGTTTGGGGCTTGTGTCTGAATTGTGACCTTTTGTCTAACTGTAGGTGGGGACCAGGCCATGTACAGGTCTGCGAGAGGGGGCAGCCGAATGTGTCAGCTGTACACGCCATAACGGCGCTTCGCTGCCGCGTGACCACCACCAGTCGTGCGCGGGCTGAGTATACCGCGAGGACGCCCACCCCTACGCGGATTCGAACCGGTGATCTTATAGTTGCAAACCAAACGTGCAGACCACTCGGCCACCGGCCGGGGGCAGCCGGAGTTTGGCATCCTTGTGCGGCGAAGATTTCAGTGGCCATCAAGGTGCCCCGCCCTGCCACAACGCTGGCATCAGTGCTGGCGGAAACTGCAGACTCGGTGGAAATGTCAAACACCACAGAACCGGAACGGATAGGGTTGGAACTTCGATCGGTTGAGTTAAAAGGACCGTTTCGAGGATCGCTGCCTGGGTGCGGTGACTGCCTGAATCTGCCTAAGTGTGGGAGTGTGCTGGATCATAGCGGAGTCGTTTTTCAGCTTGATCAGCGTTTAACACTCCTCAGCCAGCTTCTGGAGTGTGATTGTGCTATCCCGTTGAAGCTTGGACAGGATGAGCGTTCGGATGTCTGCATCATGGGCGAACTGTAGGCCAAAAATGAAAAACAGGTATTTGAACTCATCTTCTGCGAGTCAGCTAAGTTGGAACCGTCCGCAAACCCAAATGACGATGCCCGTGTATGTGATGAAGTCGTCGACGTCCCATTTGAGCAGTCGGAGGCATTGGAACCGGGTGTTAAAGAGCCAAGACTGTTCGCCAAAATTCTGCGACAGCGCGGAGTATCTCTTCAAAGGTAACGTGCAAGTGATAGATAAAAGAGTTCTCTAGTGAAGCCCGGAATAGGTAAGAGGTTGGCCGGAATTCAGATGATATCACAAGGATGAATAAAGTGGAGAGTACTCAAAGAAAGCTAGGAATATGCGTCGCGTGCGCACAGCGTCAACGAAGGTGCATTCCCCGTTGTGAGCGCGCTTAAACTAGCCCGAATGCACAGACGCTTAGCATGAACTGCGCGCCATGCGTACTGATGAGGTGAATTCGATTTACGACCCCGTAAATGGACAGCAATGTGGGGAATGTGAGAACCAAGCGATCAACGAAAAGGTTGAAATCATATGAGGGAAGGTGCGCACAATCTAACATACAGGTCTACAATTGACGAGGAAAGTGTTTGGTTAATGGAAGCGATAACATCATAAGTACCATTTCACAAATGAGGAGAGAAAAATTCTCAGTTTCGAAGTACCGGTTGGTTGTCCAGGAGCTGATTCGTTCGTGAACTGGGGCGAAATCTTTAGTGTGTAAGCGCAAATGAGTACTGTTCGTCGGGGGAATCCGGCACGTAGCCCTAGGGAGCGTAACCCTAGCTTGTAATCGGAGGGCGCGGGTTTGAGGCTGCGTGAGGACCGGGCGACCGTCGCAGTATCCTTAGCCAACGTGCGACTGGTGGTGGTTGCGTGGTAAAGAAGTGCCAGTACTGCGTACCGGCGTACTGTCTTTCTTTTTTAAATCTGGTCACATATGTTGCTGACCACTAGGTTGGTCTTCAAATCCATTTCCGTGTTTGGTAGCGTTCACCACCCGAAGTGCTTCCCGGTTGGCATGTTTCTGTTTACCATGAGTTGCTAAGGAAATTGGTATAACGTGCGATCGATTGTTGTGACGTCTCAGTGGGAGGGGGCTACAGTACACGCGGAACCCAATTACGCGGGTCACTCCGTAGGTCTTGGAATCAACAGATTGTACAGCCCCAAATAAAAGTTTCAACATGCATGTATTCACTCCGGCTGGGCTGCTGAGACATAGGATCGAGGCCAATAAGCCTGTTCATCGAAATCTGAGTGGAAAATCAAGCACCGAAGAATTACATTTGTAAGCTAGGACCACTGTTTCCGTCCAAATGAAGTTGTGCCTGTGAGTAGCCTGAAGTGTGACGGTAGATGACGAATACTGCTCTTAGTTGGATAAGTTGCGCTCCCGTATTCACTTAGACAACTGCCTCTTCAATGATTACCAATGAGCGGAGGGTTTGTAATGTAATTTTGCTCACTGTAATTTACTCTCAAACAGACAGGCTTCCATGCAACTGAATACATACCAAACAGCCTTTTCGTTTTATGTGGATTTTCCACAAATATGCATCCCACACCCACTAGAAACGGAACTCATGGTTTCTCAACACCAGTGGCTTAAAGCACCGAGGTGAAAGCAACGGCGGTAGGTCATGCTAAATTAGTATCCAACAACGACGCAGTGCGATTCGTCCTTCACCGTTATGCAAGTTACAAACTTTGAAGAGGACAGGGTTGGCTTGCAGCTACGGCTTGCAATAAAAGCAGCTGTGTGACGAAGCATTTGGAAGCAATTTGAGCAGGATGCGTGGATGAAAGTTAACTGCAAAGAAAAAGGAATATATTTCCTACTCGGGGTTACCTACAACTTCAGCGCTGCATTCATTATATGCGTTTATTTGGCGTTCTTGTGCCTCCCGGTTCGTCAGTTGTTGCAGACAAAGTTCTCTGTAGAGTACCATTAGGTGCTATCTGGTTGTCGTCTCAGATATGTCCACATAGAGGTAACAGATTACATTCCTCCGTTTGTATAGGTTTGATGTTGGAGACCTGATGGATTAGTCATCCGAGGACGAAAACTATTATATATATATATATATGTACATATATATATATATATTTGGTTGGCGGCATCCGGTTTCGGATTTGCCTTTCACTGTGGCCAGCCACAGGACACCTGCGACTATAGAGGGACCACGGGTGGCTTGCGCTGCACCATCCGCAGCTCTAACCACATACCCCATATCCAGTGTAAACCCAAAGGAATAAGACCGGGAGGCATGTGGATGGGAGCCACGTTTCATCAACGGAGCCGGCCCACACTCCTTCACAGGGAAACAAGCACGCTGTATTTAGGGATCAGTCGCACACAAGGCGGTGGCTGGACCGTAGCCCGCTCCACACTAAGTGCATTGATCCATTCTTCAAGCCTTGCACGACCACAAGAACCTTGACCTCGTCCTCTCCAGCAGTGACCAACTGTCTCCTGGAGCCAGTATGGACGAGGTAGTGGATAATAGACATGTAGGTACCTTGTCAACATGCACATCAAGTGCAGTCACACCGGGGATATCAAGCAACAGCCAATCACCTGGAACGACAAGATGAAATAAAACAAATCCAATAATGCATACAGAAACGGTGGCATAACTCTAAGCTAAATAAGCATACGAAGTAAGTTGGTTAGCAAGGAATCCGCGGTAAGGAAAATATGTCCACAATTTAGTTAAAAATGCTACAAAACGCAACAAAATTACTGAAGAGTATTTAGGTGGGCAGAACAAACCAAATAAAGTGGAACGAAATTTAGCCAGTTTAAAAAGACCTAGTTTAAGTGTAAGTTGGTTTAGCCCAACTGCGGTGAAGAAGCATCAAGAATGCAACATCAGCCTCATATATATATATATATATATATATATATATATATATATACTGAAGGGGAGCGAGTCTACTTTACACCCGCATTCGATTCGAAAATAGATGGTTTGAAGAATGTAAACATACTTCTCGGGCACTCCGTTTCTTAACAGACAACGCCAGAGAGCAGCTACGTCAACAGTCAAATCCTGCATATATGTCCAAGAAGCAAACCATGGTATACTAGTTGAAAGCTAGACGGTGCTCTGGCATTTGGCTCACAATAAATATGGGATCAATACAGCTCAGACTAGGGCAAAACCCAAGCTGTTCTTCACGTATGTACTGCTCACATAATCGACTGCGACACGGTAAAAGCGGGCACTTTGGACCCAACGCATAGGAAGCCGATATCTCGTTAGAGAACGCATACGACTGACACCGCGTAACCCATGATAAAGGACCCTCAGATCATGGAAAATATGAATTTTCGACAAAGTGGGCATGTATATTGAATAAACTTATGTTGCCGTTTGTTTCGACAACGCATTCTACCACTTGTTTGCCCTTTGTTAGTCACATTCGGATAGGGTGACTGGATCACCGGGTGGAATTAGGAAACAGATGACCACTGGTAGATGTCCTCACCACGAGAGAGCCGAGCTCAATGAACGATGCCTCGCAGCAGTCGAAATGACCAAAGTCTACCGCTATAGGATTCGTGGTCAAAATCAAGACAGTATGTCGCGAACGAAATACGCGGAGAATTGTCCGAAAATTAAACGCCCAAATGAGTGTTGATGTGAGTGGAATACACCGAGCCAATCATTCGTAAGAAAAGCGAAGCAAAGATAGAATCAGTAGGGTGTAAATAATGTGTGAAAAATGGTAGAAATTTAGCCCCAGCAGCAGGAAAATCTATTGTCATTTAAAAAGTCTGTTGGTCATTGGGGTCTTCTGGTAATATGACATAGTAGTTGAAGTAAACGCATCCCAGGGTGATGATATTAGAACGAACGACGGGAATCGCCACCGAGTAGAAGAAAACATGCCATTGTCTTTGGGCTTAGATTTCTTGAATAACCGCTATAAACAAAAGGATCGATTCGCTAAGGAGAGACCAGCCGAGATATGGCCCCCTGGTCATGACATCCACTGAAAATAGAGGTTAGAGGCTGGGAAAATTACCGCGCGCTAGGGTATGAGAGTCATGAGCCATGAAGTGATTGAAATTAAAGAAATCACCTAAATAAATGAAAAGAGAGAAGCAGTGGATATGCAAGATCGAGGACTCAAAGCATACCCAAATGGCCCGGAGAATGTTCTGCGATTACCTATAGACCAGCAGCCTGAGCGCACAAACAGCGTGTGCGTGTGACAACCGCAGCTAAGCGTGTACTTATTCGAAGGGCTCAGTCATTCAACAGTCAAACGGCACACATGTAATCAAGCGCAATCAAACAAAAGAAAAGGCATAACTCGCAAGCGATGTTCCACAATCAGACGATGTACACGTGAGGGGATAGCGGATCGCATTAAAATGCGCGGTAGAAGGACGCGAAGCGAACGACAGGTGAGCACGCGTACCAACGTGGCAATCAGCTCTGCTCGGCGTTTGAGCAAAAGGCCCTTCTCAACGGACCAGTTGGGGTCCTCACGAAATACACGCTTGGCTTTGCTAGCGTCCAGGTAGCCATTTTGTAGGACACAGCGGTGATGAGGAGGACAAGCGACTTTTGCGTTGGTCGCTTTTGTCTTTGGGACGCGCGCCGGAGAAACGGCTAACAGAGATGCATCTTTCGCCTCTGCCGTGGATGTCGGAGCTGAATGGGAGTGAGATGGGAAAGAGTTGGAAACCAAGGTCACAAGAAGGTGATGGTAGGTCGTCATAAAAATACAAACAGACCAATCTTGGCCACTAAAAATCAAATAGTGTGAAAGTCAACCGAGTAATAGGGCGGATAGGTTGGCCTTACCTCATAGAGCGTTTAGTCACTAATGTGGATGACCCTGAAAGTGTCAATCGGAAAGACGACAAATACAGATGCCTTCCGCACGCCAATTCATGCTGTTTTGCCATGTCGCTGACCATATCAGGGTCCAATCTAACAAGACGCTAAGACAGCCTGCCAGCGGACAAGCAGAGGACGTGAAGCATGAGGTTCCACGGTAAAGCAGTCCGGTGTAGCACAAAATCAAGTGTCAAACATCAAAAGGTGAGCTATGGTGCATTTTAATTCGCCGTGTGCAGCAGTCATGAAAATAAGTAGGCAGTCAACGGAGACCGAACACAGCCGGACCGTCGATGCCCGCAGCGTGCAATGAAAATGTCGGAGATCCATGCAGTGACATTGACCAAACCGCCTCGTTGTAAGTTATTCCAGTGAGCAATGCGCCAATGATCCACTATTTCCATAAGCGATAGAGGCATTGTAAGCCACATGAACCTTGCTGATGTGAGAAGCAAAAATCGCCACAAGTAATGCAGCTTCATGAATAGGTAAGCCGATCGATCTCTTTGGACGGTTCCCTAATAATAGCGAGGAATGCTGGCGCAATGGCACAATCCAGTAAGACTGCTTTGCAATGTGAAGACACTAGGCCCACGACAAGGCATGGGGCAGTAAACCTGGGCGCTTGCGTGGAGCTACGCCATCTGCGTACTCTGGGCTAGGTAAGTGGCTACCCAACAGATCCGATACCCTAGAAGAGGTGGAAGATGTGAGAGAGGCAGATAATTCTTCGGATCTTTCCCCGTCCCCCACTGCGCACTCCACCTGTTTGCACTCATCAGACAGAACCGGGGCCACTAGCTGACGAAGTTAGCGAGCTCCGCGGGCGACGACTGTCACAAGAGTTGGCTCATCTGAAATGCTAGTTGCGTCGATAGATCGAGACATGGCAACTTGATCTGAACTGCTATCTACTTGGGAGAGAATCTCGACTGATTTAGTAACCGGAATGGTACGTGGAGCAGACGAATGTCAGTCGTCGCCAGCCCGTCCGTAACTGCATCCCACGCAACGGTGACTTAAAAACACATCAACAATGAACGTTCCGATTGGAAGTTGAAGAGAAAGAAAGAGAAGACAATCTCGATGTACACCAGTAACCGTAGCGAAGTTATGACCCAGGCAGCCGTGGTATGGGGATTTTAGAGCGAAAAGGGCGCTTTTAAGTACACGGTCTAAGTTGCGCATCAACAAAAGAGATGCGGTATATATATATATACATATATATATAAATATTTATATATATATATATGCAACAATCTAGTGAACAGCTATGGGCACATTGAAAAGGAAAGGAAACGAGAGTGCAGTTATCGTTAAACGGAAAGCAAAATAAGGAACAACCTATGGTTTCTTCATAGGGTGTGATACTATTCAGTTTCTCAAGCCGAACTAGAGTTGACACCACCCCAAGCCTTTGACGAAATAGCTCTCCTGCGAGGCAGAGGAGCGAAGTCAGAGGACCGCACTGGGGGCGGGTGACCGATTTTGCAGTTCATACGACTTCGGTTTTATGAGTTGGCAAACGGGGGCCAAATACACTCCGCGATGTGGGCAACGATTTACTGGACTACAATGTTCCCTTAGAAATGAAGGAAGCGGCAGTGACTTCAGGTAGGGGTGAGTCACACCAGACACATCGCAGCGCTGTTAAATGGGTATTTGTGGCTTTTTATGAGGTGAACGTTAGCGAAGCAAAAACCCACCACGCATGAAAGCACCGCCACCGAACCATTTATTGGAACAGGATAAACCCAAACCACCTAACTGCCACCACGAGGAGGTTGTGCCGCAGGCTATGAATCGGCCAAGTTCCTGGTGCACAGCCAGCTCTCTTCGCTGAGCCACCGACTATCCTGCGGCATAATAGGCGAGCTAGGACGATCCCTGAATGTATCCAGCGAAATCAAACGGCATTGGTAGAACGGTCAGAATCCAAGTGAAAACGATCAGATATCTTGGAAACAGAAGCTTTGGTAAAATAAGAAGGAAATGATATTGAAGGCATACAAAAAGCATATCAAGACACGAAAACACTGGGAAGAAATGTAAGTTTCATTCAATGGTCAGTCTGGCAAGCTATGTATCGCAAGATAGGTAACTTGACTATCAAACATGGTAGCATGTAGTTGCTCATTTGTTCACCGAGCTGGGAGATTTGCTTGCAAACGTTTCACCGCCATGCGAGGCGGCATCATCAGTGCGTTGAGATGTGGAGTGGAATCTCGCTGATTGAATTGTCGATCCGTGATCAGCGTGCAGGTGACTTTTCGAATGTGACGGCTTCGATCTGTGTCCCCGGACACAGAACTCATATGAAGCGAAACAGTCCAAAAATGCCAGAGCAAATGATCTCAAAGAAACAGCTGCTACGGACTCTCTTTGTTTCATTGGAAACAGTGTTGCTGAGGTCTGCACACGTCGATTAGTGCAAAGCGGCAAGATGACCTTCAACAAGGTTCACTTGAGTATGATATTTACGAGTAAGCCACTAATTGCTCCCAGAGTCAAAGATCAGGTGCCTGACCACATCCAACCACCTGGTTACCTGTCCCTGTGGTTCAACATACCTCGGACGTACGACCAGACACTTGGGTAAGGGAAACATCTCCCAAGTTGGCTCAACAACCACGAAGATGAAACAAATGGCAGCACAATAACGAACCATATTCACGAGTGGGCTAAGGATACTGCAAGGGTCGCCCGGTCCACTATATAAGTTCGAAACCACGTCATAGGATTACAAGGCAGGCTTGTGATTCATTTGGCCACGGGCCGGCTGCTACTGCAGTGGCGGAATGCCTACAACTAACAAGACCCGACCTATGTGTACAACAAAGAAAATAGCACATTCGTTGCAATCGCTATGGCCATTCAGCAGAGAGGAAGGAATCGAACAAAGTGAGCAGTTTCTCATGATTTAAAGCACATGATCAATCGTCTGAAACTGCGATCTCAACCTAAATGATCTAATCAATTGTCTACTCTTCGTTGTACAAACGAAGAAAAGTCATCATTACTATCATGTTTATTACTGTATAAATATGACAAGAAGTAATGGTAATCAATTGGTCACATTTAGACCACCGCTTTATTTTTCTATTTGAACCAAACTGGCATTGTTCCCTGAATGGTATTTGTTTGGTTCTTTTTAATGCTGAGATGGCAATTTTTCGTGAAAATTCCACATTCACCATAAAAGGTATAAAAAAGTGCTCCGAGATTGATGGTCGACGAAGGACTTTTGACCAAAGAGCAAAAACGTCAAACATGAGAGGTCGGGTCTCTCTCCCATGGGCAGTCAAAAGCGACCGATTGAGTCGACTTTTTGTTCACCTTGAAACAGTTGAAGACCAAGGTCTACGATTCTGTACAAGTGCTCACGTGTGTGAGTAAATGTCCGTTATCAAGCGAATCAGTGACTTGGTCGTGTGTACACATTACAGCTGTGTCCTTCGCGTTTTTGTGTTTTTACAATACTGGCGATGGCTTGTCGAACCCATGGTCTCCAGCAGAAAATTAGGATGGTAAACTGAGGGATCCGATTCCTGGAACTATTACATCGAGCGTATGGACTATTATTTGGTCGCTAATGACATCGTCAGCCACATCATCATCATCAACAGCAGCACATCAGCCATTTGAACTGATGCTTCGCTGCCGTGCAACTATAACGACCTATGAAATAAAGAATAAGAAGAGGGAAGGAAGACTTACCTAAAAACCTTAATGCTTTAAGCAGGCGTTCAGGGTCAAGGCGCCTACACCTTGTGTAGACAACATACCGTCACAAACAGCTGGCTATCGTGCAAAGATAAGGTGGCATCGGTGAGACAGCTTCTTTGCGGCTTCCACTGCCCCGCTACATAATCAGTCCCCACCCCGCAGATAACTCAGCACCAAACACACTTTAAACAGGCAATCCAATTAGCAGATGGCAGCAGACGCGCCACTGGGTGTCGGTTGCGAGTCATGTCCTATAAAGTCTCGAGCCAAGCACAAGGCCAGTCACATGGACTCCAGCCCCGAAAAACGAGACGGACCAACGGCACCCAGTTTGGTCGTC
>OX104062.1:44611710-44805656 GCA_944474145.2 Dicrocoelium dendriticum
ACGGGGAAGTTTGACAAGATGGCCGACTGGCAAACCTGGAGTATGCGGATGACATAGTTCTCCTTGGGTCTGACGCAGTGGATATGCAAACACTGCTGGATAGACCGAGACGTAGCGCTGCACGTTTCGGCATGTGCTTTGCACCTTCAGAGTGCAGAGCATTGTTGTAGAATTGGACCGGAACATCACCGGTTTTAGCTATCACCGAACAGCCTTATCTTTGCACGATAGCCAGCTGTTTGTGATAGTATGTTGTTTACACAAGGTGTAGGTGCCTTGACCCTGAATGTTTGCTTAGGGCATTGTTTTCAGGTAAGTTCCCATTCTTTCCCTCTTATTATTGCTTATTTCATAGGTCATCATGGTTGTATGGCAGCGAAGCATCAGTTCAAATGGTTGATGCACTGCTGTTGATGATGATGATGATGATGGTGATCACCGAACAGCCACAGAGGGTAGTGTATCGGTTCACATACCTTGGTGTCGGCCGATTGCCGATTGGTCTGTCCGCCTAGTTTGCAACCATAAGGTCACCGGTTCGAATCCGTGTAGGAGTGACCTTCCTCGTGGTATAGACAGCCGACGCGCGACTGGGGGTGATCGTGTGGCAGCGAAGCGCCATTACGACATACAGCTGGCGATTTACTTTTTTATTCTTTTATTTCACTTAGCTTGGTAGCTGTGTGACCTCCGGTGGCTTTCCAAAGGCGCAAGCATCTGTGGATACAGCGAGATATCAGCGTATCAGTGAAAAGTCTAGTGTGTAACGCTGTGATAAGGCCGGTATGAATTAGAGACCTGGTCAGTTCGCTAGGCCGTGTTTGACTACCGTTGGTTGCGAAGTATTACTCACTTCTGGTGGGAACGTCGGATGGGCGATGTTGAGATCCACCAGTTGGTTTTGGCAAGAAGTCTTCTGGTGCTTCACTCGAGTGTCTAACAAACCATGAGCCGCTTACGTCGGCTTGGTCGCATCCTTCGTACGTAGGTTAACATCATTTCTCGGCGTGCGTTAGTTACTGTCGCCGGCACTTGTTCGGTGAAATCGCACATTGGCTAGTCGATGAAGTGTCATAAAGGCACGCATATATTTACCGAAGGGCTTAGTCAGGCTGGTGCTTGACCTTTTCATGGATAGGGGTTTCCTGATGGACCACATAGGCGGTTAGAGACCTTGTTGGATGTCGTGCAGTCTGTGGTGCTCCTACATCCATGTTCATGCATCTAGCTGTTACTTTTTATGTCATCTTGATTGGTGTTACTCGCTTCTTTCCTAATTGCCTTTTCTCTCTCTCTCTACCTCGTGTTCTCACTATTGGTATTTTCTGTTATTTTAGTAACAGGAGTTGTGCTTACTTGATCCACCGCGCTTCGGATCATAATTTTTCAGCTAAACCTGACTGGATATGGAACAAGCTAAACTCACCTACTCATGAAAAGTTAGTATAGCAAATAAGCTCGTTCTCGCTTTGCTATATACTGGCTTCATGAGTGGCACAGGGATTATCCACCATTTTAAAATCACCTAATTTACTATCCTTTCTTTTACACCCTTTTTACTGATCTGGCATCGAGAGCATCTCGCGTTGCGCGATGCTAACTGCGCGATGATGTTCAAGCGCACACATGATCTAGCCAAGCCACTTCAACTCGTTCATCATCATCATCATCAACAGCAGTGCACCAGCCATTTGAACTGGTGCTTCGCTGCCACACAACCATGATGACCTATGAAATAAGGAATAAGGAGAGGGAGAGAAGGGGGACTTACCTGAAAACCTTAATGCCCTAACCAAACATTCAGGGTCAAGGCGCCTGCACCTAGTGTAGACAACATACCGTCACAAACAGCTGGCGATCGTGCAAAGATAAGGCGGCATCGGCGAGACAGCTTCCTTGCGGCTTTCACTGCCACGCGTCATGATCAGCCATTACCCCGCAGATAACTCAGTACCAAACACATTTTAAACAAGCAATTGGATTAGGAGACGGCAGCAGACGCGCCACTGGTGTCGGTTGCGAGCCATGTCCTGTAAAGTCTCGAGCCAAGCACAAAGCGAGTCACGTGGACTCCAGCCCGGAAGACGAGACGGACCAACGGCACTCAGTTTGGTCGTCAGTGACTTCAGTTCACGTTGCCAAGTCAACTTCTGTCCACCTCGAGCCTTGCGCCACCCTACACCTGGCGCACTAAACAAGGCCCTCCTAGGTAATCGGTGACCAAGCATACGTAGCACGTGCCCGAGCCAACGCAACTTATTCAGTGCTATCTGTTGTTCTATGGAGCTGGCATGATTATCACTACCTAAAACTCGCATACGCACATCATCGTTGCGGACACACTGGTGCCATCCGACATCAGCAATGCTTCGTAGACCTTGATGATCGAAGACTTGAAGGCGCCTCAGATGTTCAGACCGAAGGGGCAAAGTCTGATTACCATAGAGCAGAACGGCCCTCACTGTGGCCTTGTATGCACGGCTTTCAGACGGAGGCTTTCTGTCCCGAAAGATGTCGCAGGTACAAGAAAGCAGCGCTGGCCTTTGTAGTGCGTGAGCTGACGTCAGTCTCAATGCGCGTATGATTGCTGATGCAGCTGCCAAAATAAGTGATTTGATCAACCACCTCGAGTTCCTCGTTAGCAAGCGTCAAGAAGTCATCTAGTGGCTGGTGGTCCTGCAGCAACACTTTGCACGTCGAAGTTGCGAAGTGCATAGCAAACAATGGGACCACTTTAGACAAGCTATTGAGCGTTGATGGTGTCGTCGCAACATCGTCAAAAAGCAAGACGATATCGGCCGCATAATCAAGGTCAACTAACCTTTCACCAAGCAGGACTTCAACCCCTACATCGTGAGATTCCGCAAAGGAACACTCCATGATAGAATCTACGACAAAATTGAACAATACTGGGGAAATCGGACAACCCTGAGGAACGCCACTTGTAGTCGGAAAGCTATCCGACAGGACACCGTAGACCCTGAGGTGGCCTGTGGTGTTCGAGTAGAGAGCACGAAGGATGTTCACATATTTCGTGAGAACACCTTTCGGCGCAAGTATTTCGAACAGAATCGATCGATCTACTAAATCGAACGCACTATTGAAATCGAGGAACACAGCTATTGTCGGTCTGCGGTATGCGTGGCGCTGCTCTAGCACTTGTCGCAAAGTAAATATATGGTCTATACAGCCACATCCTGGGCGAAAACCGGCCTGCTCTTTCTTAATCCGAGATTCCCGTTTCGCAGTGAGGCGATGAATGATAATCGAGACCAATAATTTTGTCACTACTTGTGTTAGGCTAATACCCCTGTGGTTAGCACGTCTGTGCGACTGCCCCTCTTGTATATTGCCACTATAATCGATTCGCTCCAAGTAGCCGGGACATACTTTCTTCCAGATACGTTCGAATAGGGAGGTCAGTGCATTGCAGAGGACTTCACCTCCATCCTTAAATAGTGCAGGTGGGAGAGAATCCGAGTGAGCGGCACGAAAACGATTGAGAGCTGTGAACGCGTTTCGGACCTCGGCCTCCGACGGAGGCTCTAAACTAACCTTCCATGGCTCTTCATGCATCACCTGAGTAGGAAGAGGTCCAGGAGCAAGAGGGCCAGCTGAAGTGACCTTGGAAGTGTTCCGCCCAACGAGCTATACGGCGCTCATCATTGTGTATCAGTGCACCCGCACTGTCTCTGATTGTCCGATGATGCTTGGTTTCCTGGGACCAGTGGTATGGATCAGCTGGAAGAGCTTGCGGTAATTGCCTACTGCTCCTGCGTCCTCCATTTCTTGAGCCCGACCGGTCCACCAGGCTTCATTGTCAGCACGTAGGCTCTGCTTAAGTTCACGCTTAATAACACGTCTAGTCACATTGTGTTCAGAACCAGCCGCATGGTTTCTTCTAGATTCCAACAGGTTCACCGACCTCTCGGATGTCCTGTGACTGGTGCGGTGACGATTGATAGTACCACAAGCAGATGCTCCTGCGTCGTGCACGGCAGCCGAGATCCTATTCCACTGAAGCTCAGTGTCATTAGAACAAGACAGCGAAAGTTCGGTATGCAGTGCGTGTTGATACGCTTGTCTGACCGATGGCTACGACAAATTCTTAGTTGTCCATTGGTGGGGACGCTTGTTGCGCTTCCCGTAAAGTTCAGTGGGAAACGACAACGTACCAAGCCATGATCAGAGTCACCACAGGTACTCCAGTACTAGTGGCAATCCATGATGGAACCATGCCACCTGTAACTTATGGCTATGTGGTCAGTTTGGGTCCCTCGGTGGCCAGCTATAGGAAGACACCAAGTGGCACTTCGGTGCCCACTGTGTCTAAAAGCAATGCTGCTAATAGACACCTGGTGCTCCGCACACAGTTGCAGCCGTCACTCACCGTTATCAGTTCGTTCCGAGTTCAGCCCACAATTAACACCCAGCTGAGCTTCTGAATAGCTCAGTTGCCCTGCTTGTGCGTTCATATCCGCTGCAAGTACTATACTATCTGGAAAATGTCCAACGATCATTTACCAAGCTGGTTATGGGGCGCTGCCCAAACCTGACTTATTATGATCGCTGTCGAAAACTCTAACTGGATCCACTTTGGCTGAGACGCTTAAAGAACAACCTCGTTCTCTTCTACAATATTATAAACCACCGAATTTACGCAGACACCACCGCACTTGAACTACGGGAGACTGCAGCCTACCCCACACGTAACGGCGGCTACTTGATACGTACAAACCTTTCAAGTCATAAAATTCGATCGAATTTCTTCTTAGTGAGATACACTTATCTGTGGAACAAACTACCCCTACAGATACGCATGTGTACAAGCCATGCCACGTTTCGAAATCTCCTTCAGACCTTCTTCACTATACCAAATGCTTTGAAGATATTTGACTCACAGCAAACACTAGAAACATTGACAGAAGTTGGTTTAAAAAACATATGAGCAAATATTCGCTTACAGCTAGCTTACCCACTACATGTCATTACATACCATACCAAATTCTGTGTTTTGCAGCCTAGTAGTCCCTCCCTTTATTATCTACTCCTGACGATACAAACATCCGTAAATTTTACAAATGAATTTCACGGATCTTAGACCCAAGGAAAAATAATCATGATCCGATATGCTATTAATAAACTTTTCTTTAATGCTATGAAACGTATTCAGTATACAAATGATCGCTCCCACTTATGGGGCCGTGTACCGTCTGTCGGTAAATATACAAATTTATTTTATTTTAATAGCGCTGCTTATTAGGGCGTTCAGTTCGTGATGAAATGTGGCCTTGACAGCATTAGAACTGCAGTCGGTGGGAGCATAAACAGCGTTTTGTATTACTTATTGAATCCACCTTAGCTGATGTCATGAAACGGGCTGCACATAAACGGCTTTTCGCCGGAATCCAATCGACCAGTAATTGCTCAGCCCTGGAGCTGAGAATGATACCTACACCCGCTTGACCAGTGGGTGCTGCATCGGCGTCTCCGGATGCGTGCAACCAATAACGGGAGGATAAGCCGGGTGCAGTTAATTCAATAACCCCGTTAAGGTCATTGATCCTAGTTTCGGACACACAACAAACATCAATACCCAATGTGTCCAAGGTGCGTGCGAGTGCAGCCTGTTGACTTGTTTGTCTTAGTGTGCGAACGTTGAATTTTGCAATGGAAACGGAATAGCGTTGCCTTATAAGGGACTTCTGCCGATATTCGTCCGATAGGTGCTGGGGAATGGTGGCTGCAGATGGTTCTACTTCAGTAGCACTTCGGTTGCTGTCAATTAAGCTGGGAATTATAGAAGGAAGGTTAGTAATGGGGGTCGGGATGGGAGTAAGAGAAACAGGTAGAAAAGAAAGAAGAGAGGCGCCAACAGTAGGATGTTTTCGCTTATCCGCCCTGCTGTATGCAGCAGATAAGGCGACCCTTGATAATTTGCGCGACGGCCGATACAGGATGAAGTTTATGTTTGAAGAATACGTCATGGTTGTATGTGGGCTGAGATACTGCCAGGGCGCCTTAACCTAGACAGGATTCAACTCATTCAGTCTTATTTGTACCTACTGAACTATGTGTATTCCCTCAAATTCGATATCTTTGTCTATGATGTCTAACATTCCACTAGCACTGGTTAGCCATGAACTGAGAACATTTGGTTCGTTCGGCCTTGGGAGCTGAGGGCCACGCTTGTTTTAACTGGCGTCACCACTCCTCAGTTCAAGCGATTTCCTCTTTCGAGGCTCCTTATGTGGAATCAACTAACGCCGTCCCTCCATCCACTTCATGCCACAATGCAATTGTATTTGTGTGTCTACTCGAACCTAGCAGTCACTTCTGCCTGTTTTGCCTGTCTGGAGCCTATTGTGAAGTCCTTTCAATGCTAGTAATGCTTACTATTGCGCTCTAGTTTGCGTTTCCTTGACGCTGCATTAGGTTCTCACGTTTTCTGATCTCTCAACTCAATAATTTTGTACACTTTATTCCGTTTCACTTAGATACACTCGATGCAATGTAAACTTGTTCACCCCGGAGCAAGTGCGGCATTTGTTCCTTACGGATAGGGAGAGGGTCACTCGCACCTATTCGACCCAGACGCTTCAACACGATACGGACGCTACAAAGCTGAGCGGTAACCGTTTGAAGGAACAGTTGGTTCTCTCTTATGCGCTAACGACGCGTTGTTCGCCCACGGAATTTTGTGCGCCATCATCCACATTGGGCGTGCTGCGTTGGTTTCAAATCCGTTTGTCTTTCTACGAATCCTTTAATATCGTGGATTCTCCCGGGGATTTGAGCCCCACGACCTGGGAGTCTGGCGCGAAGTTGATGTGTCTGATCCATTTGTATAAACCCGAATTGGTTCCAGAGCTAGAGCAATTCCTTCAACTTGTCTCCTCAAAGAACGCGCCGCATCCTTCTACGGTGTTCGACCACACTACGATCGAATTGTTACCTCGAGCTTGCGACTTACTTACAGCGCACTTCGGTATACAATCGGCGACTGATAACCATCCGTATCCTGGCTCCGCAAATGAATGGATCGCTTATTTAACCTCCGTTCACCGGGTGTTACGATCTCGACAATTCATCGAACCAAACCGGATCTCAGGTTCGTTTCATTTCGCGTTTTATCTCATTCTTGTTCGTGACTCTGGCAAATATTAGGTTGATGCACTATTATTGCGGCTTTCTTTAAACAAGTTTTATTTAACGAAAACAAAAACGTTTGAAAAACAATAACTTTGGATGACTGTTCTGGAGCAGTTTCACTATCTACTTCAGTTATTACTTTCTGTTTGCTTGTTGGCCGATTGATTCCACGGGCGAAGCAGTTACTGTTTTGTGTAGATTTGTCGCTGTTAGACACAGGCAGACAGCCACCACACATCCGGGAAAGCGCTAGACGGCCGTTTCGTCCTATTGGGACTCATCAGTAGCGCGCACCCGCCGAATCCTGCCGGATTCGAACCTACGACCTTACTCTTGTGAGTCAGCGACTTATGTCACTGAGCCATGGGTGACGGCAGCGGACCGCCATGACTGATATCTGACTGCGATATAGCGCGACTCATCCTCCACTGTCTTGCATGTTATGAATGTGCAGAGGACAGGGCTGGCCCCCAGAGCAACGACTTCCTTGACAAGCCGCCACCAATCGAGGTGGCATGTAAGCTTCTAAGGCGAGTACTGATTAGTTGTAACTGCGACGAATCTACACAAAACCTACTAAATCCCCCTACTACTTACAACTAATCAGTTACTGTTCTTTGACAGCGGCCACCCCTTTTTCCTAAACATTGTTCGCGGGCAAATGCTTCAGTTGTTGCTTGATGTGATAACCCCCTAGGCACCTCTGCGGAAGAGAATATGGCAGTTGAGGAAGCAGTTCTTTGGCCTTATTGGTGTTAGATTGGACGACACGAGGCTTGAGTAGGCCCGCGCAAACTCCTCGTCCAAAACAGAGCGGAAGGTGTCCGGATTTTCACAGATTTGCGTCGGCGAAACGTCCGAAACTCGTCCATTGTATGAAGGGAACGTGGTGTTTTGTGGAGCAGAAACCGAATCATCATCCACTAGGTAGTCATCTTAAACGGAACTTATTATTAATGGAATGATGACGGCTTGGGGAACTTGGTAACCCTGGTCAGAGAGTGGCTTATGAACTTTTTCACCCTTGCAGTTGATTGGCCACCAAGCAAATGTAGCCTATGATTGTGCTCCGGAATAATCCTGTAAATGTTATTGCTTTTGTTGAATAAACTTTTGTTCAATAAGTCGCAATAATTATGCATCTACCTAATAGTATTTGGTCCCAAGCCCCGTTCACTGTGCTAATCTTTTGGACAGTATACTTCTTCGATCGATTGTGTAACAGAGACGCCAGTTGCCTGTTTGGTATGTCATCATTTATGCTGAGTTTATGGAAACTTATCTTGGTGGTGATCTTTTGCTCTTTGCATGGTCGGACGGACGAGAAAGATCATCCAACTGCACACACACACACACTCACCGGCCGCCTTTACTTTTTCTCAATCAATTGCATCCATATCGCAAAAGAATTCTACCTGAACGAAATCGTGTTCCTTCATAAGTCACTCAAGATAGTTCGTACCTCGACCAAATTGTGCACGCACTTACATATTTGCGTACTGTTCGTTGAGTGGCTGCTTTCGAAGAAGTCAAGCACCATAGCGAACATTCATCACCATTGGATGTGCCAATCACTCCAACGCCTGTGCCACTGCTTCAGCTGATAATCCAGAGATCGGCGATCCTATTGGTGTGTATCTTATCTATTTGTATATTTGCACGTTGAGAGTTAAATGTTTTGTTAGATTGCATTCCAGTCTCTTTTTTCTGGCGTTGATTTTATTGCTTGTATCAGAGGATGAACTGGAACAAAGAACACTCTCAGCCGCGGAACCGAATCTTTGGATACGCCACCTAGACGACACTTCGTCATCTCAAGCGTTCCAACTCAGAGGAGACAAAAATATATTCTATAGCATCCCAGGGAAGAGGATACTAACGGACAATTACCATTATTGGGCGTATTTATGCGAATAACTGGTGGTGTACCACTAGAAACGTTTGTCTGTTTAAACTCGACGTTCAACTCTCTTATACAATTGTGAAACCTAGCCCATCAGGTCGACCGATATAAATAGGTTAGCCATGTTCGTTCATCGCTGCCTCCGCAGCTTAGCTCATGTATGGTGGGAGCACCGCGTGATCAACGAGCATGTTCTGCGTCGCGTATTTGGTGCAGGAAGAACTAGTGAACCGCTCGGCACCATTATATCACGCACCAGGCTCCGATGGCTGGGGCCGTGTTGCGCATGTCAGCACACCGATTCCCGCGATGTGCATTGTTTGCGTGCCAGACTTGCGGTTGGAAGACGGGAGGCCAAGCGATGACTTGGTTGAGAGAAATGAAAACTCTCACTTCGAAACTGGCGTCGTTTGATGCTTCCCGACTGCCTGGTTGGGGTCCTAAGGATGATGAACGCGTTTGGTTCGGCACACTTGCTGATATGGCTCGGAGCCGGCCCCAATGGCGTTTGTGTCGTGGGTTCCTTTGTCCATCCTCCTTGCTTAGCTCCCCTCTCCAATCACGATCTCGTTCGTTAGGCGTAATATAACTCTTTCTTTGTGTTACGGTAGCCGACTGCTAGCTCTCCGGAGCGATGTCCATCCGTTACTAGGATCTCAGCAAACGTGCCTCTGTAGTTTTCCCTTGTCCTATGTATTGCAGCACAATAGCTGAGGTGTTTTCCACTTGCAGCTAACGCGTTTGATGACGATGATGATGATGGTTGATTGATTGATGGTGATGATGATGACGATGGTGGTGGTGATAATGGTGGTGGTAGTGGTGGTGGTGCTGGTGGCGGTGGTGGTGGGGATGATGATGATGATGATGATGATGACGATGATGATGATGATGATGATGATGATGATGAAGAATCAGTTGGTGAAGTACGGCAGCTTTCATCCGGCAGTTCGCACACAACTGTCTGGGTGCTACATTTATATGAGCACGATTACACTATAAGTCCCTGCAAATGTGGCAGGCGGATGAAGATCATTTCTTCAGTCTGCTCAGACGGAATCGGTACCCAAATGACCGCACTGCGCTGCGGGGTGCCACAAACAACAAAACAACACACTACAACAATTGAAAAGAAAGTCAACTTGCCAAACAATGAAAGCATCTCCGAAATGAATGAGTGACTTATATTACCATCAATCAATGGAAACAACCTGAAGCAAACTCTTAAACTACCAGCTAGGATAGCAGCTACCGGAGTTGCGACATTGGCGAACTATGTGTCAACAGGTCGTTAGATGGGAAATTGAGTGCTATTGCTATTGTGGAAACACGGAACATGCAGGTACATTTACCGTACACAAGAACTAAGGCACTGTTCCGTGAATGTTGTGCTACTCAACTACGTGCATATGGGATGAAATAGTTTTGCTTTTTGAACCAAGTACGTTTGCGCGAGAACTGAGCGGGGTTGAGAGAGGCAGGCAAATCGGTTGACGTCTTCCGATGAGCCATTTCATAACTGGCAGTGATTAGATATTACTTAGCGTCGAATACACCAGACAGTTATGATATCCATCAAAACACCTGTAACACGCATGGCATTCTTATGTATTTGGTGCGCACCAACTCGCATGTCAGTCGCCCTTGACTGGCGAATAAAATCTGTCCACAGTGTACACGCCACCAGTTAATTCATGTACAATCACGGACTAGTAATTGCAGATCGCCTCTAGCCCATTAACCGTTTCACATTCGATGCAATGCCGTCCCGCATATAGGATACTGCGGCTAAGTTGATCGTAAATGACACCTGTTGTATTCAAGTGCAGTGTCTACCCGCGGATTAGAGGCAAGCAGCCATATATCGTACTAAGAATTAGCAGTACTGTTTGAGCACCGTTCAGTCAGAGTTAAGCCAGGTCACATCATGCGCTGAAGTCTATACTCGGAGGATCATCAGTCAGGTCGATAGTGTCCATGCGCAACAGCAGGTGCAAGGCGATTCGGCCGCAGTAGCCATAGTCTCACGTCTGAAGTGCTACTACGCGCATCGTCGAATGATGGCGTGCGTACCCACACACCGCGCATATGGCTGACCTCACACGGACGGTCAAGTGCATGCAGAGCTACGCACAAGACCCTTGATTGCCGCCCACTCACGAGCACACATAGCCACCGTCCTACGTGGGTTCGACCACGCGTGTGCGTCCTAGCTTGTGAGGAACTAGCTTTGACTATTGAACGCGATACACCATGTATGTCTCGGTTCAGTAACCATATTGGCACACCATGGTGATGAGGGTTCCATGTAGGATTGGACGCTTTAAAGTCGTTCATTCAACGAAAGTACGCCTTTATGTACGTGCGCGCACATTGCATGCAAGCCGATTGAAGCACGAAGTATCTTAAGTGATTTACGCAGGTACCTGATTTCGTTTGTGAGGAATTTGATTACTCTATGGATGCAATTAACTGAGAAAAATTATTACCTGATTGTATGAATTCTGCTTAGGCTTGCAGACTGACCTTTTGACCGGTCTTTGCTTTTGCAAATTCGATTACTTTGTCGTCTGTTTCTGGTAAGCTGGGACGTTACTCCAGCGCTTCTCTGTGTTATTTGGTCGATCAATTTAGAACCGCATGATGCACTACTTATATATTTGAATACAACTACATAAATAAATAAAGAGTATATTCCTCGACGGTGCGAGGCACAGTCCAACTGATTGGTCTGGTCATTATGTACAACGGGATCGCATGGGACGGATAATATTTCTTCGAGTTCTTTTTTCAGGCAGTTTCCAAACTGTTTTTCGGGGCTGATTGATCGGTTGCATCTTTCAAATAGATGGATTGTTTGATAATACTAATAAATGCAGATAAATCTAAATGTTCTGGTAAAGTAATACGGCCAACCGTGGATTCGTCTCCAAGGGACCTGCTTCCATGCAGGTTAGTCCCTCGAAAGGTTTCACCCGCACTTCCATGTCTGTTCTGACTGTGTGCTGGTGTGGCTTTAAATCAGATTTGCTATCACCAATTGTACGCAACTTTAGGACTCTTTAAGTATATATATATATATATATATATATATATATATATATATATATATATGAACAATTAGGCCATATAGCCCGTACCATCAATCGGTTTTTGTGTCAAACACTTTTATTATATTTCATCTGTTAGTTTGGAAGCTAAAATCCGTCACCTCAGGAGACCGACCCAGTCCTGGCCAACAATGGAGTAATGAAGAATACAGCATATGAGGAGGTAGAAGCGTAATTAAGGTAATGATGATAAATAAGAAATTCCTGTATGTTAATTCCGTCATAAAAGGCCGACGGATTTCTTGATCAAACTGTGCGGTGAGATCGCCGTAATAGGGGGGGTACTCGGATTATTGATATGCAAGGCAGTTCTGCAAGGAATCTTCAGGTTTGTCCGACGGTTGCCTGTGTTCACAAAATACAGTAATTGCTACCGCGGAGCACTGATAATTGCTATCTGCTTTTGGGCTGTTGCTGTCGGGAAAGTGGAAGAAATATTTAATGTTACAAGACATATGTAAAGAACAGAATAGTGAACGAAAAAACTGTTTATATCTCGACGATGTGAGAAATGAGTTGAGGTTGATCTGGTCTAATTACATAGATGGATGATCGAAAACAGTTTCTGTTAAAGTTGTCACAAGAAAATAGATTCCGGATCGATGCATCACTGGCAACTGAGGTGTGTAGGAATTGACATTAACGCATGTCATGAAGCAAGCACTCAGTAGTTTTGTGCTCATACCTCAGGGCAGGAAGGAGAATTGGTTAAAAATACGGAAAACGGTTCGTTCCTAAATAAATAAATGTTACGATGGTCGCAGACTAGAAAACATTCGTCAACATCTATTACCTGTATCTATGTTTTTTTCCAGGACTCAGTGTGGTACTTTCCTTTATTGTTATGTCGCAGGCCAGAATGGTTTCTTGAGGCCAACAGTTACAGGGTGTCAAATATTGAATACGGGAAGATAGGATGGTGTCGATTGTTAGTATATCTTAGATATCTGCCAGACCGTTTTCGTATGCCATCTCCTCCGTGACATTTTGTCTCAGCAGCTCGGTGGCCTTTACAACATACAACAAAGTTCGGATCTCCTTACGAAAGATTTCAGGTGGTTTACATTTTCGCATCTTGGACGGATGCCTGTTCCATATTGTTACGTACAAGTTCCTACGTGCCTGAGTTCTAGGCGTTTCTATTTTTAGCAAGTTGTGGCTGTCTCGAATACTATAATTTGGCTCATCTTTGAATTTCAAATCCATGCTTGGGGCATGACTTCGCTTGTGTATGATATCGAATAAGAGACAGATTAAATTTCATCCGTCTGAACCATATTGGGTCTAGTTTTATGTCTCCGCAGCGCTGTGCACAGTTCGAGAGGACATTCTCAGTGGACGTTTAGTGAACGATCTCTGCAACTTCTCCAGCTCCTGGCTATCAGCTTTTCTTGTGTTACTGTAGATCAACGCACAATAGTCTAAAAGCAGGCGGGATGGCTATGGAATCGTGCATTTTAAATGTTTTGTCTACTAGTCCCCAATGCTTCGACAAACTTTAGCGACTACATTTGCCGTTTGCTCCACAAAGTTAAGTGAGCCGGAATAGTGAAGACCTACGTCCTTTATTGCACGGTTGCACGTTATTGGTTTTCCACACAGAACCAGGGTACCAGGTGCGATTGTACAACGTAACAGTAGAGCACTGCACTTGTCGGTTGAGAATGACATATCCCATTTGCCGCGCCATAACTCAACAGCTTGTAAATCATAAACTGACGTTCGTGATGTCGTTCTTGTCAATAACATCAAAGGTGTAAACGATTCTCACCTCATCAGTGAATACATATGTGATATCGTAGTGTATTGCGTCCAATATATCGTTAATATACTATACAAAGGGTAGTGGGCCAGTAACGCTGCCCTAAACTACGTCACTCATCACTAGTCTAGGCTATGAATTTTGATCATTTATTCTAATCAGCTGAGATCGGTTTGAAAGGTATGCCTTGAACCAATCTAACAATGGGTCGCTGATTCCAACAGATGCGATTTTGTCTATAAGCTTATCGTGAGGCACACGATCAAATGCTTTCTGTATGTCTAGGAAGATCACTAGTGATGATTTCCCGCAGTTTAAGGAGAGAGTAAGATTGTTGAGAAAGGCAACGTGACATGTTACACATGAGCGTTTTTGCAGAAATCCATCTTGTGCACTATTAAGCAGGCCACTTGTTTCCAAGGAACCTGCCACTTTTGGGGCAATTAGTCCCTCCATCATTCTGCAAATAATGGACATGTGACTGATTTGCCGATAGTTTCTAATGTCATGTCTGGGTCCAGCTTTGTGACTTGGTATAACAGTGACTGTCTGCCACTGTGTGGGTACTTTGCCGGCCTTCATTGAAAGAGAGAATCGATTGAGCAGAAGGAGAGGGATATCTGACCCTCCTAGTTTTAGTGAGATTGAAGGATGCGCATCAGTACCTTCGTAGTTAGGTAGTTTCACATTCCTTCGTTTTTTTTCTATGTCTCGGAGTGAAAATTCTACTTTAGAGAGACGGTTGAAGGTTACGATGGATAAATCAAGCGGATGGGAATAGGTGATTTTGCTGAAACATGGACAAATTGCCAGTTCAAAGCCTCGGTAATGTGGCTAGGGTTACGTACGACAGAGCCATCGGCAAGCGTGATAAAAGTGCTTTTATTCGTCGTAGGGTTTCGGTGTTTTAAGAGATCAGCCAACTTTTGTTCTTTGTTGTTACCCGAAAGTGCATGCGTTTCCTCCGCCATTTGCCTTGAGTGACGAGGGGCATAGTACTTGGCTAAGAGTCGTTGTTGTTGTAGAACCAGTGGAAATCGTTCGTCCGTCTGTACTTTGACGAAGGAATTCCATCTTTTTGGGTGGTAGGCTGTCAGTATATTTTCGATTTATAGATTATTTACGCTTAAGCGGTGAGACCACGTCAAGACATATTCTGATGTTGCTATAGAACTCATTTGTAGGATCAGCAGTTAAGAAGAAACTGTCCCACGGGGATGATCTAATGAAATGTACAAATAGCTCCCTGTCACTGAAGGCGTACTCGCGGTACCATGTCATGGGTTTGTAGATGTTAACAAGGTTTGGCAGCGGTGAGCTAAACGAATGCGCGATCAGCTTGTGGTCGCTGCCGGGAAACATGCTTCGTACATTGGCGGGCTTTTCCGGTACACCATGCGTGAAGAGGTGATCAAAAATGTGATTCTCTCGATTTGGCGACCGTACGTGCTGAATCCAGCCATGGAAGTGGACGGAGGTAGCAAACTTACCGTAATTTGTAGGTGAGGTAGGTGTGCCCCAAAAAATATTCGGCGTGTTGAAACCGCCACCTGTGAGTTTGTAATTCGCAGGATGCTCAGAAGCTCAGTGCAATGCATTTAGTAATTCTAAAGTGGCTGTATCACAGCTTGGTGGGTTGTAGACGCAGCCGATAAAAAATCTTGTTTTGTACGAGGAGAGACAAAGACCGGGTCTTTCTGGCTGCTCAGTTAGGGGTCTCTAAGTGGGCAAGCATAGATGTCACTTCTGGTGTATATAAGGCATCCGCCGCCATGATTAGCGGCACGGTAGCTGCCGTAGCTGTTGTACCCTGCGATCTGGTAAGCACCAGACGACGTATTTTCATTTAACCATGTCTCAGTGACCAAGATAATGCGCTAGGGGAAATGAGTTGATCGTTCGAACGGTTTGAACTTTATTCATGAGTGAGCGGGCATTTCGAAGTATAACGTCGATGTTGTGTTTATCACGTGTTATGTTTGCAACCTCTCTAAATATGGAAGACAACGAGGAGAGTGGGCTGACCACGGGGTCGTTGCAAGTTGGGGGACAGCTTAGAGGCTTAGGGCCAAACGTATTGATTGATGGGATACACTCAGTTGATTTAGTGAAAGCAGACATGGTGGCAGGTGAGGGACCACCGTTGACTGGAAAAAAACGGGTGTTAAGGGTAGTGCAGGGGGGAGTTGTTAAGGGTGAACCCAACTTCCACTCGGATGGACTACTTCGTGTAACAAGCCATAGTGCGTTACTCTGTGGGTTCCCTATTGTGCTAGTCCATGGCGCTTCTGCTGCATTTGTAAGTCTACACTACGTACCCAAAAGAGTGGGGGTAGGTACCTTTGGATGATCAAAAGTATAACTACGAAACACTACCCTACTGAAAAACACATTGGATAAGTTAGGAATTTCTCGAATAGTATTGAGCTCACCGACCAGTGTTTCTAAGACGAGTTGCTCTGTAGAATTCAGTTTGCCTGGTGCCGGATAATTATGAATCCTTTTTGGCAATCTTACGGCTCTGACCATATGAGGATTTTTATTAGTTGCTTCACAGAAAGTTTTTTAAGGTATCTTGGAAGTCTGCGGAATCAGGAACATTGGATGCAAAGATACTGTGAACGCCTGATGTTCTCTCAGACCATGTGGGGTACTTAGGGATATTATTGCGTGATCTTGTTTGAGTTAACCGTGGAGAGACGGCTTCGGGCGGTATGCAAGTTGTTGTGCGTTTCTCAGTAGTACGGTGTTCCTGAGGATCTACAAAAATTTGCTTTCGGGTGGCTATATCTGTGGAACCATCATTTATATAGATTGATTTATGGGTTATCACACAGTCGCCTCCAACTAATGCCCTGGCCGTTAGCCTCGTGTTACATTGTTAAGGTCCTACATTGCTGTGAGAATTCAGATGGGTGGAGGATAGTCTAGTATACAGGTCTAGATCGACCTCATGAATGCTGGTGCTCAGCGACTGGGTTACATGGTCTTCTTCAGATTGACCTTGCGCTTGTTTTTGAGGACTGTTGCGCTTCGTTTTAGTACTCGAAGTTGTACGCCATTTGCTGCATCTCTTGTCATTATTTCAGGGTTAGTGGGTTCTACTGTACTAGTGGATGGGGTATTACATTCGTATTTAGGCATTTACTTGGTTGTTAGCACGAGATTTCATGTGCTCTGAATGATTTGTAGGTATCCTTGTAACCTGGTTCGCCGCTTCAGCGCAGAGGGTAGCGGTTTCGATTACTACTTCATTTGTACTTACCGAACAACCTCCACGTGGTGCCAGCTGGGTGGTTCGGGATTTTCCCATTCCGGCAAATGGTTCGGCGGCAGTGTTCCAGAACGTGATGGGTTTTCGCCTGGCAAGCGTTCTCCCTATAAAAAGCCCCATATGTCCGTCTAACAACACTGTGACGTGGCGGACTTGACTCGCCACTAAATAATGTCACTGCCCCTTGCTTCATCCTGGCGAAGCATTGTATTCCAGCAGTTATGCTGTAATTCTGGGGAGCATTGGGCCTCTGTTTGACAAAGGAACAAACGAAAGACGTATGAACTGAGCAATCAGTCACCGGCTCCCAATAGGCGCGATTCCCTGAATTCGCTCCGCTGCTTTGCGGGCAGGCTATTCAGCCAAAGGCTCGGGGTGGTGTCCCCTAAGTCAACACCCTACTTCGGCTTGGGCAACCGGGTAGTATCTTGCCCTCTGACGAAGCCATGGACTTTAATGAGTTGTGTTGTGTTTTCTTTTACTATTTCTGTACCTTGTTTTGAGTCCCATGATTTCTGATGGCTCTTGTCTATTCGTAGACTGTTGCTAAATATATATATGTACTAGTTTCTGAGCTATTGCAGAGAGGAGCTACTCAATCTATGTTGACTTCGTTACGATTAGTATGTTTTATTTGGAGGATGGTTGCACTACTCGTGCTAGTATGCAACTCAGGTGGTATGTTGGTAGTCGTGGTAGTGACTATGCCGCAACCAGAATTCCGAAGGCCGTCTGAAGGTGACAAAAGCTGATTTCGCCAAACTTCTCTTTGTAGTGGAGTTTTATCGGTCATTATCCCTAGTGTTTTGATGATGATGCTTTCTGCTATCTGCGCACCTTTTTTACAAACTCGTTTGCTACCAATGAATCACTGAATTGGAAAAGCAAGGGGCAATTTTTCGCTGATCTTTCATCCCGAGCCTTACACAGTTGCAACAGCTGCCTTCCATATTACCTACCTTAAGCAGGATTTTTTGTAGTGATTCCACAAGCAGTTTATCGAGTAGATTGAATGCTATTGCATTTTTTGAACATCGCACTCTTTTTGACACTTCTGTTGCAATAGTCTCAATGAAGACGTTGACAGGTTTAAGGTTTGGGTTTACCTTCGCTTGCAGCAGGACAGTCAGAGGTTCAAGTGTTTGGAGGGTTGTGTGCAATTAGTCAAAAGAAGCTAGTTTTATTTTGAGCCTATCCAGCTCATATTGGATAGACTTGAATTTGGCAAGTACGTCGGTCTACGGGTAAATCTGTTTATCAGAATTATTTATCAGCCCAGGTGGCTTAGCGAATTTTGGCAAAATTGGGGCCTTAGGAGCTGTTGAATTTTTCTGAAAAACCGTGGTAGAGCGTGTACGTCTGCTTGACATTATAAGCGACTGTTATAGATCTTTGACGATTAACGGATGGTCCTAACTAGGGGAGAATGCTATAGGATTTCTCTATGGAACGTAACCTGAACTACAGCAAATACTTCCAATTCAGAGTACTGGGGTAACAAAAACCGACCGTTCTCACATTTTTACTGTCTGGAGTGTTAATCAGAAATACCAGTTGGCTTAAACCTCCTTCCCGGAACGCTTGCCACGCGCTGTTGCTGTGGAGAAAATGGTGTATGTTTGTCGGTCATTTGCGGCACAGGCCATTGCATTTAGTTGTGCTTCTTGAGAAACTGAGGCAATTAAAGCCTCGCCTGTCATGTATATTTTACGAATACAGAAAACATCTTGTCTTCTTTGCTTTCCCAAATGAGGAACGGAACGTGTGCAGCCGTGTGGCATCTTATTCTCACGTCTGCTCTTTGTACTGGACTGCAAGCCCAAGCATCTACGCAGCAGATCTGCCTCTAGGGGCTTCAGTTATGAGTGGTTGGTCTGCAATTCTCTTCTATCTTATTAATTTCGTTGCTCATTTAAAGTAATAACACAACTGTAGGTCAATCTACCCTTTGCCGACAACGAAGGTGGTGGGGTATAAGTCGATTTTATTTGTATGCATGCAGGGATGCCTCCGAGGTGTTACTGGCCAATCTCATGGGTACCTCCTCTTCGGTTAGTCAACCATTTTTGACCCACTGATTAAACTCTGACCTAGATACTCTGGACAGCCACTTGTCGTCATCGCGTCACCAGCTATGTATGCATCACAACGAATGGTGCTAATGTTTTGGGCATGCAGTCAGCTCAACTTCCCACTGAATTGGAACTTTTTTAATCAGCAAGAAAGCTCCTCATATTTCGATTGGAGTTAGACGATGATTCGCTGCTCGGTCTATCTCACAGCCCTGTCGGAACACCGCGTGGCTGTCGAGTCGCATGTTGAAATACTTAGCCGATTCCACTACCCAGCTTGAGGTTCACAGGGTCTACCTAGTGCTTCGCTCAAAGTCTTACAGAGCACGGTTCGCACTTAGCGCGAGCTTCCTTATAGCCGGGCCATAGCTTAGAGGTAACGAGCTTGGCTCGTAATCTGACGGCGCGGATTCGAACCTGTGTGCGGGCATGCAGACCCTCGCAGTATCCTTAACCCACATACGACCGGTAGTGGCTGTGCGGCAGCGAAACGTCAGTACTGGGTACCGGCGTACTGCTGATGACTTTCTTTTTTTCCTTAACGCGAGAAGCAGGTTTGCAGTCGTCGTATGATCGCGTTCACTGTTTACGCCCTGTAGAGTCGCGAGACTGATCATGACACAGGGCCGTTGAAATTCCTAGAAAACTGTCACGACGATGTCATCTTTCTTCACATTACAGCTAGCTGCTTGTGGCCTCGTGGCGTCGGTTCCTTGTGGACGCCTGAATGTTTGTTTGGGGCATTTGGATTTTCTCTCCGAATTTCCCTTCTCCCAACTTACTGTTTATAGGCCCAGTAGTTTCTCTCAGTTTGTCTTTACATAACACTGAAGCACCTGTTGACTGTGTTGTCGTTATTGTTGTTGTTGTTTTTTATGACTGTGCTTCCTATTATTGCGTGCGCTACCTAGTTCAGGGAATTGAACAGTGTTTGTGTGTGTGACCGAGCCGAAACCACTTACGTGTAAGCAATCCGTGTACGTCGTCTGATCTTTCTCACCATGAGGTCTGGTTATTCAACTACCTGGCTGAATACTGTATGCGTTGATTTTACCGTCGCAGTTACAGTAGCCATGATACCGATCAGCTGTCGCAGGTTTCTGCTGTCCGGAATTCGCGTCTTCCGCACACCGACAATCCGGTTGCCGATACACTATGATAAGTGGTACTTCGATTCCACGCATCTTCATCCATCGTCATCCCAGTCATCCACGTGGGGCAGCACCACACACACACTACTTGCCGTACTCCGAATAGTTTGATTGACATTCGCTTAAGCTTGCATTTGATGGAGGGGGTACACTCGTTCTCTGCATTCTTGACAACATCGGGATTGTCTCTACGACGCACTCCACTCCGGTAAGCTGGTCCGTCATCCGATGACAATGGCTATACCTTTTCAAACCGTGGGCCACCGTGGGTATGCACATTCTTACAACTCTGTCACCGCGTCCCTTTGCATTTGAGTAGATGTCCATAATCTTGTCTGATTAGAATCAGCGAACCGTTATTATCTTTCTCTCCGGGGGGTCAGTCCTCTAAGGAGTTTGTCACGACACGTAGTCCATCGCTTCACCATGGTCTTGTTTGACACTTAAAGCGTTGTGAAGGGACTGGGCTAGATAGTGTTATCGTAGGATAGTTCAACACTTCACGAACTGTTCAGAGTATCTTGCCAATAGGAAATCTGATTGCTGTCTTTCAACTAATAAACTCTGGAAACACATTGTGAGATGATGACTTCGTCGTTTGATGCATCTGATAAACCTAGCTTTGCAAAATAAGCGCCACCACTGAGCTTAGCAAATAGTTCTTCTGAGTTTTTCTGTAGGTTCATCGCAGTTAGACACAGACAGAGTCACCACACATCCAGGAAAGCGCTAGACGGCCGTTTCGTCCTATTGGGACTCGTCAATAGCGCGCACCTTCCGAATCCTGCCGGATTCGAACCCACGACCTTACTCTTGTGAGTCAGCGACTTATGTCACTGAGCCATGGGCGACGACAGCGGACCGCTATGACTGATATGTATCTGCGATATAGCGCGGCTCATCCTCAGCTGTCTTGCATGTTATTGCATTTCTTCGCTTTACAGATTGCTGGACCGCAGCGCGTTCGACGTTAGGGCGGTATGACTGTCAGAGGAAATAACCAATTGTTACCTGAGAGCGAACTGAGCCGAAGTTCTTCACCATTGATGAACAACCACATTACAAAAGCAGCTCTGAATGAAAGCTGTATATAATGATTAGACCTAGTTAACTGAGGAGTGTTTCATCTTTGAGAAATATACATTATTATTATTATTACCCAACGGGTACAATGCCCAGGGAAGTGCTGAAACAATCGGCTTAGGAGAGGAACCAGTTTGGTCCAGTAAAAAAAGGTAGCCGCTGAACAACACGCAATCACATGGCCTCAGTTACTGCGATAAACGCTGAGCGGGCGTGGCCGCGACCCGCAGCTAGACATCGGGTGCCGGGTGAACGCAGCCGAGAGCAAACGCATCACACCAGCGGTAAAAACTGCACTACAAAGTGCGCGGTGGCGTAATGATAAGAATAATGTCAGTGTAGAGACGAGATATTCCATCAGTTGTCATCAAACGATAACCATACAGCGAGAGAATAGCTCAAGCGCATCAGTTATGGATGAGAATCGGAGGCGCGTAAAGGGATTAGTCCCAATTAACCATTACCACGATTAGAACAACGGTGAAATGAAAGAAAAACGAATTTAAGTGAAAGACATTAGTGAAAGAAAACGTTATTTTGGCCGCATTCATCTAATCACAATATGAGAAAAATCGCTGGGCAGCAAGGAGAGAAATAGAAAATGATCGGTGTTTGCTATCGCTGGGTGTCAAAATATTGAATGAGTGACATATTATCGGAAAGAAAGAGTTGGGCTGAGGCTGATGGAACACCGATTGACAGCAAAGTTAACAGAAACGTTGTTGACCGTATATAGAGTGGAACTAGGTACTTGTACGTACACTCACAAAGTGTTGAGGAGCAATGACAAGCTGATAGAAAAGTCGAACGCCCTAGTGAAAAGGAAAAGGACTGCTGAATATCGTCTACTTTGTACCATAGCGTGCTCCGTGAACCAGGCCACATAGGCGAATAAGAATCATATCTGACAGTGGTAAAGTATTCGGCCCGCTGCCTCGAGTCATAAATAGATGCGTCCGATCCTCACACAATCATTATTTGTAATACGTAGCTAATGTCCGCTTCTCTAATTGTGAAGAAAGAGACCAAAGTATCATCAACATTGGCAGTACATCAGTCATCTGAACTGATGCTTCACTGTCGTACAAGTACGATGGTCTAGCGGATGAGAAATGATAAAAGAAGAAGGTACTATAAAACCTAAGTGTTCTAAGCAGTCAGGATCAAGGCGCTTACACTTTGTCAGCAACACACAGTCAGAAACAGCTGGTTATGGTGCAAAGAAAAGACGACAACAGCGAGACAGCTTCCTTGACGGTTTCGCTATGCCGTGTCATAATCAACCACTACCTCGCAAATAACTCAGCCCCAAATACACTGAAAAGACGCAACCCGGCTAGGAAAAGAAATTAGACACAGTACTGGTGTCGACTGAGAGCCGTGTCATGTAAAGGCATCAGCAGTACGCCAGTACAAACGCTTCGCTGCCGCGCAACCACCACCAGTCGTACGTGGGCTAAGGATACTGCGAGGGTCGCCCTGCTCCTACGCAGGCTCGAAACCGCGCCGTAAGTTTACGAGCTCGTTACCTCTAGGCTACAGGTCGGCCATGTCCTGTAAAGTCTCGATCGAAACACAAGGTAGGTCCCTTATACAACCGTATGCTATACAAATAGTTGCCAGTCGTATAAAACCGATTAGTTCAAATCTCACTGTACTCCTGTTGGTGGGGCCGGAGGTAGAGTGCGTGGAGGAGCGCTGATGTGCTGACAGATTCGCACTAACTCCAGCATAACCTCAAATGAAGTGGAGAACCACGCACCAACCAGCATCAGCGTCAAGACAGTGGTGGATGACTGCGCCCAAAAATCGAAAAAATTCTCAAAAGTGGTACCATCCTGCGCTTGAACCACATCTCAATGAAGCCCCACTGAAAATGTGGGAGTTCGACAACCTATCCAGGAATACGTGGTTTGAGATGAAGAGTGCACAATGAGAAGCAAATACCCGAGGATCTTGCAATACATTGCTCATCCATGGTGCGTATATAGCATTGGCCTTTGTAGTCTATTCGACGTCGGCTGGTAGAAATAAGATGATGCTTAGTCCGAGCAAAGGACATACAAAGGAGAACCTGTCCCGACTATCGGTGACAGCTCAAACCATCTGCCTCATGATTGATGGGATCGTCACAGGAGCTATTGTGAACAGGCGCATCGACGAGATCGATGTGCTAGTGAATCAAGTACTGGATTACCATGAGCGAACCATCATTCATTGGTCATGCTAGTGCACCCGGTTTCAAATCTCATGGAGCAAGGATCAGGGCTACGTGAACAGAAGCGCCTATCATAAGAAGGAAGGTCGACGGATTGGACTGATTGTGCAGAGAAAGGACCATTTGAGACGGTGAACATTGCACACATATAATTCGGTATCGATAGTTACATTGCATTGGCCTAGTATCCGTATCAGGTGGACAGTTCGTCGGTCGTCGATATTCCCTAAGATAGCCCTGGTCAAAGTTCCGTGATGCCGCAAATTGATGGCCTCCACACACACTGGAGGTTAAGTGGGAAATCCCTGTTGGCGCAATAAGGTTTGGCCATTCATCGCTTCGGTGTGTTTTCATTAGATGAGGCAAAAATACAACCGGAGTGAAATGCATTCACGCAGCCATGAAGATGACGAAGGGGGCAAAGTATAAAATAGGCGACCAATATGCTGTGCTCCTTACCTTGTCTTTGGATCGATGGTGTAGTCGGCAAAGTTCGAGGGCATGTTCTGTGGAGTTGTCTGGCTCAGTCGCTGGTATACAGATTCGCGCTGAGCGAGCACTTGCAACGGATGCAATCCAGTGGCCAGACGCGAGACGGCCCAGGCAGCATCTAGGGCGGACAAGAATCCGAGCGCACAGCCACTCCCAGTAGGCCAGAAGGGCTAGATACACGGAGGAAGAAGAAGGATGACAAGGGGGATGAAGCAATGGTGACGTATTTGATACGCAAAAGTGGTGTAATGTAAGGGAGCAAGAAGCGCACGCCATACGAGATATCGGCTGTCTTGTGGGAACAAAAGATTTCAAATGAGGTCCAGAAGACAACAAAGGGCGATGGATGGAACTTGGCTTGTTTCAGGATGGAGTCACTCGAAGGGTTTATAACTGTCCCGATGTGACCCCACAGCAAGAATTAGCAGTTGCCCAGGAGCAGCGAAAGGGGACAGACGCCGTCGCAATGGTTGACGTCTCGTCAACACTCGCAGTCGTTGCAGCCAAATAGAGCATATCTGGTGGGAATAAACGTCGAGAATGTGGCAAAACACGTCTACCCCGTGTAAATACAGCTGCAGCTCAGTCAAACGTAGTATCGGCGGTCATTGCCGAGACTGGCGGAGATATATTGACATTACAAGCAGAAGTTGTACAGATCCCCATCCGGTAGCCCTACGTCGTGTTCATGAACGAACGGAGAGGCAGAAGAACTCAAACAGCTCATGCAATGAGAAGCCGATGTCGGGTCTCATGGGGCTGATTAGTGCTGTTGGAGATCCCCCAGAGGTAGCAGCAGCAGGGAGGCTGCACTTTACAGCCAGTTCGAAAGTAAAGGTGGCTTCAAGCGCAAACACAAGGTTTGGACAAGTGATCAGAGCAACAGGCCATACACGCTCATGATGGTCATTTTTTGCCGCATGAGAGACACATCCAACAGAGCGAGATGACTCACAGTGTTTCTTATTCCATGCTACGAAGACGGAAGGATCACTTTTGCACGCGTGTCAAACGGTCCTAGTCCCAACAATCCCATACCCAACAATTTGCTCAATCTGACCGTTGGACTAAGCCAGAAACGAAAGCGCGAGAATTTTGCGGGGCAACGTGATAGCACGATCTATCGAAAGACACAACCACGTGTAGGACGATGTCAGGAAGGTGGTTGTAAAAACTGGCAGCATTTTACAAAAATGGCGACACCTCACCTCAAACAATCCATCACCGACCAAACATTGCATCAATAGATGCTGCTTCCGCTCCAGCATTCGACACGAGTACTCAGCTGCGAAAATGCGTGTAAAATCGAACACGTCCACATCCGGTTGCCCGCGCGCATTGATTGCAAAATCCAATCGCGGAAGCTGGTTGCGGGTCACGTAGTTTGCAGTCTCGCGTGCATATGCTTGCAACGCCGAATGGTCGATGTTCTCCGAACAGAGCAACCGCTCGGAATCTTCTCGGTCCTGGGGAAGTAGAAAAGGAAGGGTTGAAATGATAACCTTACAACCAAGCTCGGATACGATGCGTTGAAACACAGATATGGGGAATTAGATGAGAAAAATCAAATGCAGGTCGGGGAAGACTGAGCGAAATATGTACGATTATGTACCTTAAAATCTGCGGACTTCAGTAGTCAGATGGATAATGAAGATACTATAAAATCGTCATGAAGTTGTGCGTTGTCACTGAGTGCAGACAGTAGTGAATACACAAACACACAGCGCCGACGCGTTTGCATGTAGACATTGTTGCCAACCCAAAAAGGCTTCTTCTCCGCGTGGGTTACAGTTCCACTTCCGGTGCCAAGCCAAGCTGGTCCATTCGGTTATGAGAAAATAGGAACGCCTTGAAACTGAGCACCAATGCAGTGGCCGGAAAAAGACGGAGCGCGAAGTCAGAGGAAATTCGCGGTATTTATAGCCTCATATTGATCGTCGAAGTGCTTTTTATCTCCTTAGATGTTAAAAATAGTACCACGGAATTCTTGAAGGTCCAAGCGATCGATAAATGAGATCAATTGGCAAAGTTGTGAAAGAACAAGTGGGGTGGACCAATAGAAGGCACATCAATGAGCTGCTCCTACACATGTGGTGTGTGGATAATTGGAGGTAAACGATATTGTAGCGAGATCGTGAGGCGCCGTTCTACGTTTTGCTCACGTTGAAGGCCGCAGAAATCAACCAATAGGCTCGTAGCTGGTGTTTGCACGTTGGAGAGATCAATCAGCTTGACAAATGTAGACATAGGAGAACTGCTTGAAATAGGGAAATGGTCGGAAATAAGAATAGCAGTGGTATTGTATGAATGGAAAACATGGTGGACGCGTTGCAAAGACAATGCCGTTACTTAGACGCCCAGAAAGCACTGTTCAGGTTCGATAGGGACACAGTGCGGAATCGGTCACCTGATGCTCAACAACAGCTCTCCAGTTTTGCGTTAAATCGTACGATGAGCTGTCTCGTAGATTGTAGAAACACCTCGGAGACATGGCAAATGTGTTTGTCAACTGTCCTCTTCGAAACCAAATTAGCATCCTCGAAATGTGTAAGGAGCAGTCGCGAAAAGTGCAACAAAATGCACTTCGTTCAGCTCGTGGACTGGCCCAATGAGACTGATAGGCATGTCGAAAGCAACAGTTGTGAGAAATGCTGTAGAGTTGTTTGACACGGTGGCTTGATGATTAATGCCAGACACTCGTTCGCCAGACCGATGCGCCTTCGATGAGGTCGCAGATCATATACATGGATTGCATCCTCGTCAACGAAGCGAGGTGACTTCAAAGAGCGGTCAGATGACGGTAAGTTCACAGCATCAAGGAAATCATCTGGTGAGGAATTTTCAAAATATAACGGATTGCAACCAAGCTTAAGCTTAATCATAACACCACATACATACACTGATGGGCTGGATATGCGCCTCATTTTCGGGCACCCAAGGTTGTGTTCGCACATGTTGACGATGATCAACCGTTGGGGTGCCATGAATTGGAAGCGCAAGGTGACGGACGACCCCAGAGATCGCTTACGTTACTTTTTCAGTTACCGTGTACTCTGAACCTCAAGGGATAGAAACACTCGTCAGTGACGTATATGCACGCTACAAGCCTCCGTACGGTAACACATAGTGTGGCTATCTACCTTTAACGCTGGTGTTGCTCGATGCTGTTCGTGGGAAATGACGACCGTCAGATATAGAGCTGTTCGTTCTGATTAAGTCGTGGGCTTCGCCTCATAGCACCCTACTTCGGCCAGGGTAATAGAAGAAATTGGCCAAGGAGATAGAATACCGTTGAGTCCTCGCTTAATAGGATGCAAATACTCCGTACCGTTCCATATTTTCCAGTTTTTCTCCATTAATGCAAAACTATCCTGTGCGAGAAGACCAGTAAACTACCGAAAATAAAAGTTAGCAGCTAGCTAGTATGGTGCGTGGGAAAGGCAAGAGACTCAGAGTAATACTCAGTGTCCTAAGGAAGGAAGGAAGCATTTATGTGGAAAAATCGAAGAGAGCTCCCGATCAAACAGTAACTCCGACGCTGATAGTGGATGTCAAAGAGCGAATGGCTGATTTTTGACCGTTTAAAACATACAACTTTGGCTTTAAATGATCTCGAGATTAAAAAAGCCTCATAATTGTCTGAACGCCTTTCCTGCACTTTATTCTCCAATGTGATCTCTTTCGTGAACAGGGTTTATAGCAGAGTAACTTGTCTACATGAACACACATTTTGTCGTGTGTATGTGTAATGTGTGCCGATCGCCAGAAGATTGGATGCATCATTTGGTATGTCAGTGACTATGAAAATTTAATGTACCGAGTTTAGGGCTCTTTGCCAGTCAGGTTGGGAGCGTACATCCATGGGACAAAGAAATTCCAATTCCAAGGGCTAAGAGAACAGTGTCGAGTTAGGAGCCATCACAACTATATCACAGTGCGCTCCTCCAAGCCAGGAAGAAAACTCCGTCAGTCAAGTGGAAGTGACGAAGAACACAAGTGGGTTCGAATACCGAGTAAATCGCACAAATCTACAGCGGGTAAACAGAATTGTAACCAGCGTACAGAGGACGTTGCGAAGTAACGGTGGCCGAAGTTGTGGAGGCCACCTCCCTTCGTTGAGTGGTTGCTCGATTGAGGAAGACTGGTTGACGGACTGCCCTAGACGACACTATTAGTCAAGCATTAGATAGGTAAATTGAAAAACAAATGTTCAAGGGAATTCGACGAATTGGTGGGACTGGAGTTTCCCAAACACAGGGATGTGGGGACGATAGGCACCTAGATGCAGCTGTGAACTTCAAAACCTTCATGAGAGACTTGGCGACAGTGCCCAAAGCGCTGTACTCAGGATATGATGGTAACTGCGGAAGTACCGAGATCAGCCGGGGGACAGCAGTGAATGGTGATCTGTGGGGTGATGAAAAGAACCAAAGCTACCGGGCTCATGGACGGGATTGAGACAGGGGTATCGCTGCTCAATAAGACCGTGAGATCACGCAGTCGGATCGCCATCGGTGAGTGTGAACACAAGAGGGAGGTCACTGCCAATAAGGTGAGAAAGGTAAGGCAAGTGCCGTTGGGCCGGACAACATGAACATGTGTACACACGATTTGTCCGCCGTGGATACACCTTGGTAACACAACATGCACGATGCTAGTCACGTCATCTGAAGGCCATGAGAAGAACGAAACATGTGATTTGTTGTTTGGACAATGCAGTTCGTTGACCTTGAATGTTTACTTGTCGCGATGTAGCCACCATTCTATTCACAGGCACAGCAGCGAAAACGAAGCTGCTCGCTGCATTCGCGAGTCTGATGGTGTGTGTGATCTCAGCAGGTAGACACAGAGCCAACAGAAAACCATGGAGATCAGAGGATAAGGGAGGAGTCTAATGGTCAACAGGAGGTCCAAGTTTGGGTTGTTACGAGTGATCAATAAATGCAGCTACTCGTTGAGAATAGCAAACCCAATTCGTCAAGAAATGCAACGGTAATTATGCGTCAATAAATTGAGGCTGATGAAGTAGCGGTTGCGCTACTCTTGGTGCGCGACGAAAATGTTTGTTACGCAAAACGAAATCCGAAAAGATGGGGGAATGAAAGAAAAACGGCCAGTTCAAAAAGGATAGGAGCAATACAGTCGAGTGTAACAGCGTAACTGATCTCGTTACTCCGCCAGGTAGAACAGCGTTCCTAATCACAAAGCATTCATACCACTTGGAACGATCACGACATGCGAAATTCTGGCCATTTGAGGCAGCGAGGTCATTGCCGAAAGGCTCCAGAGTATGGAAAGTGGTGGAATAGACGGAAAAGAGTTTCTCCTCTCTAGAACACTGCTATCAACACATTTGCACTTTTGAAATGGGGTGATACTTCATGTGACACAGAAATGCTACGTCGGGGTGGCATGCCGTTTCTGCGAAGTATGTATAAGACCAAGATCCGAAGCGCTTACTGCATGGAGAACTGCGTGCAAGAAAGCGAAATGTAGGCCAGCCGAAACTACTTCATCAGAGCAGGATCGATATGGGTTTATCTCAAACTATTGTGGACCATAAGGTGTTGGAAAGGAATGACAGTGGATCGATGTCAATGGCCAGTTGCCCAAGTGCACGAGAAAGGACTGTTGCATCAAAAGGAAAAAAAACGTCGGATTGGAAAATGTTAAGTGCTGACGGAGCCCAGTAGGTTCATTTCACATACCTGATGCCGTAGACCATTGAAATCGCGTGTCACAACCGATCTGACCGAGTAGGACATCAAGGTAGCCACAATGGGCCGAAATCGACGAGGAGGCAGCCAAGTTGAATGGACACTTGTCAGCGCAGCAACTGCATGCCCTTTTCATTTTCATTTACTCCAACCAAGTAATGCAGCAGATATGGCACGTGCCCTATAGTGTTGCTCAAGTTGGGCTGTAAGTGTTGCTGCGGACTTATATTTTCGTTAGTTAAACATGTTAGTATATTGGTATTCCCGATCTGGCCGCGCTTCATGTGAACGTTGACAAGATGCCTAAGTGTACAAAACCGTCACTTCGATTATTGACTCGAGGGGACTGCTGATCGTCGCTGTGGGAGACCAGATGCACAGTCTTCGTGGACGTGTTAGGCTCAAACAGTGGTTGCATCCAGCGTGGAGCAGACTACGGCCCAGCCACCGCTTTGTGTACGTCTGATACGCATGATTCCCCACATAGATAGACAGGAATGCTACTGCTGCTGCTGTGCATACTGAAGGATTGTTTGGTAGGCTCCGGTGATGAAACGTAGCTCTCATTCACACGCCTCTCGGTCTTATTTATGAGGGTTTACAGTGGATATGGGATGTGTGAGTGGAGTTGTGGGTGGTGCAGCGCAAGCTACCCATGGTCCCACTGTAGACGCAGGCGTCCTGCGACTGTCTCCGTGAAGGCCACAGTGACAAGCAAATCCGGACACGGATGAGGCCAAACATAGTTACAAGACATCCTTAGTGCCGTGGCGTTAAGGAAGTACATCCATATTGCCAGGACGCATAAAGTGCCCTCAAAGGAATAAAGATATCTGCATTGCATACGGTTTGGGATATCGGACTACACGGCTGAATTCAAGTCAAGTCAAAATACGCTTTATGAACCCTAATGGGCTGATTTTCATGTTGGGACTAATCGGAGAAGTACGAAGATCGTGGTACAATATTTCGGATATCCCCATCTGAAGAAGACAAAGGAAGTCAACTTCAAGGTAAATTGTAGTCCAAAGGTGAAATTTCACGCCACAATTCATGCATACAATGGTTCCGCGAAGTCACACACATACAGACACTTTCAAAAGCTGTGGAAAGTGTTACCAGCAGAGCACGGCGGTCCAATACTAAAGGATTCAGTCAGAAGCTGCGGCGGAGTCTCCAAATGCGATCACCGCTGTTTAGGGGGATGTACAAAGAAGCACAAAATCGATCATGGAGTGTAGAATTGTGGGAAGCTGATCGTGCTTGACAAGTACCTGTTTCACATTCAGTCCCAGTGGTCCGCCTTAAGGAAACTCGTGGTATAAGTTGAGATTGAGAGACGCAAATCTGAAACACGTCGGACCTCCAAAAACCGACGATGTACGCTCTTTTAATAACGTGATACATCTTCTTTTGTCCCTGTGGCTGACAATCATCTCGTGGGCAGTCGCCTGGGTGTAAGGAAGAGCAGAACTGGAAGGCCATTTGAAATACTTGTTTTGTGACTGGACCGCGAGGCGCAATTTCAATGTGGAGCGTGATTCGCACTGAAGATAATAGTGACACCTGAGCCGATTGAACAAAAGTTTTTCAATAGTGCACACGTGGAAACATTGGTTGCGAATACAGCAGAAGTGTCAGTACAATATGTTCATATTCAATACAGCAAGAGACTGTACCAGCAGACTGGAGCCGCTCCGTCATAGTTTTAATTTGTAAGGAAAGCTCACGTTCTGTCTCAATCACTGATGAATCAGCCTGATCCTAATTGCCTCTAAATTACTAGCGTCTGTCGTTCTCCAGATATTGTCCGGCACCCGTGAAAGCCAGATTCGTGAGGAGCAAGCCGGGTTTCGTTGAAATCGAGGCTGTATTGACACCTTTACTTTGCGTTAGGTGTTTGGAAACTGTCATTTTTATTGCCGACCCAACGGTTCCTTCATTTCACTGGATCGATGTGCCCCATTGGATTGTCTAATTAAAAAAGATGCGACGATAGACATGTAAACATTATCAGAGCGCAGTACGCGCATAGTTCGGGCAGAGTGAGAGTGTACGGCACTGTTGCTGCCCTTCAGGTTCTCCAGTGGAGAGACAATGTTGCCAGCTATCACCTTTCCTTTTAACTCCACCATTGACGAAGTCATGGAAACGGCGTTTGCCGAGGACGAACTACAAGGTGTGGAGCAGCTTCCCGATGAGCGACTTCTTGACTCTGATTACGCCGACGATATTACCCTTTATCAGTGACAGCTCACAAACGTGCCAAGCAGCACTGGACAACTTACCACTGGCTGTCAGTCAGTTCGAGCTATGCGTTGCAGCTTCGGAACACAAAGCCTCTCCAATGCAGGGATCCACCCCTGAGCTGACCCTTGGTGATGACCAGCTAAAGTTGTTCAGAAATTGAAGTATCCGAGCAGCTATAGTAGCGCCTTTAGTATAGAAGATGGAGGTTACGAACCCTATAACAAGTGATTGAGGCGCAATTGTCAATCTGCGCAACCTGGGGTGTCCGCTCGACATCACTCTCGCCCTGAGGGGCAATGTACAATGCAGCCGTACATTTGCGCCTCCTGTACGGTAGTGAAACCTGGCCCATTAGACCGACAAACGTGAAGTGGCTAGTTACTTTAGATTACAGGTGCCATCACAGTTCAGTTAACGTCTGGTGGAAACACCGCGTGAGCAATGAACATCTTCGGCGTCGCGTGTGTGGCGCAGGAAGAGCGAGTGAATCACTCAGCACCAGTATATCATACAGCAGGCTCCGAAGGTTGTGTCACGTGCTGCGCAGGCCATTACCCCGACTCCCGCGACGTGCGTTGTTTGAGCGACAAGTGTGTGGATGGAGGAAGAGGAGGGAAGGCCAAGCGGTGGTTTGTTCACGAGGAATAAAAACCCGCACTTCGAAGTTGGAGTCAGCTGGGGTTTCCCGACTGCCGAGCTGGGGTCCGAAGGATGATAAACACGTCTGGCTGGATACACTTTTGACATGGCGAAAAGCTGACGTTTGTTTTGTGGGTTTCTTTGTCCCTCGCCTTTAGCCCCCCCCCCTTCAGCCGCGATCTCACATAATACGTAGTATGATATGTAATAGCATAATGCCTCTTAGTTGCCGTATCCTATAACATTTGATATCCTTTTTGTATTGTGGCACATAAGATGTGTTGCACACCCTCAACTAACGTGTGTTGAGCATGATGATGTTAGGTCACAGCTGCGTCGTGTGCACAGTTCCGTGGGCCGGACGTCACAGTTCGACTAAGTCAAGTCTTAGTGAACGGTTTCTGGACACACAATCTCGGCTTGTAAAGCCGAATCGCGATGGTCTCAGCGGATTGAGGTAGCCACCTACGGCTGTGCTTTAGTGCATTGTCAGTGCTTGATGAATGACCTTGAACGACAGCCAACTTTGTGACATAGTCTGCGACGATGAAACGCGTGGCTATAGAGGGTGGTTGGTAGGTTTTCGACACCGACCCACGAGCCAGGCCGGATGGCTTTTCCTCACTCTGTCGGACAGGAGCGTTGCCGTAGGAGCAATGTAACCAGGTCCATAGGAAGGGAGTGAGTAAATGTACATCGATCTGGTGAAGACGGGTGTCTTGTCCGAGAGAGTATATTAAAAATTAGCACCAGACCATAGGCGCAATTGTTTTCGACGATTCTGATCAGACCATCACAATCATATTTAAGGGTAAAATAAGGAACTGAAATCGACCCATTGACGCAAATCACACAGTCCATTAACGGTTCAGTGAGGGAGGCTAAAAGTTGACCTTTGACCTGACAGGTCGATTGCACGGTACCGAGCTTGATCTGTGGCAGTCGACCTCAGCATCGTTCGTTCTAGCTGGCCAGGGAAGCTGTGGAGCATGGATCAACTTCTTTTGCGAGCATAAAGAAGGCTGAAACAACCGGATGCAAATCGATTCAGCTGTCGCGAGCGCACGGAGGCGCAAACCTCTTGATTGGTGCTGGGGGACCCTGTAAATTATCCTGAAGGCACGTCTTACATCAACTTGGTGCCCAGTGTCCACAATATGGGCCAAAACGGCGCCGCTAATGACCCCAGTTCCCCCTTGACGCAACCAGCGTGGGCGGTGCTCGTTCACGCATTTGAACAAGTGCCGTGTCGTTCGATCGATATAAGTAGCGTCACAAGCGCACTTGAACTGACAAATAACCATAGATGAGGTCAGCAATGGCAGTATATCATTATTGCGTGAACAAACAAGTGATTCAGTAGAAAATGTACAGTTTAGCTTGGCTGCTGGGAAAGTCGACTTGACTGTCGCTGAAATACTTTTGGTCAGGCGCTCGGCAACGGCATCCCTATTAAAAAGTAGTCTTATAAATAACTCCTTCTTCGCCGCGGTTAAAATTGGTACCGGCTTGCATAATTTTTTTCAAAATTGCAACAAATCTATCAGGATAGCTATCCTCTTGCAGCGTATTCTTTATAAAGGCTAGTTCACATCATCCAGGGTGTTCTGTGAGCAAATTCTACCCGGCTCTTGTGAAAAACAGCGAATTAAGTTTCGCTTGTATCTCAGCGGGACTACAGGAGAGAATTGAATCGGCATCTTAGCTGCTGAAAAAGTATACACAAGGGTGCGTTTGAAAGACGACGAGTGCAGATTTAGGCATCAATTTCATCCCTGCGCAATAATTGTAGAAAAATAGACCTATCCTCTGCGCCGGGGGTTATATGTTGATCGTAATGCACCACGATTAATTGAAAAGCGTGCAGTTCGAGTATACTCTGTCATTTCGGTCCATTAAACCGAGAATTAAATTACGATTTGAATTAGGCAGAACGAATTCGTGGGAATTCGTCTACTGTCCATTGCAATTACATTTCTGTACACGGCAAGTCAATGTACCCGAGTGGGTGCATTTTACAATATAGCCACGGCAAAAGTGCTAAAACAATATTAAAAATGAAAAAGTGTGCAACTGGAAAGTTGCATCAGGAGCACAAGTGTCACACGAATAAAAAGTCCCGAATCTGCATTTGGTTGATGGTACATTGTTGAAACCCGGTTTTTCGATCCGGACGAAGATCCATCAGGTCACAAAACGCCTTCCGGTGATTTGGCGCAGTACGCGCGGTATCTCAAAGTACATTTGAAAAAAATCGGCGGAGGACAGCATCAGTGACGTTGTGACTAGTCTAATCAAAGATGTGAAGAAAAATTGATGAAAACGGATAAATCCGCAGCGGATGCAGGAAGAGCGATGATCCAGAGAAAAGACAAGATCCGAGTTAAAGGCAGTTCATCGATGTGATGCTGTATCGCACAACTACCCAGTTGATCCATGGCTATGTGGAAAATACCAGTTTGTTCCAACAATTTCGGAGATAAACTTGGGGGCTGCGTGTGCTTGTTTGAAAAGGTCTTCGATGTTTCGAGAGCAGTGAAGGAATATTAAGATGTCGGCGCATCGGCCGCAGACTTAGAATCGTGACGAGCGGATGAGCTCACTAGTGGTGGTAGTCAGTTCAAAGAGACAGTGGCTATGGTGAGAGCTACGCTTCTACCACGAGTCTATAGTAATCCGGCATATGGTTCGTATCGGTCTTGACAGCAGACACGCCTATCACGCTAGTGCAATTCAACGCAGACGCCCTAAATGGGAAAAAATGAAACGCCGTCGCCGGTACTGTAGTGAACGAACCATTGACAAGGAGAGATACAAGGTCAATTGGAAACCCGCATCAATTTGAGCAGCAGTGCGCGGAGCGCAATGACCTTATGGGTTATCTAATCGACAAAGACATCTCTCAATAGGTTGATACAATAGGCTGTCCATTGATTGCAGGAGCAATTGAGATGGAAGCCCAAAACAAATTGGGTCGGCTTGCGTTTGGGGCAAAATCCTCTAATTGCTGGGGAAGAGAGCAGGGCTCTGAAGGCGGAAGAGATCTGCCAGTACTGATCATGGGGAAAGGGTCAGCAAAACCCGTGCAGGACAGGACACACTGCGTAGTATGTAAAGTCAAGCGCTTCAGTGAGTACGTCTCGAATCGCGGTAACCGCCCAGATTATTGCAAGTTTATTCCATACACATCATTTGTCAGTAATGACAATGAAGCCTTGGATTCCTGCAAAAAAATGCGCTAAGGATGACATCTCATCATCACACACCAGCTAGTAGACTGCGATGGGACGGTGCCTTCAGTGAATGACATTGCGCAACTCAGAGGCGAACAACCACATTCTGCTCCGTGAGACAGATAAGCAACATATCGTACGCCGGTTCAGTCTGAACCTCTTTGTGCACTGTGTATGTACGACGATGAGTTGGTGCCACTGGAATAGAAATGAGCTAATAGTCGGAATATCGCTATCATTAGTAGCAGTGTGGGGAAAAAGGCGGTGACACAGTTGAGAGAAACGTGAGGACATCAACGAACCGATGAGTAGGTCATCAGTAGGCCGGAATGAAATGGCGTCCACGAAAACAACACACACAGAACAACTCTTCCCAGTAGATGAGCGACAAAGGAGACAAGAAGTAACCGACTGACCTGCTTCAATACGCCCTTGGCTAAGAGGCTATGCTTGCACGCCGTCATCACGAAGTAGTGCGTCTCGTCCTTGTAGTACACGATGTTCTCCAAATCGATTCCAGTGTCGGAGGCCAAACGAGCGAAAAATTGTTGATTGAATATGCTCGCTACTCCACTAATCTCTTCCACCTCGGTCTCCGCCTGCGTGCGATAGTTGACGAAGTTAGCAGTGATTGCGATCGCCAGACGACATCGAAGTTCCTTGGAAGGAAACCCTGCGTGATGAAAAGTGTAGTGAAAGAATTTGGTGGTGATGGTTGTTCCAAATCAAACTGAAAATGAGTAATTAATAGGGGGGAGGTAAAGATTGCTACAAATTTGAGCATAGATGTTCGGCCGTTTATGGAGAAATAGGCCACCATGTGAACGCGAAGTTCAACACGGCAGTAACGCATAAGTCAGGAAACCGTGAGCCGCCATGGCTTAACCAAATCGATTGTTGACATTCCCAGCGGCCCAGCAGTCTCAAAGACGGACTAATAACAGTTGGGTGGCGGGTCCTAGCCCAACTGAAGACGGATGACATGTACACTGCCAACGACTTAAAAAGAATGAAAAGGCAGTACAGTAGTGTTCTAGACGGGTGGTACCACTCACACTGAATTTAGTTGTGATGATTTAAATGTAATAGTCTTCAAAAGTTCCTATGACTGCGTAAAAGGTTAGCAATGTTTATAACTAGTAAATGAAAAGTTGTCCAGAGACGTAAGATCCCCGAAGAACAGTTTGCGGGTCTTGTGGAACCTGAAGAAGGTTAAATATACGCAGATGAGATGTGGTTGCTGGTGAAAATCCGATGCAGTAGCAGATTGAAGGTTATTTCAGAATGAGCAGCTCAAAATGTGGACAAGAAGAGGACAACAAGGAAGAAGAGGAAAATACTCCTGAATCGTACATTTTCCGACCAAAGTAAACTTCCGTGAACCCGAGGTTTGTGTGCTAGCCACCCTGTCGGTTCCATGTCCAGATTAGCCTGTGGTTAGTGCCGACCAGCCCGCCCTTACGGTGTCAACCCATCAACAGTTTGTGGGGCAGGGGCTGTTGCGACAACAAAGCATCGACCAATTGGCCGATGCGATTATCATAATTATTAATATTATCCTAACAAACTAAAAGCCCCAAAACGGATGAGAACAGTGGTGTTTAGTTAAGATTGTAAACTTTGGTCTGTGTGCCTAGGTGCAGTGGAGCCAGTTGCGATGACATACTTCGTCAGGGAAAAGATATTAGTGAAAACAGAGGAAGAATGGGAAGGCGACTAGTCGAGTCCGAAGTGAGGAAAAGAATAAAGGAGCTTCACTGACCCCATGACCGTGTCATAATCGTTAAGGCATCCGAGAATCGATGTGGGGCTAACTTCGAGGATCCCATCGGGGAAAACAACGATTCCCAACCGAATATCTCAACAAATCTAGAGGGTTCTTCTTGCTCTCTAGTTATCATTAGCAAACCGCATTCAACTAAACGCAGTACTGGCAATGAAACTATCGAAGCAGTCGGTTTATAGATATGCGGACCACATGAAGAGCTTACCCAAGAGACGATTCCAGTGAGGCAACAACCGAGGAGCTTCAGCGTTGGCTCTCACCTGGATGGAAACGCTACCGGATATGGCCAGGCATCGTACACAATGGCGAAAGCGCTTTGAGGACTCCGTACCCTTGATTGCCTTTTCTCCCAACTTGTTTCCTGTTAACTAGGTGTGGCGGCAATCCGCCAAGTGATTATCGGTAAAGCGTCGTATATGGTTGGCGGCATCTGCTATCGGGTTTGCCTGTCCCTGTGGCCAGCCATGGGATGCCTGCGCCTACAGAGGGACCATGGGTGGCTTGCGCTGCACCACCCACAGCTCCAACCACACACCCCATATCCAGTGTAAACCCGAAGGAATAAGACCGGGATGCAATTTTTTGGGAGCCACGTTTCATCAACGGAGCCGGTCCACATTCCATCACAGGCAAACACAAGCAAGCTGTATTTGGGAATCAATCGCACACAAGGCGGTGGCTGGACCGTAGTCTGCTCCACACTAAGTACATGGAACCACTTTGATCTTAACACGGTCACAAGGACCGTGCACCACATCCCCTCCAGCATATATATATATATATATATATATATATATATATATATATATAACATTCCACTTTAATTGGTTTGTTCTGCCTACCTGAATAATCTTCTATTAACTGGCCATGTTGCTTACCCTAACTGTGGTTATCTTCGTTAACTTTATTGAGTTTGTGGCTTTATTTGAATAACTTCTGGAAATTTATTAAAACTTATCGCGGATTCGTTGCTAACCCAATTAATGCACATGCTAATGTAGCGAAGAGTTAGGTCTGCATGGTCGTATGCTTTAACAGATATATTTTATTTCGTAATGTCACCAAGTGATTGGCTGTTGTTTGACATCCCCGGTGTGGCTGCGCCTGATGTGCATGTTGACAAGGTGCCTACCTGTCTATTACCCACTACCTCGTCCATACTGCCTACGGAAGACAGTTGATCGCTGCTGGAGAGGACGAGGTGCACGGTCCTTGTGGTCGTGCTAGGATCAAAGAGTGGTTCCATGCACTCAGTGTGGAGCGGACTACGGTCCAGCCACCGCCTTGTGTGCGACTGATCCCCAAATACAGCGTGCTTGTGTTTGCCTGTGAAGGAGTGTGGGCCGGCTCCGTTGATGAAATGGGGCTCCCAAAAAATGCATCCCGGTCTTATTCCTTCGGGTTTACACTGGATATGGGGTGTGTGGTTGGAGCTGTGGGTGGTGCAGCGCAAGCCGTCCATGGTCCCTCTGTAGGCGCAGGCGTCCTGTGGCTTGCCACAGTGACGGGCAAATCCGAAACCGGATGCCGCCAACCATATATATATATATATATATATATATATATATATATATATATATATATATATATGGCGGGAGAGCCTATGGTGCGCTGAGGCTGGTGGTGGCTAGATCCTGACAGATGGTCTACCCACTGCTGCTACTGCTGCGCCATAGTCTCATGTCCTGGGCGCCTCCACGTGGCGACCGCTGGGTGGGAGTTGGGTTTCGCCCTTCTCCCTGCTAAGATCCAGGACACCAATCCGCATGAGTCGGCTAACTGACCATGTGCTAGACTCGCTGCCTTTCGGGTGTTCATTTAATCGAAGGCTTTGGCTGAGGACCCGAGTCGTTCTCTTGTCAGGATTGGGCGCCCTGGCAGTATCCTAGTCCATCCTCTCCGGAGGTTAGGAAGTGGTCGATGGCCCACTTCCCGTAAAACCTAGCCATGGGAGACAACAGGTTTACGGGTGATATTCTCAAAGCTCGATTGGCGTAGAGCACGAGGGCCACGCATTGTCTCTGACGGTAGGAGGACACCTCCGGGTGTTCAATGGCTTGCCACTGCCCGCCTCAAGCCAGGCAGCCCCTGGTCAAATTGGTGCAAACCCGCTAAAAACCCACCTGCGTCTGGCCGTGGTCGCAGGTGCGTATCCAATTACGGTCGCAAAACATATACAAAACGTTCCAGAACCTCAAAGGCTGCGTGTGACGGTCGTCAAGCAGATCTCAATCTGTCTCTGCAATCACATTCCCGAGCTGGATCTGCTCTCCACTGCCTTGTGGGTCAGGCTATTGAGCCAAAGGCTCCGGGCGGAGTCCCTCAAGCAAACCTCCGAATCACCCACTGCCTTGTGGGTCAGGCTATTGAGCCAAAGGCTCCGAGTGGAGTCCCTCAAGCAAACCTCCAAACCACCCACTGTCTTGTGGGTCAGGCTATTGAGCCAAAGGCTCCGGGTGGAGTCCCTCAAGCAAACCTCCAAACCACCCACTGCCTTGTGGGTCAGGCTATTGAGCCAAAGGCTCCGGGTGGAGTCCCTCAAGCAAACCTCCGAAGCACAACGACCACCTTGCGTGCGATTGCCCACCAATGCAATCGTATGCCTGCGCGCAAAGCACTCAGCATCGGGTGCTGGAACGTGCGCACACTACTGGACCGGAACTCGAGCGAGCGCCCGGAGCGACGCACTGCACTGGTCGCGATGGAGCTGGCGCGCTACCACATCGATATTGCGGCGCTCAGTGAAACTCGGCTCGCTGAGCAAGGTAGGTTACATGAAGCAGGTGCTGGTTACACATTCTACTGGGTGGGGAACGCCGTCTCAGCACCACGTGAACATGGGGTCGGATTTGCGATATCCGATCGCCTCCATGGCCAGCTGGTGGGTGAACCAACGGGCATCAGCGCGCGACTGATGACTGTTCGCCTACGACTCGGAAGAGGTAAGTTTGCTACTTTTATAAGCACGTACGGTCCGACCATGAGTTATCCTGATGACACGCGTGATCAGTTCTACACTGTGCTATCCTCCGTGATACGGTCTGTGCCGAAGAGCGACCGACTATTTCTGCTGGGTGATTTCAACGCGCGCGTTGAGCGTGATGCATCGGTGTGGACAGATGTTATCGGTGCGTATGGCATTGGTTCAGCGAATGCGAACGGTGACAGGCTGCTCTAACTGTGTGCCACTCATGGCCTGACGATCACGAACACTCGGTTTGCACTGAGTGCGAGTGCTGTAGCAACCTGGACGCACCCACGGAGTGGTCACGCTCACCTGCTCGACTATGTCGGCGTACCTCAGCGTGATATGAGTGAAGTGCGCATGACACGTGTACTGCGTGGAGCTGAGTGGGGCACTGATCACAAGTTGGTGCGGAACAAACCGTACATATATTTTCGTAAAGATGTGTATTGCACTCCAACCGAGAATCGGCGTAAGTTTAACATTCTCTCCCTCGGTACTGTGGCGAAACGTACTGAGCTGGAGAATGCGATGGCTGCACGCCTGTGTGATGTGGACTGCATAGCCACAGTGGGCGACCTGTGGCACCACATTCGCGATCAGGTGACAGCTGCTGCCGAGGAGACCATCGGGCGCGCAAACTGTAAACGGCCTGATTGGTTTGATGACAACAACGCGACGATTGGCGCATTGGTGTCGGAGAAGAATGCAGCATTTGCTGCACATGCTGCAGACCCCAGTGACTTGGGAAAGAGCAGTCAGTTTCGCAAACTTCGACGGCGACTGACCCGAGAGCTCCGTCGCCTTAAAAATGCATGGTGGACGGAGAAGGCGAAGCAGATGGAATGCTACGTCGAACGCCGCCAACACAAGGAATTCTTTGACTCCTTGAAGGCGGTGTATGGACCGAGATTGGAGCCGCTGAGAACACTGATCGATGGTAGTTCAGGCGCTACCTGCACCCAGACTGCAGACATAATGCAGGTCTGGCGGAAACACTTTGAATGTCTCTTTAACAACCGTTCAGAGATCGACTGGCCTACATTGAACGGTCTAAAGCAGCACGATGTGAAGGCGGATCTGGCGGATACGCCGACACTGGATGAGACGCAGAGAGCACTTGCTCAGCTGCGAAACGGCAAGTGTGCCGATGCCAACGGGATCCCGCCTGAAGTATTGAAACACGGTGGACCCGCGTTGTTGACTGCGCTGCACCACTTGGTGCAACGCGTGTGGATTGAGGAGGAGGTGCCTCCTGAGCTGAAGGATGCCATTGTGCTACCACTGTACAAGGGCAAAGGAAGCAAGCAATGTTGCACGAATTATCGTGGCATCAACTTGCTGAGTTGTGTAGGCAAGGTGATTGCCCGAATCCTGCTCAATCGCCTCGTGAGTCAGATTGTGGAACCTAACGTGGCGGAAGAGCAGTGTGGATTCCGTTCGGGTCGCAGCACTATAGATATGGTGTTTGCGGCTCGTCAGTTGCAAGAGAAGTGCAGAGAACGACACCAGCCATTGTACTCGCTTTTTGTTGATTTCACCAAGGCATTTCATACGGTGAACCGCGAGGCATTGTGGCTGGTGTTGGGTAAGTTTGGTTGCCCGCGTAAGTTTGTAACTTTAATTGGATGTCTGCACAGTGGTATGCGAGCGAGGGTGCAGCTGAGTGGAGAGACCTCGGATGACTTTGCAGTTGTCTCTGGTGTGAAGCAAGGCTGTGTCTTAGCTCCTGCCCTGTCTAATATCTATCTTCATGCAATGTTGTCTTGTGCTTTTGATGCCGCTTGTGCTTACCGTGTTCGTGTGGAGCACCGTATTGATGGTGGGTTGCTGAACATCCGTCGTTTCGGTGCGAGAACTCTAGTCTGTGAGACAACTATCCGTATGTTGCTGTTTGCTGACGACTGTGTGTTGTTTTCACACAGCGCGGATGAGTTGCAGCACATGACTAGTGCTCTGGCTTCGACAGCGGCCAAATTCGGGCTCACCAACAACACAAGCAAAACTGTCTGTCTCTTTCAGCCTTCACCGGAAGTGCAATCTTCAATATTGCCGCAAATCAGCATTGGTGCTGAAGTATTGGAAACCACCTCCCGCTTCTGCTACCTTGGGAGTGTGATATCGACTGATCAGCAGCTACACGTTGAGTTGCGTATTCGCGTGTCAAAGGCGGCAGCGGCATTCGGGAAGCTTGAGTACCGAGTGTGGAACAACCATCAGCTTAGCATTGGCACGAAGCTGATGGTGTACAAATCCATGGTACTGTCTGTTCTTCTATACGGCAGTGAAACGTGGACGATGTACCGTCGGGATGTGCGATATCTCGAGCGGTTCCATCAGCAGTGTCTGCGACGAGTTTTGCGGATCGGTTGGGGCGCCAGAGTCGCAGACACGGAAGTGTTGCGCCGAAGTGGGATGTATGCAGTGGACGGCATACTTTTACTGCGACATCTGAGATGGCTCGGTCATGTGAGCCGTATGGATTCGGCGCGGATACCGAAACAACTTTTATACGGTCAGCTGAGTATTGGGAAGCGGCACGTGGGGAAACCAAAGTTACGTTACCAGGACATGATAAAAGTGAGCCTCACACGTTCTAATCTTGAGTGCAGATCATGGGAATCGAAGGCGGTTGATCGTGGTTCATGGCGCGATCTAATCACGAAGACAGTTGCTGAAGTGCGGGAGAAAGCCCTCATGCATGCAGAGAAGAAGCGGCAGTTGCAGAAGCGGCAAGCACCAATGAATTGTACTCCATCGACATCGAGCGCATGGTGCTGTAGAACATGCGGTCGCGAGTGCCTTAGTCAGGCAGGCCTAGTGAGCCATGAGAGAGGTCACTCGGGACCACTGCCGAAGCGACGACGGGTCCCGCAGTGAACGTAGGCAGCACCGGCGCAGCGTTTGTACGTACGCTGAATTCGATTTACTAACCGCATGCTTGCATGCTAAGTCTCTTTATTTCAGGTGGTGGGTTTTCGGTTCTCACCTAATGCCTTTCTTTCTCATATAAATGTCTAGCGGGCCATGAGCTATGCCATTAGGGGCCACTACAGAAGCGACGACGGGTCCTACAGAGAATTACGGCGAGCCGGCACAGCGTTTGTAGGCACGCTGAATTCGATTTACTAACCGCGTGCTTGCATGCTAAGTCTCTTTATTTCAGGTGGTGGGTTTACAGTTTTTACCTTAATGCTTCTCTTTCTCATATAAATATCTCCCTGTACTCTATTCCATTAACTTGCACACCTCGCCTAAGCCAATTGTATTCGATTTCCATAACATTTTTGCGTTCGTGGCATTCCGTGAACTATACTTTCTGACCTCGTGCACTTAGCTAGGATTTGTTTGTAATCAACTTATAACATATGCTACTTAGTTAAGGTATATATCACCGTTTCCTTATGCATTAATCGAGTTTTTCTCTTTTTCTTTCTCTCTTTCAGGTGCTTGGCTGTTGTTTGATATCCCCGGTGTGGCTGCGCTTGATGTGCATGTTGACAAGGTGCCTACCTGTCTATTACCCACTACCTCGTCCATACTGGCTCCAGGAAACAGTTGGTCGTTGCTGGAGGGGACAGGGTGCACGGTCCTTGTGACCGTGTTAAGATCAAAGTGGTTCCATGTACTTAGTGTGGAGCAGACTACGGTCCAGCCACCGCCTTGTGTGCGCTTTATTCCTAAATACAGCTTGCTTGTGTTTGCCTGTGATGGAATGTGGACCGGCTCCGTTGATGAAACCTGGTTCCCATCTGCATGCCTCCCGGTCTTATTCCTTCGGGTTTACACTGGATATGGGGTGTGTGGTTGGAGCTGTGGGTGGTGCAGCGCAAGCCATCCATGGTCCCTCTGTAGGCGTAGACGTCCTGTGGCTTGCCACAGTGACGGGCAAATGCGAAACCGGATGCCGCCAACCATATATATATAAATATATATATATATATCCCGTTGGAAAGGAGTAATGTGACAAGGCATCAATCCGACGGTACCAGAAACGTCTGTATACAGCCTAACATAGATGAATGGAAAGAGGGGTGAGCCCGGCGGCAGTTCAAAAGCCAAACGGTGCCGCTATTACACTACAGAAAGCGATGTGATTGTTAACATTCCAACCTTATTGAATGGGGTGGGGGAGAAATCGATGACAGTCAAAGTTAGGCAACCTAATCGGTGAAACAGAGCGTGAAGGCAGTTGGTATAGGGAAATTGTGCCGTTGGATTTCGGTCCTGTAGTTATGAGGATTACCACTTTTATACAGTCCAACCTGCTATGGCGACCGGCGAAAAACATCTCCAAATGTTTCTCCTATGAGTAATATCCCTATGGATAAACCTGTCAATGGCGACCGCCTGTCCAAGACGACCACCTTTTGTCGGTTCCTTGAGTGGTCGCCTTAGAAAGATTTGACTGTATATATAAATAACAGACAAAAAGGAAGTAATCACTTAACCCCGAAAGCCAGTCCGGATGGGATCTTAGCAGCCCATAAAGTAGCAACCCTTCTGTTTGGGGGGACATTTGGCGAAAAAAATGAAACATACACCAAGTAGTTATTTCTCAAGGCAATAGGAATAGGACAGAGGAAATGGGTGTTTCAAACTAAATGGAACTGGATACCAAAAAATAGCTTATGCATAGCGGAAATGGAGGACGGCGTGTGTTGAGACTGCTTAGTGTGAAGATGATATAAACCAGGAGAAAGGAATTACTTCACAATACACCGAGGCTTAGATTGAGACAGCAAACCGCAATATGAGAGAACAGTGGGGGTAGTGTACCCCAAATAGCTGCAGTCCCAATACACATAACGTAACTCTTCATGTACAAGACACTACACGCTTCGTTAACTCTACCTACATTAAACCAACTCGCTCAACCAGAATCGAAAATCTAACGAAGCAGCAATAACTTCGACTGCAGATGTCCTCATAACGAGCAGCACAATCAACGCAAAAGACCAGTTTGCTCAGGTTGTAGACAACTCTACAATGTCCTGAACTTGGTATCGGTATAATTGGGTGCCGAGAAAAGAGACGGATCCCTGAAGTATCGATCGGTTTTGAGCGGAACACAGAAACAGGTTCCGATGGGCACTGAGTTTCAGTGTCCGTAATTTACTGAAACGACGTCTGGCAAAAAGCCTTCGAATCAACCGGAATGTTGGTGGATGGCAAAGACACGTGCGATGGAGAAAGCTAGTGCTATTGGGAACAGCCGAGTGCTATTCCAGCTCATCTGTAATACGGGTCCGATAAAGCCATCAACTAGCGAGACAATAGGTGAGAAAGATGAAGTTGATCCATACCCAGAGTCGACGACTTAACCGTTGGGCGGAACATCTTGAAGAGCAGTTCGGCAGACCTGCTGCGACACTGATGCCTCCGAAATGCCTGAGCCGATGTGAGAAGTAGATATCATATCACCCACTTTGGAAGGGATTAGATTTCAGCGTCCCGTGTTGAAAGGAAACAACGCACACGGGCCGACTACCTTCCTGCATTTTGCTGAAAGATGGCGGTGACCCCTTGTTGACTGGACTTGCTTTTTTATTTAACACGATTTGGAACTGAAGAGATGACTTCGAACTGACGGCTGTCAACTGTCGTGCTCATTTTCAAGAAGAGTTAGCGTATTGGTGCGAAAACCATCGAGATATTAGCCTTGTTTCCATTGCATCAAAACTCCTCACGGGTATCATTCTCCGATGACTTATTGGTCTCCTGAGAACCAATTCAATGAAAGCTGGCTTCCGCCCTGGCCGTGGTTGTATCGACCACATATTTACTCTTCGCCAAGTTTTAGAGCAGAGACGCACATACAGACGACCGACTATGGTGGTTTGCCTTGTGTTGAAAGCCACTATCGACAGTGTTAACCGCACCAGCTTGTGGCATTGCCTATCCATGAAGAGCGTGCCAGCTAAACTCCCTTCCATTCTGCAGTCTCTCTACCGTGACTTCCGAGGCTCACTAAGGGTCTATGGGAAACTATCCCCTGAGTTTCCCACGACAATTGCGATTCGCTACGGTTGTCTTATAACTCCTTACCTCTTCAACTTTGTGATCGAAATGATCACGAGTGATTCCCTTCTTTCAGACTCCACTTGTGTAGAATTTCTTCCAGGTGACTGACTGACAAACCTGAAGTGGGCGGACGAGATAGCTCCTTCTGGGTCTAATGCAGCGATCATTAAAACACTACTGTACAGTCCTGTGCGTAGCGCTGCATGCGTCGGCATGTGCTTTGCACTTTCAACGTGCAAATGACTACTGCAGCACTGGGGCGACACAACTATGGTTCTAGCTATCACTGAACAGCCAGTGGAAGTGGTGGGTCGGTTCACTTACTTTGGTAGCTATGTAACCTCTAGCGGTCACATCACCGAGAAAGTTACATCGTGTATCAACAAGGCCCGGATGACCTTCCAGAGTCTCAACCATCTATGGGGACGGCGGGGTATCACCTTGTCAATGAAAGGTAGGGTTTATAACGCTACGGTAAGGCTGGCCTTAATGGATGGATCAGAGACCTGGCCAGTTCACGGTAAAGACAATAAACGCTTGGCCGTGTTTGACCACCGGTGCTTGCGGAGCATCGCTCATGTCTGGTGGGAGCATCGGGTGAGCAATGCTGAGGACTGCCAGTTGGTTTTTTGTAAAAAAAACAAACCTGGCACTTCCGTCGAGTGTTTGCTTAATCGTAACCTCCTACGTTAGTTAGGTCATGTCCTCCGTATGCCCGTTGAACGGCTTCCTCGGTGTGCATTATACGCCGTAGTTGCAGCAATTAAGGCGAAATCGCCAAGTGGCCAGTCCATGACGTGGCATGGAGGCATGAAGAAATTGACCGAGAGATTTGGTCAGACTGGTGCGTGCCATGTTCGTGGATGGGGAATCGGGATGGTCCACACCAATGTTCGGAGACCGTATCACATGACGCAGTCACACAATCAGTGGCGTTTCTGAATCCGGTTGATTGTATCTGTTGGCTAATTTTTCGTTCCATTCTGATTAGTCTAACGCACCTCTTTCTTGTGTGCATTTTTTCTATAATCACACTATCTTGCTGCTGCTATTAATTGTTATTCATGTGATGTCAGTCATGACAACTGGAGCTACCGCACTTCGGTGCTCGGATCATAGTTGTTCAACTGGACTAAACTGAGAAAATAGACAGCAGGCAGTTGCACAAATGGAACACACCACAATCGCACGATGACTGACGATCAACTGTGAAACAGGGGGTGAGTAGGAAGGGAGAGCAAAGTTGCTCTAGTACGGTCTAAAGCGAAGGAATCTGAGACACAAACGAACCGGATCCACTCGCCATGCGGATAAAATACCCATGAGTTAATCTATAAAGCAACTCAAAGTGGACTGTTAGGTTTTGGAGTGCCCGCCGTGTAGCTGGATTGCAACACAGAATGTAAATTAGGGTCAGGGTCTAGTTTGAAGGAAACCCCTGCCGGGGTTGGGAGAGAGCAACCAGAAACACTACAGCCTGTAGCACAAAGGTAACGTGCTTGTAATCTGACGTCGCGGGTTCGAGCCTGCGTGAGGGACCGGGCGACCCTCGCAGTATCTCCATAGACCACGTGCGACCGGTGATGGTTGCGCCCCAACAAAGCGTCGGTACTGCATACCGGCGTAGTGTTGATGCCTTTCTTTCTCTGTAACCGTGTGCAGCAGATCAAGTTGTCTTGACACACACTGCCGTAAAAAGCCCCCACAGAAATGAATAATGATAGTGAAATGACGAAAAAAGTAATAAAATTAGTGTATGAAGTATGGGCTGATGACAGTAAAACCATGTGAAGGAACGCAAAAACGACGCAAGCGTCGTAAGTTTATCATATCTGACAGCGATTTCAAGCAAGGACTAGGTTTAACAAGTCAATACTCTTTCGCTTATACGTGAACCACGAAGTTATTCGCATAGAATTGGCAAGCAGTGCGCGAAGATAGAACAAGCTAGTAATTAGGCAAAAGAAACGACCGAGGTAGTAGGTAAGCGGTAAGAATGCGACCGACACAGTAATGTCTGGTGCCGAGGCACCAGACGCCGAACTGCAAAGTTGCTCACTGGGTCCTCCCACCAAATGTGAGCAATAATTCGTAGGGACATCGGAGTGGTGAAGCGCAATCAGCTCTCTAATATCCCCAAAGCGGATCCATACAGTAACAATCGCCCCAACGCCGCATAGCAGAACGTTTTCCCAAAGAATGAAATAAGGGCAGTGATCACACGAGTGGAGGGCCGGAAGACGCAAACGCTTAAGCAGACCAGGCTTGCATGAGAGACCATAAAAGTGTTCAAGGGAGTGGAGATTCATCGTGGAAAAAGGTGATAACAGTTCAACAACAAGTGAACAACAAGACTCGAACGCACAAACCATGCCTCACCGATGCAACTTCGTTTACCGTCCGCACCGATGAGAACATCAATCTCGTAGTTCTGTAACGCGACCACCTCGGGTTCCAGTCTTACGCGCCATCCGACAGTTCGACGCGAATGTCCCAGCTCCGAGTGATACACTGTGCCATTCGTTGAGGGTGTGTGTCTTCTCCTTACGTGAGAAGGATGGTCTGCCACATCTCGAAAGTGCCCGTTCATAAGGGGGGCGCTGGAGGAGGTGTCTTGATTGACAAACAGTCGATTAGGCACATTCAGGTTGAACGAGTCGGAAACATCTAGAGTAGGTTTGGGTGCAAGTGAGATTGATGCAACGGTCAGAGTTCAGAAGCGGATACAACTGAGGATCTGATGAAAACGAAACCAGTGGTTTAAAAATGGCGTGCAAACAATGCGCATCGATTTGGCCGTGGGTATCCTAATAAACGCGAAAGCAGTGGTTGTGAAGGTTTCATTGCAGCTGCCTTTGAAGTCAGACACAGTCTACCACATGTGCGGAAACGAGCTAGAGATGTCGTTGCATCTCATTGGGATGCGTTAGTGGTGCACATCCCGCGCCCTCACTGGGTACCGAACCCATGACTTCGCGGTGCCCGCGATATAAGTCACGTTTAGTGCTTTTCCGGATGTGTGCGAGACCGTCTGGCTGTGAGCAAATTGTAACAGACCAACTCTGGGTTACATCAAATTTCCCACTCATAAGAAAGCAATATTGCCATATCCAGAATAAAAACAGATAGAGGTAATGGTTGAGACGATAGAACTTAACTTGCTTGAAGACAAAACGGGTAACAATATGGAATATGATTAGGTATACGATCGAAGAGGTACGCCGAAGGGCTGTTGAAAGCGTAGCTTGATAAGTACCAGTTTTTGCCAACGTAGCATCAGTACAGATCAATTGCTGGAGATGCAGCGGGAGCATGATCCACATGCGTCGTTCTGCTGGGTAGCGTGAGCGTAGCGAAGTTGGGGACGATGCAGTACAGGGGGCAACCCTAACATACGGACAGCCCCACTTTAGTAGGAATATAGGTAATCGACTATATACAGAGGGCTCCATTCAGCCAGAATGGGCGCGGTAGCTGGTGGAATCGTTGAGCGGAAAATAGCCTAAGGGGTCCGTGTGTCTGAGCGCGCAACAAGTCTGAGCGACAGCACACGATTCACGCGGTTCGGGACGTTAAAGCGCGTTGGGTGCTTACGTAGACAGCGAAACGTCCGCCATGTCCCGTGCACAGACGTGTGCTGTGACATAGAGACTCGGCACGCAACAGTCCGAGTGCACGAGGCAAAAAGCAAAAGTATGCATGAATGCGTAAAAACCCGCGCCCGATCAGGTAGGTTGGAACACCGGTGTTTAAAGGTGCATAAGAGGAGGACATGATCAATACTCTCGGGTGACCTGTGACGACGTGGTCGTGGCATTCCTAGGCGCCCAGACAGCGTTACATGTGATCGATGTGCGTGGCACGCCGTGTGTGTGTGACGTCAGAGTCGTTGTCACAGGAAGCAGATTGTTGGTGTGGCTGGAGTGCCAGTTCACGAGGTCAGCGTAAAATTACATGACTGAACAGCGTGCTATCCGAGTTTGGACAGTCAACCGACCTACCTGGACCATCCTGCAGATAACAAGACAAAGGAGAACAGCCAAATAACACAACAGTACAATGCATTCGCAAATCCACTGTGATTCAGCGCTGCCGACACGTATGATAGATCGCTAGCGACCGTTGGTGCATCGGCTTTCATTTGAGCGCTCAATCGTTAAGGGGTCTGATAACGCAGGAGAAAGGGTTATCTTCGATAGCAGGTTGATAGGATTGCATGTGCTCCGGCGTGATTATAAGAGCGGGCGTGTATGGTAATTCTGGCTGACCCGGTAAAGTGACTGTGAGATTGCGACGGGTTCAGGTGGACGCGAAAGAGTACAAAATAAGGTGATCCAGCAAGAAATGCTATGCATAAAGTGTAAACTAACGGGTTGAAATATAGGACCCAGGGAGCTCACCGGAAGTCGGTTGAACAAGACCACGATAGGCCACACCAGGGAAAATTTGGACACCGAAGAGGAGAGCCACTTTGAGGAGAATACATTGGAGAGTACGGATACCTGGAGGAAAGGGGAAAGACGAATGTGCAAATTGCGTATTGTGGGGTGTAATGGTGTCACATTGAGCTTATCACAAAGTGAACTACACATGATGTAAGGTACATGAACACCAACAACCGGTCAGGAGACAATGCATGCTCTATGATGTTAGCCTATAGGTAGGGTGTGGCTGCTAATGCGTGATTGGTAACAGTCGTTTGCGTGTGGAGAACAAGAGGGCCGTGGACAGCCACAGGAAATTTGTGTTTGGGGAGGCACAAAAAGTGGTTGGTGTCCAATTTCTGCATAGTGAAATCGGTTCAAACTAGAAGGAATGGTGAGATTGAGAGGTGAAGGTGAGAACTTCAAATGATTCGGACTGCATCCACATCACATCAACATATGGGTAGGTTGGCCCGCTTGAGTGTTCCAGAATCCTGACGATACTCGGTTGCGGATGCATGCGTGCAACAGGCCCACTTACGAAGGTTTGATGCGTTCGGAGTCGGTATCCTTCAGACGATGGCTGAAGATAGATCTAGTGAAACACATGCATCAGCTGCGCACCAGGCCGGTACGTAGCCCGTTACGTGACGGAAGCCCCACGAAAGCGATGACTATGCAGTAGCAGCAGTCGCCATAGCAAGTTCAATGGATTCCGTCGTTAATAAGATGAATTCGGATGAGTATCGAGTTGAAATTAAATGTACTGCAGGCTACCAAACCCGAGAGAAACGCTGAAGCTGGGTCAGTACCCAGCCACATTTTCACCAACTCGACTAGTGACGATAGAGGTCACATCGAATGCGCGGTAACCACTGATCCCGAACTCACCTATCCGATACTGAGAATGAACAAAGTGAAATGAGGGTAAAATAAAGAGGTGGACAATAACCCATTGTCCGTCGGGAGTGTGGGTGGATTTGACTTGGCAATGTGTTTGTACCCAAGTCCGATAACTCAAGTGACACCACAAGTGTCTCAGTGAGCACTTAGCCGCAAAACGTTCGAGTGTGGTTGTTCAGTCCCAAGGGCCGGAGACAAAACACGAGTCAAGTCATCACAAACAGTGGCTTACTAACGAACCTGATCAAGCAGACGCAACAGGCTAGGCGACGTTCTTAAGACGGATCACGTAGCTGAACGAGGATCACATATGGTTTGCTTTATGCCGTGCGCAGACCCCATCAAACACATCCTGTAGAAAGGATCTATGCCACAATGTGACAGCAAGTACGTTCGCTAATATGAGCGAGAAGCCAACAGGAGTGTCAACAACTCCCGTGAACACCACTTAGTGGTCCGTGAATGCATGCATCGTCAAAGGGATGCGGGAGCAAAATCCACGAACAATTACGATCCCAATACCGGAGTACGGTGGACGCAGCTGTGCTGAATCGTTTCGAAGTGAGGACAGGGACGAGTAGCGGTAGAGCAAGTAAGACAAGAGGTTACATGGAAAGAATCTACAGAGTGAAGCACCAATTAGGAAAGTTACCGAAGGCTATATGCTCCACTGGCACTGCATGGGCGCAGTGTTGGAAACGAGTTGAGTCGATAAAGATCGACGTCGTCTTCCAGATATTTGCCTTATAATCTAAACGTCACGGATTCGAGCCCGCGTGCCGACACGGGCGACCTAGCAGTATCCCCGGCTCACACGCGACTGGTGGTGGTCCTATGGCAGCGAAGCAGCAGTGCAACGTACTGGCGTACTGCTGATGCCTCTCACTTCCGTGGTGATGAAACCGGACCCTAACATGGTGCGTCGGTTTGGGTACCAATTGACACATTGAACTATACTGGGTGGTACCCCCGGGCCCCTTGAGAGCTATTCCTAGCAGGTTGACCAACGGTTAAAAGTCAGGCGAACTAAGTCGCTTTGTCCTCCAGGTTGGAGGTTTGAAATGGGATGGCGTCCATTTATGTAAAACACTCATTGCCACCCCGCTGCTTTGCTGAGAGGGTTTTGAGCTAAAGACCTTGGTTGAGGACCATAATCGTTCTCCTTCCTAGGTCCCTAGGTCCTTCCTAGGTTCCTAGGTCCCTAGCAGTATATCAGGCCACATACAAACATGGTTACTTCTTCAAACTTCAAATGTACCCTGCATCAGCCGTCGCGCGGCTTATCAAAGGGCGCCTTATCTGCCGCACACAACAGGACGAATAAGCGAAAAGAAGCTACTGTTAATGCCAGCATTCTTTATTTTCCGCCTACCTCTCTTGCTCCCACTTGACCCCGAGCAGGCATCTAATGAGCTCACAAATCGCACAGCAAGCGGAGTAAAACAAGGGAAGGTAATCGGGGCAAGTTACGGAAAGCAGGCCGCTCAGGAAGCCACAGTCACTTCATGGTATCTGGGGAAAGGATTACGCACGAATGGATCTACTGAAAGAAAAGAAAAGCGAGAGGACGTCATCACCTCGCAACCTAACCATTGTCAGTGACAGTGAAAGATAGGTGGTGCTATATCCCAGTTAGTTTGAAAATTATGTAGTCCAGCTGCTGGCTAGTTGGCATCTACCTCTAGCAGTCAAGGGTTCAATCCTCCTTAGAGGACCGAGGAAATGCGCACCACTGACAAGCCCCAATAGGGCGAAACGCGTCTGGTGCTTTTTCGGACTAGACTCTACTATGTAGCATGTGAACTATTGGGAAGAAAGCCTTATCAGAAAAACGAGAACAGATGAGACATAGCCTTCATACCGAGATGGCGGTTACTCGGATCTGGGGAAATCGTTGATCTGAGGAGAAGTTGTATCCCTATGGCACATAGAGATATCTTTAATCGCCACATAATTTCACAGTGAATGGGGAAAAAACCACTGTGGTACAAAAGGCCTGAAACATAAAAGTCCGTGTAACACTCGCTTACTGACGTGATCGATGGAACCGACGCAAAACTTCCCAAAGAATGTCTTCGCACCCAGTCCACGAAGGTCCTCTATCAGATATGGCCAAAGATGAAGAACGTTATTCCTGACGTTAACAAGGGAGAGGGAGAATAATAAGCGTTATCAATTCATTTGCATAGGTCTGAACTGTGGAGGTCGTTAAATGAAGCCGACGGAAAATGGTGGGCAAAGAGATCGGAAATGATGTCGAGAAGACGGTAGTGCGAACGTGTAAGGCGATGAAATCGTGCGATACAAATGGAACCCCCCGTGATTACGAGATTGTGTGGTGTGAAAACAGAAAATGCGTAAACGGAAACCGTGTTCAACGGACGACGCGATAGTAAGTCTGGAAGATGGGGGCCCGGCCAGGCCAATTGTAGCAACCTCATCAATTTCGCCAGCAACTGGATAGACAACGGGTTAAGTACATAAAGACGAGTGAGTAAGTCTTATTCATCAGCATCCGCACAATCGTAGAGACGAAACCAGTTGGTAATGAAAGCGCACTATACAATTAAGGCGATCATTGACAGCTCGAGGTCGAGGTACAAAGAATCACAGTCAAACTGAGGTGACCGGTGGACCTACCTCCTCCGTGTGCTTCGAAAAACGTGGAGCCCATCGTTGGGACAATGCGAATAGAACCCTGATGCTGTGCATCAACTGTGAGGTGATGTAGTCCACCTCGATGTAGTTTTACACTGACTTTGGAGCACATTTGCTACTCAGTGAAGAAAGGCAATCGGGGAACAGAGGGGGATTGATCAGTTCGCGCATGCAGGTGGTAGAAGTAGGGGAAACGGATGCGCAACGAATGGAACTAAGATGGCAAAGCTGGCGCACAACAATGCACGATTTGGGATATCGGTGGCTTGGTAAAAGAGAAGTCACAAAGCGCAAAAATTCAGCTTCCCAAGGCGGTGGTGACATGCAATGCGTGTCCTGCTGGGTTTGTTGATTGGCCTCGCTTGCGGAGCAGCTATTATCCTGACCGGTGACAATGGAACCGAGATTTAAGCAGATGATCCCACTAATGAGTACGAACGGTGAAAGGTCTCGAACCAATCAGACAAAACCTCGGGGTTTAGGTGGCAACGCAGTACTAACAGGTAGGAGGCACGAACAGCTGATTATCACGTGAAGATAAAGCAGCATTGGCGAGACAGATTGTTTGTATCCTTCACTGTGTCGTATCATTAACGACAATCTCCCACGAAAATCCAAATGCACACATATTCTGACACGTGGCCGGACTAGGACACGACCGCAAACGCATTGCCTATATTGTAATGTTGTACGGACTTTAGTCTGGAAGGCAAGACGAATCAAAGGCGCCGAATCTAGTGGCGTGCACGAGACCGGCAATCGCAACAGCCCGGTGATGATTCTTTTCGGAATTTACGCAACGATTTACTTGCCGAATAAAACACCCGCTGGTAAGCAATGGACGGGTGCAAGTACCATATGCTCAAGCCAATTGACACGCATGTTTGTAGATCATATAAGCTGTGCTCATCCCCACCGCATAGCATCCACTCGCTCGTCTGCAGCACAGGCAACCACAGGTAAAGAATTGAGGGTGCTTGAGAATATAGGGCTGAAGAGGCCAAGTTGCGCTGCTGTAAAGGAGGACAGCATTCGGCGGAGCCTGGATTGCATAACTCATAAATCCATGAGAAAGCCCTTCGGAAGTCAAGAGATGTGGTAGGATCGGAACGAAAAGATAAAGGAGAACACAAGATGATGAGCATCAACACCGTTTCATTGAGTTCATGTAGGAATTTGTGAGTGAAACGTTCTCTTTTCGGACGGATAGCAGCCTACAAATGACGTGGTTCGGCTCGAGTGCTTAAGCAATCCATGACCGAGGTAATGTGTCCATGGAGACACGTAGTTTGCACTCCATGGGCTGGTCAATTAAGACAGAAAATACCTCAGAATCAAAGTAAGGCATCGAAATCACGCGGAGTCGTCACATGATAATAATCCCTATGTGTGGCTGGGTACTTGATTCCAGTAAGCAGACAGCTCAATGTCAGTCGTAGAACCGCAACCAAAATTCCTAATTATTTCTAAAACTAGCGCAGCCAAGAGCGAGGTTTATAACACAGAAGTGACGGTGTTGGTGGTGATATTAACCATAGCAACCAGGGGGCACTGTGAACCGTTCGTCGTTGTTATCCCCAAATATCCTGGCAACATCGAACTGTCTGGAAATTGATTAAGTGGCGGGATTCGCCGAACAGCTGCACTGATGAACGCGTTCGTTGAAAGCGTAAACTATGCACATAATGCTTGCGTATGCGTAGAATGCCGGTCAGGCCGTTTACCGTAGTGAAGCGCCAGCGCACAGCGTGCCGAGTCCACTCGTGTTGTTGATACCCCACCTTTAAGGACACATCGCAGCGCGAATTGGTAAACATGGCGTGAGCACTTTGATGTGCACACAAGGCATCATTTGTGTCCCGTCGTAGTATACTGCGCAACGGACTTATTCCTAACTGACCTCAGGTGGTAGAAGGAAACAGGCTCAGCCAACCAATTAATCACAAACTCATACCAGATGCATAATATGATATTTGGCATTATATTACTTGTTTTGTTTTTGTTTTGTAATGTTTGATATCTTGTTTGTATTGCAACACATTAGCTGAGATGTGTTTCTCACCACAAGCTAACGTGTATTGATGATGATGATGATGACTCAAATCTAACGGGGCCTGTGTTCTGGTCGAGCACAGAAAAGCCTATGTACACGCAAGAAGTTGATTCTGTGGCAAATGAAAAAATGGTGGATTTTCCTAACGGTGTAATGAACTCGTATTAGTCTGTCTTCCTATTTAAGGCATAGTTTATATGCAGCGGTAACATAGTGATTAACGACGGTTGAGAGCGATAAAGCGATTGGTAAATTCTAGGGGAGAGGTGTCGCAAGACATTAAATAAATAAATAAACTAAATAAATTTGCCGACATACGGTACACGGCCCCAGAAGTGGGAGCGATCAATTTTCTGAGTCCGGATGGGTTATAAAGAAGTAGAACGCGTATTTCGCTATCTTAGTGAGACTGAAATAGGTGAATAGTAAATGACTTTCTAGATTCCATAAGTAAAGGTAAATTATGTCCTAATTACAGTTTATACGATAGGAAAACTGTAATAAAAAACCTTTTTTGTTCGAGTCGGTCATCCGCTCAAACGTTTCAGCGGCTTATCGTTGTTTTTTTCGGAACACTTTATATCTTTGCACCTTGCGTATTTTTTATACGCGTCCCTCGGTATCAGAGCACGTCGAGATGGGGTTTGATCCACTTGAACTCAAAAAGGAAGGACGGCAACTCAACTACTCGCGGTCATTCAATGCGCGACGTGCAAATATTTTGGCCCGGTTACGGATTTGAACCATTTCGCTTGAATTCACAAGAAGAATGGTCTCACTTATTATGACCCTCATTGTTGGATCGTATAATGATTAGGTATTGTGACCAACTTTGGGAAAAGTCGCACAAGCCTTAGTAAGTAAAATAATAATAATAAACGAATTACCAGATGTAAGGTGTATCGGTGCTTCGCTGCCGCGCAATCAGCAGCAATCGCGCGCGAGGACGTCCACCCCTACGCGGATTCGAACCGGTGACCTTATGGTCGCAAACCAGACGCGCAGACCACCCGGTTACCGGCCGACGTCTTAACAAGGCGCGCGGCAATCTCTCGTTGAAGCGACAATCAGGGGCGAAGAAGTTACTTAAATTGGCAAAGCGATCGATCATTTCGAGTGTTTCTTCCGTGAGTAGAAAAAATGGTGGTGTATTGACCCAGTTTTAGATTTTGGAGTTGCGAGGTGTAGTCCCATTCGGTAGTAGTTACCTACACCAATGGGGACCACGAGCTAGGGAGATGCACGTCATCTAGATATGCAAAATCCGTCAATCTGTGTGGTCACGACAAACATCGGTTGATGCAAAAAAACCAGGCGACAGCGCCCTGCACACCCACCTACGCAACATGTGTTCGAATTGGGAAGAATCTAAAATAGAGAGAAATTGCCCCACTACATGCCACAAATGGATAAGATCAGGTCAAAGATGTTGAAAACTGCTTGTGTGTACGATGACACTTGGAGAAGCAAATCCAGTCCGCCCGTATTTCAATAAATCGATGGCCAAGATCATCATCATCATCAACAGCAGTACATCAGCCATTTGAACTGATGCTTGCTGCCATACAACCATGAGGAACTATGAAATGTAGAATAAGAGGGAGAGAAGGGGGAATTACCTGAAAACCTTAATGCCCTAAGCAAACATTCAGGGTCAAGGCGCCTACACCTTGTGTTAACAACATACCGTCACAAACAGCTGGCTATCGTGCAAAGATAAGGCGGCATCGGCGAGACAGCTTCCTTGCGGCTTTCACTGCCACGCGTCATAATCAGCCATTACCCCGCAGATAACTCAGCACCAAACACACTTTAAACAGGCAATCCGATTAGGAGACGGCAGCAGACGCGCCACTGGTGTCTACTGCGAACCATGTCCTGTAAAGTCTCGAGACAAGCACTAGGCGAGTCACGTTGATTCCAGCCCAGAAGACGAGACGGACCAACAGCACCCAGTTTGGTAGTCAGTGACTTCATTTCCCGCTGCCAAGTCAACTTCTGTCCACCACGAGACTTGCGCCACCCTACACCTGGTAAATTGAACAAGGCCTTCCTAGGTAAGCGGTGACCAGGCATACGTAGCACGTGCCCGAGCCAACGCAACTTATTCAGTGCTATCTGTTGTTCTAGGGAGCTAGCATGATTATCACTACCTAGTACTCGCCTACGAACATCGTCGTTGCGGACACACTGGTGTCATCCGACATCAGCAATGCTTCGCAGACAACGATGATCAAAGACTTGAAGGCGCCTCAGATCTTCAGACTGAAGGGGCCAAGTCTCACTACCATAGAGCAGAACGGCCCTCACTGTGGCCTTGTATACACGGCCTTTCAGACGTAGGGAAATTCCCTTCTGTCGCTAAAGATGCCGCAGGTTCAAGGAGGTAGCTCCGGCTTTTGCAATGCGTAAGCTGATGTCAGTTTCTATGCGCCTATCATTGCTGATGCAGCTGCTAAGATAAGTGAATTGATCAATCGCCTCTAGTACCTCGCTAGCAAGAGTCAAGTGGTCACCAAGTGGTTGTTGGTCCTGCAGCAACACTTTGCAATTCGAAGTTGCGAAGTGCATACCAAACAATGGGACCACTTTAGACAAGCTATTCAGAGTTGATTGTGCCGCCACAACATTGTCGAAAAGCAAGACGATATGGTCCGCATAATCTAGACCAACTAACCTTTCACCAGGCAGCACTTCAACGCCTACATCGTGAGATTCCACAAGGGAACACTCCATGATATAATCCACGACGAAATTGAACAAAAATGGGGAAATCGGACAACCCTGACGAACGTCACTTGTGGTCGAAAAGCTATCCGATAGGCCTCCGAAGATCTTGACGCGGCCTGTAGTGTTCGAGTAGAGAGCACGAAAGATGTTCACATATTTCGTGAGAACACCTTTCGGCGCAAGTATTTCGAACAGAATCGATCGATCGACTGAATCGAACGCACTCTTGAAATCGAGGAACACAGCTATTGTCGGTCTGCGGTATGCGTGGCGCTGCTCTAGCACCTGCCGCAAAGTGAATATATGGTCTATACAGCCACGACCTGGGCAGAAACCAGGCCTGTTCTTCCCTAATCCGAGATTCCCGTTCCACAGTGAGGCGACGAACGAGAATCGAGGCCAGTACTTTTGTCACAACTGGCGTTAGACTAATACCCCTGTGGTTAGAACAGTCTGTGCGACTGCCCTTCTTGTATATTGCCACTATAATCGATTCGCTCCAATTAGCCGGGACACTCTTCCTTCCAGATACATTCGACTAAGGAGGTCAGTGCTTTGCAGAGGACCTCACCTCCACTTTTAAATAGTGCAGGTGGGAGGGAATCCGGGCCGGCAGCACGAAAACGATTGAGGGCTGTGATCGCGTTTCGGACCTCGGCCTCCGACGGAGGCTCTAAACTAACCGTCCATGGCTCGTCCTGCATCACCTGAGTAGGAAGAGGTCCGGGAGCAAGGGGCCAGCTGAACTGATCTTGTAAGTGTTCCGCCCAACGAGTCATACGGCGCTCCTTATTGTGTATCAGCGCACTTGCGCTGTCTCTGATTGTCTCACTGACGCCTGGTTTCCTGAGACCAGTGGTGCGGATTAGCTGGAAGAGCTTGCGGTAATTGCCTATTGCTCCTGCCTCCTCCACTTCTTGAGCCTTACTGGTCCACCAGGCTTCCTTGTCAGCACGTAGACTCTGCTTCAGTCCACGCCTAATAGCCCCTCTGGTCACATTGTGTTCAGAACCAGCCGGGAGTTCGGTATACAGTGCGTCTTGATAGGCTTGCCTGACCGAGGACTGAGACAATTTCTCCGTTGCCAGTCGTAGGGGACACTTGGTGCGCCTCCCAGTAAAGTTCAAGGAGAAGCGACAGTGTACCAGGGCATGATCAGAGTCGACACAGGTACTCCAGTATGAGCGGCAATCCAGGATGGAACCACGCCATCTGTAACTTATGGCTATGTGGTCAATTTGGGTCTATCGCTGGCCAGCTACAGGTGGACGCCAAGTGGCACTTCGGCGCCCACTGTGTCTAAAAGCAATGCTACTAAGAAACAAATGATGCTCCGCACACAGTTGCAGCAGACGCTCACCGTTGTCAGTCCGTTCGGAGTAAAGCACGCAATTTCCACCCACCTGAGCTTCTGAAGAGCTCAGACGCCCTACTTGTGCGCTCATATCTCCCGCAAGTACTAAAACATCTGAACTAGTAGCACTGCGTAGTAGGGCGTTCGGTTCGTGATCAAATGTGTCCTTTACAGTATTTGAACTGCAGTCGGTGGGAGCATAAGCGGAAATCACAAACAAACAGCGTTTTTTACTACTTCGTGAATAAACCGCTGATGTCGTCAAATGGGCTGCACATAAACGGCTTTTCATCGGAATCCAGTCAACCAACAATTGCTCAGCCTTGGAGCTGAGAATGACACCTACACCAGCTTGACCTATTGGGTGCTGCATCGGCGTCTCCGGATGCGTGCAACCAATAACGAGAGGATAAGCCGGGTGCAGTTAATTCAATAATCCCGTTAGGATCATTGATCCTAGTTTCGGACACATAACACACATCAATACCCAGTGTGTCCAAGGTGCGTGCGAGTGCAGCCTGTTGACCTACTTGTCTTAGAGTGCGAACGTTGAATGTCGCCATGGGAACGGCATAGCGCGGCCTTATAAAGGACTTTTGCCGATAGGCGTCTGATAGGTGGGGTGGGATGGTGGCTGCAGATGGTTCTACTTCAGTGGCACTTCTGTTGCTGTCAATCAAGCTGGGAATTATAGAAGGAAGGTTAGTAATTGGGGTCGGGATGGGAGTAAGAAAAACAGGTGGAAAAGAAAGAAGGGAGGCGCCAGCAGTAACATGTTTTCGCTTATCCGCCCTGCTGTATGCAGCAGATAAGGCGACCCTTGATAATCTGCGCGACGGCCGATACAGGATGAAGTTTATGTTTGAAGAAAATGTCACGGTTGTATGTGGGCTGAGATATTTCCAGGGCGCCCAGACCTAGACAGGAGGACAATTAGGGTCCTCATCCAAAGTCTTTGGCTCGAAAGCCTATCCGCAAGGCAGCGGGGTGGCAGTGATTTAGTTTTACAGAAATGGACGCCATCCCATTTCAAACCCCCAACCTGGAGGACCAGGAGACTGAGTTTGTCTGACCTCTCACCATTGACCAACCTGGTAGGAGTAGCTCTCAAGGTGCCCGGAGGCATCACCCAGTATAGCTCAATCGGTCAATGAGGTACGCAAACCGTCGCACCACGTTAAGGTCCAGTCTCGTTGCGACGGTGGTCAAGATCAGTGGGTTACGGAAGAACGACGCACTTAAGAAATAAACGTGCTGAGAAGCAGGAAGGAGAGAAATACAGAAACAGCGCTATTGCTGGACACATATAAACAGCAAATGATAATCAGCGGTTGGGAAGGGCAACAGCTAAGTACCAAAGACCAGGGAACAGGGTTGTAGGCTCCAAAGCTCCGTGGTCGGATGGTTCGTCAGATCTTATGTGCGGCAGGTTGAAGATTCGGTTACGAATCATCGACGAATAAAAGTACCACAATCAAACACCTCATCAATTCATCGAAATCAGTACAACCGCATTACAAGAGAGAAGATACTCGGTGAAGCGGCCTCACAGGATGCTGACATTCGCGGTATATGTCTCAAACGCCACTCGAGTCATCCAAGCCACTCATTCGCGAAAGCGCATGAAGACGATAGGAAGGAGGGGCGTCGCTAAGATTGATGCTTGACACGTAATTCCCATAAAGCGAAGTGACCAATTGCGGGCAGAAGGAAGATCGATTGAACGCAGTACTCCAGTGTACGCGAACGGTAGGTAAGATATGGGGGAAATCGATACGGTAACGAACCCATAAAAGTTAAGAGAAACTTAGCTGCTGTGGGTCACGGAAGGTAAATTCGTGGTTTGCGTAGGTGTATTAGAGGGCTCGAGTAGGTTTTAGAAGCCGGTTGAGAATGAGAGCGGAAGGTATATGCTGTGGAAATGCACGTTCCCACAAGATAGTGCGTACCGTGTTCAAGTAAGCTCCGCTCCAGTTTACTCACGTTTGATGCAGACATTGGCGTTCGTAATGAGCTTCCAGTCTACCGACTCTAGCTCGTTAAATGCCAAATGCTAAAACGGCAGCTCGAATGTCTTCTGACGCTTAGATAACCATCGATAACGGTTGATAATTCGTCAAGTTCATACAGCTTTAATGAATGAGAGAATTTGCCCATCGGATGTGTGAATGACATTAACATGGAAGCTAAGACATTGCTGCACGTCCAGTTGACGTTGTGGATACCGCTTCGACGACTATCAAAGTCATGGTGGATCATGGTTTGCCTCTAAGTAATACAAACGGTTGTTGGACATTTGATGAAATTAGGAAGCAACTTGCCAATTATCCATGACAGTCGCGTGTGTGGTGTTACACGCATGCATGAGAAGGAAGCGAGTTTTTGGTTTTACACACACCGTTTCGAGTTTTTTGGTGTTGGAGATTTTATGTTCGAGTAGACAGTAACTATTAGACAACGCGGTTGAACAACACTGTCGCCACAGATATCTGTTGCGCGCCTTAACCTCCAAAGTTGCTAGCTACTGGCAGTTTGAGTCGCGTGGTCCCAATCCTGGAAGGCGGATTGGTCCGACAAATGCTGTGGATGGAAGAGGAAGACAGGAAGCCAAGTGATGACTTGGTCGAGAGAAATGAAAATCCTCATTTCGAAGTTAGCATCGGTTGATGCATCGCGACTGTCCGGCTGGAGACTGAATGACAACGAACACGTTTGGTTAGATACACTTGCTGATACGGCGAAGAGCCGGCCACAATGGTGTTTGTGTTGCGAGTGTCTTTGTCCATCTACCTACGCGGAAAATTCCCCCTCCTAATTACAATCTCTTATCAAATGCGTCAGATAATATTTAACATTAGATAACTTGCTTTTTGAACATTTGTTGGTCCGCAATTTTCGATATATTACCTGATTTGTATTGCGGCATAGTAGCTGTGTTTCGCACCCTCAGCTAATGTGTATTGATGATGGTGTTGATGACGATGATGTTGTGCCATATAGATCGGAATAAGCGCGGACGACTATAAGACCGAATCGCAATCGCTGTCCAGTTGACGACCGTCGAGTGGTAGAACAAGGAAACTTGCGCGTTTGAGAACATAAGACAAGAAAGTAACCGGAGGTACAAATCAGCCATCTGCGCTCCAACATTTGGGCTACCCAAAGCAATCGAGTAGTCCACAGGCCACTGGTTCGAATCTACACAGGTGAGGGTGATCTGCCGGTAATCTAATCCCACGCGCGACCCGTGGTGGTGGCAGCATAAGCAACGATGCGATGCACCGGTTCTGTTTGCATGGTTCAAGTCCTCTTCTGGTTCAACCGAAGCTTATTCGAGAGATCGGTCTGCGGAAGTACTCATGCAACCAGTTGAAACAGCTACAGAAGTACGGTATCGTAATTTAATAGGTCCGAAACTGCTGTACTTATTCAAAGATGGTGGTGGTGGATATCGAGAAGACTGTGGCCTCCATGGAGCAGATCGCTCTTGACGTGCTATACTCGCGCGAACGGCCAGTAATTATGAAAGTTATAAGGGGGCATGTGATTGGCTTATACCAATCGGAGCCACCTGTTGTCTGATACACCATTTGGTGACGCTCTACACTACGACTCGCGGAACACAGGAAGACACTCGCGCAGTTGTACGCACACTGCGGGACCACACTGAACTACAGAGGAAGCTTGATTTAACGAGGACCAGATACGCACACACATCAAGGCAAGCCTAAACATCCGACTGGTAAGCGCAAAGGGACGGTCATCACTAAGCCAACCAGCTTAAGTTAAAAATTTGAATAAAACAGGGACAAATGCAGGTCAAGTACTTTTTGCATGAATGCTTGTATAAACTGTAGTGAGAGGATTTGTGTGGATAAGAGAGCAAAAACATCTAACCTGGAGAAGGCATCGCGTTTCTCTACCACGACAACTCGGGCACCCAATAGGGCCAGTTCGATGGCGCAGCGGAGGCCGCACGGGCCGCATCCGATAACGAGGGCCTGCAAAGAGAATGTTCGCAAGGAATGAGATTGAGCAAGCGCATCGAAGATCAAGTGTGACGAAAAGTCGAACTGGGGATTGCGTCGTTATGGGATCCAATATGTAAAGGGCGATTGGGAACCAACAAAAAGAATTTTTCGAGTAGAAGCAACGATTGAAATGTTATGGAAACGAGACGATGACATATGGGGGATTGGGAAACTCGAAAGTTGCTTGCAATAGAACCCTCCGGATCCTAAGCCCTAGGCCGATGTGTGGTACGATCACGGAAACAACATGTGAGCGAAAATGAACTTGATTGTCGGATGGATGAAAATTTTGTGAAGACAATAGCAGATTAGCGGTTCGCGTAACTTCACAGATAAAATCTATGTCGAGCCAAACGCATGGTTCGCAGTGAGTCGACAAATCAGGCAAGACACTTTATGCTTAATGATCAACAAACAAACAACTTACAGCACTTGATAGATTTTTCCGTCAGTTGTGACATAGAAGTAGCGTGCTGTGTTAAATGCGCGGTTAGATAGCTCGAAAAGCGTTTACATAGTAGGGGTTCGTTTCGTAAAATTCACGATTTATTGGCAATTCCTGCAGGGCAAATTGCACTTCTCGGAAAGGTCGATCGGATCGCTTTCCAAGCGAGTGACCTAGATAGCAAGCGTTTCACAGATGAAACAAATAAAAAACATCTTCCCCGGGAGTGGGATAATCCTATTAGGTGTCAGCTCAGATCACGTGGCATCGTGATATGCCACGGACACACACAAGCAATGATTGTACAAGGCTGAACGAAGGAGAATTTCATTGTAGATTTCAACGAAGGCGCTATGTTGCATCGGCGCCACAGATGATGGATGATCTACTGGGTTCGTCACGTGACCTGAGAGCACTGATACAGTCCTAACAGTAGTCAAGCTAGCTGTGTGCGTCCATTGTGGCGCCGTTAAATGCATTTGTACGAAAGCACCACACCGTTGTGCCGGCCAAACAACCTGTCATTCGGAGTGAAATAGATTATACTTTGTTGCTGTAACAATCTGACGAATTCGTGGGGAATCACCTGGTGAAACTGTGTCTACAGCACATAGAAAGTTAAAATGTCTGCTGTCAGCAGACAAACGCACCCTACAGAGTCCCCAAAAGGTGATTTCCGATAGTCGGTCAATTGCAAAGTGGAAAATGGACTTCCAGTGTAAACTGACGCCGATTGCTTGCAATAGATGACTAGGGTGCACAAAAATTGCCTGAGAACTGTATCCGAGTCAGTATTCGTTGTCATCTCGGATGAGGCCCTCAAGATTCGCTGCATTATGAGCTTGAGGATCAGTCGGACGTAACGCAGTCAGCACACTTGCAGGTTGCCCTTTGTCTTCAATCTATAGCGCTTTCATCTGATAGATCTAGATGGTTTCCGTAAAATCGTCTTTAGTTCCAAGGTTTCTTCATACTTTCTGGTACTCATCTGGTACCATGATAGTGTACTGTGATCAGCACAGAAGAGGACCCAGCTAGGGGGTTATGGAAGTTGGTGTTGAGGTCATATTTGAACTGTGGGAATGCAACTACAATGTACTCCGAGCACAGAGAAAATCCATCCAAATGATGCTTAGGTAAGAACCTCACAAGAAATTCTGAATAATATAATAATAATAATAATATAGCAGCTGTACGCCGTAACGGCGCTTCGTTGGCGTGCGGTCATCACCAGTCGCACGCGGGCTGAGTATACCGCGAGGACGCCCACTCGTACGCGGATAAGAAGGAAAAACAGCAATGCGCGGCTGTAGATGTGCTGGTATAGTCCACACGATGTGTATGTTTTACCGAAATAACACGTAGGCTTGTGAAGGTGACCCTAAAGTGATGGGGGCACACGGAGATGAAGAAGTAGACATTTGGTCCGTAAGTAACAGAGATTATGCTGTTCCCGTGAATACTGAATACTGAGAAAAGAGAGCGAGCAGATAAAAATCCGTGTTGCTCCATCGTAGGTGGATCGGGCACATGCGTGAATAAGATGTCAAGAGGGCGCATCACTAGAGTCGGCAGGATGGCGTCGGTGCAACTGCAGAAAGAAAGTGCTATCAGTTTGTGGTCATTTCAATTGATCAATTAAGATTCATACACCGAGGAGCGGTGGATCAAGTTAATTGGACTGACGTCGACAAATTACTAGTACAATTACTATTACTGAGCAACAGGAATGAGGAAGAAGTAAAAACACCAGATACAGTAGTTATGGGTCTGATTCGATCGGTGGCCGAAAAAATTAAGCGTCTGCCTTCTAATCTAAAGTTGGAAGCGGGCAACCTCGCAAAACTGCTAGCACACACGTGTGGCCGGTGGTGATCGCGTGGCAGCGACGTGTCGGTACGGCGCATTGGGGTACTGCGGATGCATTCTTCCTTTCAAAAGCCTAAAGCGTGGGAACGAATGCAAGAGCACCACTAAGCGAGCAGGTATGTTCCGAGGAGTATACAATCACTGATGCAGTCCACCTCCGGGTGCCCCCCCCATCAAGAAGGTCGAAAACCATCCTACCGCGCCATGTAACTGACTGGCCACCTCGGGGTTCCGTCGAACTGGGCATAATATTGGCAAACAGCGCACGTCGAGGCAGTCGGCTCGTTGGCGTGCGGAGCGCATGACCAAGCCACTGGGGATATTCGCGTTCAAGAAACAATCCAATGAACTAACTCAGAGTCCTTTATCAAATACCAAGTGCCGAAAACATCCTCAAGTGCTTCCATAGCCGAGTGGGATCGCGACAACAGTCGGTTGAGTCCGGAAAAAGAGCGGTCTTGACAGTCACAAGGCACTTGCTAGCCACCGGCCACTGAGTCAATCATGATGAGTGTTCACAGTCCAATGCGCGATCAAGGGTCCCATATTCTTAGGCTACTGGAGGCCATCGTTATCGATCAAGAACGAGCGCCAATGTGGGCTCAAAAACAGCTGACTATGACTCTAAGCCTAACCTGGTAGCGCAAGCGCTTGGCCATATATGATCACATCTGACACTGTTTTTGATTATCTATCAACGTCGCATGTTTGTGATTGATAAGAATGCATAAGAATGACGATGTTATCTCACAAGCATCTCTTCTGATTTTCTTGTTTGGAATTATAGAGGGAATATTTTGTTACAAACTTTAAAAGAACTCAGCAGATGCGTGCAATACGTCGCAAGTGTGGTTGGACAAACAAGGTTAGTAACCTAATATCCCAAGTATGAATCGGCCAGGCCAATGATCCATACAGTTGGGCTTAAATCTCACCGTTCCCATAAGTGAGACGCAGTACAACAATTACCTTGCTGGTGATAAGACTACAAAAGTTGACACAGTTGACGAGTAAACAGGTTGCCGATGTTGGGCGGTTGTTCGGTGGTGGCAAAATGTTGCGGCTAGTCGGTAAAATTCCGTAGCGGTACTAGGCACTGAAAGTGCACAGCATATGTCTAAGTATGCAGCGGTACGCGTCAGCCCATAGCAGCTGTGTCCGACCCAAAGAGTGATATCATCATCCGCGTTCAAAAGTCGGTTACCGAACAAAATCTCTACCCCGGAAGTGCAAAGAGGCCCAAAGTTGAAGAAAAACAGAGGGACAGAGCAACTACGATGTACCCCACTTGTCGGGGGGAACAAGAGAGGAAGACAGCCATGGCCCCAACACTGCCCCAGTTGTGGTACAGAGTCTAAGGTAAAGAGAAACTCCTAGTGCGCGCCCTTCAGAGCGAGACATCATTGTAATTAGGCACAATAAACTGAAGTGAATGTAGCTTTCAAAACAAGGAGAGCTTCCATGGTAGATTGTAAGTTGTGTGATGCTTAAATACCTAGCGAAGATCACGACTGAGCTGATCTCCTGAGGTGACGAATTGAAACTTCTAAGCTAATAAGTATACCCATGCAAACCGTATTGCTACTGGCTCACTGATGCAGAAAAAGTGCCATAATCAAAAAAGTGGAATGATGGAGCTCATTGGATGGCTTGATAGCACAAAATGTATGCAAAAAAAACAATACTAGAGATTGGTTAAATAGATGATGGCTTAAAATGACTTGATGCAATGGTAGCCCGGGTTGATCGTTCCTGGGTTCAACTGTTCGTCGAGCTTCGCAATTGGTATGCAAACGTTTTATCACCACACGAGGAGACTTCCTCAGTGCGCTGCTGGGTCAAACGTAATCCGCTGACTTGGTCGTTTACGATCACAGTTGAACCCAGATGATGGCTTATTTACCATTTTGCCACACCGGTACACGGCCAGTTGGAGAATGGAAGTGCGGGTGAAACCTTTCGATAGAATGCCTGCATAGAAGTAGGTCCTCTGGAGGCGGTTCTGTGAATGGCCGTATTACTTTACTTGAACATTTGACTAAATCCGCGTTTGTCATCGTTCCCAGTTTCTTAATTTCTTTCAATCAGTTCCAATCAGCGCCAATCAGTTCAAAAATCCGTTTAAGATCCACTGTATGTGGGCTCACCGTACATATTGATTCGACCAGTCAATTGCGCTGTGCGTCACACTGTCGAGGAATACACCGTTTATTGAGTTATTTAGGAAACATGTGGTCTATGTACCATCTTCCGGGGCGAATGCCAGTCTGACTTTCACTTATTTGATTCTCACGGGGACCAGCAAGTTGCGGCGACAAGACGCAGTTGAGGAGTTTGGAGATTAGTGAAATAAGGAATGTCGTATTTTTTAATGCGCTAATCAATGTGGCTGAGCGTGAGTCAGCCGCTCATTACTGGCAATATGGCTGCAAACGTTTCGTCACCAGTGGAGATGATGTTAAAGTTGCAGCGGAACGGAGCGATGCGTAAGTAGATGTGAAACGAGCAGCCACGCGCATGCGTTTTTATAGATCACCGTTGTTTGGACAGTGACTGTTGAAGATGGCCTCTTCAACTCATGATGCATCGTGAACATGTTCCGTCTGCCTCGGCGACATAAAATGTTGCCTGAGCTGCTCGTAAGGCGACCCCTTCCATTACATTTGCTTCTACATCAAAGTTATTCATTCTGTTCTGTTTTCGTTCCATTTACGGGAGCATTCCTTTGACCAGTGTGTGTCGAGTAAGCTGGAATGGCACCCACGTATTCCCAACAGCCCAGATGCTCTACATCTCACAAGCCCTTGGAACGCACCAATGCTCCTGGTCGATTCTCAGATAACTAAGCAGACCAATTTTCTGAGTTTCGGTCTCACTGAAAATGACATCACAATGAGACCATTCTTGCTGTATCCATTAGGACAGTTGAAACTTCAGAGATATGTGCACCAAACCGTTGAGAAGTCGAAGCTCTATAATAATAAAAACACACTTGCACCAAGACAACTGCGACGCAACCCTGATTTTTCAATCCTTTTACTTACTCGGTAGCAAACCCAGAGGAAAACAAGATACCATTCTATAAATCATCGTCTAAGACTTTACTTACAAGTAAAAAATACCAGCAGTATATCGGTATCTAGTACAGAGGCTACGCTGTCACGCAATTATCAGCCGTTGCATGTGGGCTAATATGGTGCGACATCGCCAGAGCATTCGATGAGCGTCAGTTGACCAGTCGTACATGCAACAAAGGAAGAATAATTAAACAAAAATGTGGCTTCCACTTGTATGGACGAGAACGGGGATGCATAGAGACAGCTAAAGTCAACAACAGTCAGGGGGAAATTATCCAGAAACGCGAAATAAAACGTAAAAATAGTAACACTGGGACTCACATTTACGCCGCTACACACAGTTTGATGCATGTAGTCCGGAGAATGAACTCGTTTGTCCAACTTTTTGAACAACTCCGCTCCCTTCCAATATGGTTTCACATGGGCGCTGAGTTCCCTGTAAATATTCCAAGGATGACCGGTGGTTGGCGCAGTGACTGTAAGCGCGCACAATCGATTGAAGCTGGTCAAAATGGATGCGAAGGAGTTGGCAGCGCAAAACAAATCGAATTTCTCCTCAATCGCACGATCCGATTTGGATATCTTCATTGCGTCCGATGACGGTCACCGTTGCAAACTATGCGAAATACCATGTTCGTCTGCTGAAATAGAAGTGATGGATTTGTGAAATCAAGATAACCAGGGAGTTGTTTATGTGACTTGGGTATAACGAACAGACAGACAGAAAAGAAGTTACTCGGAAAAAACGTGTTCGGTATGAGTTCAGGTTAGATAGACAGAATCCAATTTCTAGGATTTGTAATCGTATTGAGGTCGCAGCTCGAAACAGCCGTGCAGGACCAAGCTAAAGAACACGAGATGTGCGTACGCAACACAAATAGGCATTCTTAGTAAGGGAGGTCATCCCCTACGCAGCCGAGGTAAGTACAAAAAATAGCGCTTACAAATTGTTTCAACAAATAGTGAGGTGCTACCGATTGCAAATTCCGGAAATCTTGTTAATGAGCTGAGTGATTATATATATAAATAGCTGGTGGCATCCGGTTCCGGATTTGCCTGTCATTGCGGCCTCCACAGGGACAGCCACAGGATGCATGCGCCTACAGAGACACCATGAGTGAGTTGCGCTGCACTACGCACATCTCCATCCAAATACCCCATACCCAGTGTAAAAACCGGAAAGAATACGACCGGGAGGTATGTGGATGGGAACCACGCTTAATCAAAGGAGCCGGCTCACACTGCTTCAACATGCACAGCAGTAATATTCCTGTCTAATTTGGGAATCATGCGTACCAGAAGCACCCAAGGCGGTGGCCGGGCCGTAGTCCGAACCAATTGGGTGGAACCACTATGTGAGAGTAGCACGACCACGAGGACCATGCACACAACCCCCCCCCCCCGAAGCAAACGACTAACTGTATCCTAGAGCCAGCAATCCAGGTGGAGAGTGTTAGCCAGATAAGCACCTTGTCAACATTCACATCAAGCACGGTCACACAGAGGAATTTGTAGGAAAATCTACACCCAAAGTACACGTGGAATATGCAGCAAGATAACAGATTTGAGCAAATTAAATAAAGTGGAGTACTTTTTATCTAGTTTAAGATGATTTAATTTAAGTGCAAGTCTGTGTAGCCCAACTGCAGTGAAGAAGCATGACGTATGAGCGCGAGGCATACATAAATAAACAAAGAAATAAATCATGTTTGCGTGCAGTAGTTGGCAGAGTGCCGCAATCTATGGATGGAAACAATTACGTGGAAGTAAAAAAGACCGTAAAACTGGAGTCCAGTGAGTAGACTCTAACGACGTATAGAGCAGTGAGTGCGCACTTTTGTCACGCTCGAGAGTGTCCCATCTTAAGTGTGTTCGTGATCATTGCGTGTCTAATTAAGTAGTGATAACCGGATCACAGCAAATTTCGAAGTTAGCGCCTTCATAATTTGAGCATATCATGCATAGACCATCTTGCTTTTGCTTTCAGTCAATTTTAGCAAGCGCAAGAAACGTCACAGTGAGGTAGCCGCTGAGAAGACGTGAAAAGCATATGCCAAAGTCATAGAAACCTTTACTATTAAAAGATACAGCCCAGTTATCGTCAATCGATTTGGTTCGAAATTAGTCGACAAACGTCAGCATCACTGTTGTTGCCATCGTACACCAGCAATGCTACGAAGGTAGCAGTGAACAGAAAGGAACAATCTCCGGACACCTTTGCACGAACGAACAAAAGTTTCAGCCAATGATTTAGTCGGACTATTTGCCAAATTGATGTTGAGAAAAGCTGCTTCGTCTCCTTTGGCTGGACTCCCCGTGACGCTATGTCGAAACTATCGGCTTGCGAGTCATTCGGTGTCGGCAGTGGCTGATTGCGCCGGACTTCGCTTTGCAGGGGTGTTTTGTCAATCGATATCCTTAGTGTTTTAATGGTAGTGTTTTCCGCTATCTGTGCGCTTTTTTGATGAACTCTTTTGCCGTCAACACATTGTTAAATTGAAAGAGTACGGGACAGTCTTTAGGTTGGACGCTCTTACGGAGAGTTGTACATTTGCACTGAGTGTCTACCATATTACCTGCTTTAAGCAAGGTTTCTGCAGTGTTTCTACCGGCATTATATCGGGCAAATTGAAGTCACTGCATTTTTAGCACATCTTGTTACACTAAACATTTTTGCTGCAACAGCATCAAGGAAATTACTAGCGGCTTTTAAATAATCTCGATTTGGGCTTGCCGTTGTCTGCAGTCTGCAGTCAGAGGTTCCAGACTTTTGAGTGTTGTCGCCAGGTGATCATAAGATGCCAGTTTTATTTTAAGTCTTTCCAACTCCTCTTGGATACATTTGAGCTTAGAGAGTGCATCATTCGCTGTATCAACTGGCTTTCCCAAGTAAGTTCGCAGTCCAGATGGTTTAGTGGATTTTGGCAACTTAGGGGATTTGAGGGCAACTGATGTTTTTTGAGAGACCGTACACGAGCATGCGCGTCTACTCGGCATTATAGGTGACGGTTATGGTAATAGGACGACGATGGGAAAAATGTTACAGTACCACCCTACAGTGCCTAATTCAAACCGCAAACATGTAGAGAATATGAATGTACAGACTGCGTTTTGAGTTTCCACTGTCAGGACTTTCTTGATTGCCGTCCACTTTTGTCCTGTCCTTGTAGGTCAGGCGTGGGCCGTCCGTGGGTGGTGTACATTTATCGATCCCGTAAATGCGAGCTAGCTTGTGGGCTCAAGATGTGGGCGCACACGGTCGCTGAGCGTAAGCGAAGATGAAATCCACAACTGCAGTTTACGTGAAGCTGGTGGCTGCAGCAATGAGCTGTAGCTACAGTACTGGATGTAGGATTGTTGTAGAATGTTGGCTGGATAGGAGGTGCGCGGAACACTCTTGAGCGATGTTAAATGTGCACACAAAACTGAAGTAGTATTGTGTGTGAGAAAGACAAAGCCTTTGCCAGAAATGCTGTAGCGAGGGAAACAGTGATGCAAGAAGGATGAAGCGGTGATCTTGATTCCGTTGAATAGATCGTTGGTACTCGCGGGTGATCCAGGTTGACAAGTTGCCAAATACCGGTGCACACCGGGCATATTTCCGATAATTACAACAGTACCAGTCGTTCCCCAACGTTAAACACTTTACTGTTGAGGTATTGGTCTGTTCTCCGAGCTGAACAATTTCGTTGTAGACGATTGATCACCAATCGAGGTGACTTCGTCAGTGCGTGGTAGGCAAAATGAATGACCGATGAGCGAGCGACGTTTGAAATTGACCACTCCGAGTCACGTCCCGTGACTACTGCAAGTTGCCGCCACTTTCAGTCTCATATCGTGAATGACATGCCTAAATTCTCTTGTTCGCAGTTGATGGTAAACTGGATATAAGTCAATGCGCAGGTTTATTGAATTCTCTTGAGAAAAAAAACGCTTTGAGGGACTCCATTCCTTCTCTTGTCTCACTCTGCGTTAGGACCTTCGTTTTCTTGCAGTCAAATATGTGCCCTACCTCAGCAACACGTGTCGAGACCAATGATGATGAGCAATGGTTTCGGCCGGCTCGTTTATGCTCTTATAACCTTGTGGATAATTCTCTCCCATCGTGACGAGACGACATTAACGCGGTGTGATGGTTTGTGTGCCTCAGCAATCCATTGGGCTACGCTGGGTGGTGCATTTGCACCAGATTGGCTAATGGCTAGAGGCCTGACAAACGCAGTCTCTTAGCCATTCAGGTTGGGGGTTGGATTAAGGATGATTCCTTAATCCTTAAAACGGACTCCTTGTAGCCCACTGCCAAACCCGCTGCTTTGCGGTCAGGTTTTTGAACCAAAGGCTTTGGTTGAGAACCCTAATCGTTCTCTTATCTAGGCCTGGGCAACCTGACAGTATCGTGCCCGCGCAATACAAGGTTATGACTTCCTCAAATAAGCTCTTGATGATCTGGCCACCGCAGATGATAATAGACGGTGCCCTAGCTGCTGCCTCGAGCAGGGTGGATAGAGGTTCGGATGCTAGTGCTCAAGTCTTCCCGTCCTCTTATTCTCCGTCATGCGCTTTTTCATCGTTATCGTCCCGTTCCAACTTTACTTGTATACCTCCTGTTTTCAGTCCCCCAATTCTTGACCCTTCCCATTTTTGTTCAGTAATCGTTCGTCTTCTAATTTCGACTCACACGATGTCGCAGGGTGTCGCTCCGGTCCAGCCGGTAAGTTCATGTCCAGCCAAACGGACGTCAGTTCATCTACTCCTATTTGGAGTTCTCGGTCCTCCTAAAAACTGGCATGCTTCAATGTGCGCACTTTGTTGCAAACTGGCTAACAGACAGCACTTGCCTGGACACTGAAGCTGCCAGCAGTCGATGTGTGCTGATTGTCAGAAACTCGCCTGCAAGAGTTATGTTCTGTGATTACTGCGATCCCCACCGTGCGATACTGGCGGTATTATTTCCTTCTGTGTGTCCGGAGATGAAGCGGCTTTAAATGCCGGTCAAGGAGGTGTGAACATTGCTCTTAGCCCACGAACTCAGTCTGCGTTGATCGAATGAATCCCAATGAACATCCGGATGTGCGCTGTCAGATTGGCTGACTCGTTCAACCCATCGAAGTTGCGTGGGAACCAACGGTGTCTATTTGTCATTGTGGTCTATGCGCCCAGAAATTGTAGCACTGACTAAGTGAAAGACGACTTCCATCACCAACTAAACGCGCTCCTCCGTCACAGAAAAATATGGATACTGTGGTACTTACTGGTGAGTTGAATGCCCAAGTCAGAAAACTGTTCACTGATGAGCTTCATTCGGGCGGTCGAAGCGTTGTAGGCTACCGTAATGATAACCGTGAACGGCTGCTACATCTGTGTGAAGATGCTCGTCTCCTTCTTGCGAGCACTAACTTCAGGCACAGCACCCACCGGAGGGTGACATGGCACCCACCAGCCATGGACGCAAATCGATCACATTGCAATCAGATACCGCTGGAGAGAATGCGTTCAAAACTGTCGCTCGGTTTGGAGCATGAGCGTGAATTCTGACCCCGCACTTATTTGTGCCAATCTCTAGGTGCGTTTCGGTGGAAGTCCGCAACGGCGCTGTGAATGCACGGATATTTACCACCTGACAAATTCAGATGTTCTGAATGCGTATCAAAGTACGCTGGCATCTGAACGGAGTAAACGCCCATTGAACACAGTTGAAGATCACTGGTCGCACATCCGCTAGACGTTATTAACAACGCGTCTTCATGTGGGAAATCAAATTGCCAACCGGACATTGGGTCTCTACACACTCTCTGGAACTTTAGACGCTCGCCCACGTGCTCCGGCTGGACGCGAATACGATGAGACTCGCAAAGCTCTCAGAGCGAAACTATATGCTAGTCTGAAGACAGACCGCGAAGTCTGGTGGCCTCATCGTGCCTCGGAGATGGAAACAGCCGCTGCCCTTGTTAACCATCGGAGGTTACTCTGTTTGATACGAAAAAGGGGCGGCATAAAACCTGGTGTTAGCGAGATCATATGCGACGAGCGTGGACAGCCGATCCACAGGTTGTCAAAGCGCTTAAAATGTTGGGTCGAATACTTTGAGAAGCAGTTTAATCAGTAAGAGTTGCCGGTTTCTCCAACAGTCAATGAGCGCGCTACTCCTTGGTCCGTTCCCTTGGATGCGCCTTCGCGCGCAGGAATCGAAGATGAGATTAAACGGCTAAAATTGAACAAGGCCGCTGAAGTAGATGGACTACATCCATCCCTCTTCAAAATTGGGGGAGCTGCTGTGTTGGGTGATTTACATAACTTATTAGTGAACCTATGGGAGCAGAAGACTGTCTCGACAGGCTGGAAGCGCTCCGTAAAAGTTCCAATTTTCAAGACAGGCACCCGTTCCGAATGCGGCAGTCATAGATGAATCAGTCGGTACTGCGTACCAGCATTCCGATGCCGCGCAACTATTACCAGTCGCATGTGGGCTAAGGGTACTGCGAGAGTCGCCCGGCCTCTACGCATGCTCTAACCCGTACCCACAGACTATCAGGCAGGTTTGTCATCTTTAAGGCTACGGGTCGGCGTGGAGAGCATGACCGAAGCAACAAAGGAGAAATGAGTTCAATAGGTGTTCGAGTGAAGCAAAGGATACTGCGTTTTCAAACACCGCATGGCAGAAATCAGTAATACTCACTCGGTTCTCCGACGACACATGAGCAATACTTAGCAGATATTGGTGGCCACAAAGGCTCACTATCCTAGTGTCTTCGGCACGCAACTATCAGGTTTCTGATCTGAGGTAACACTCATCATCATCAATACTGGTCAACCGGTGAGACACCTCAGCTAATGTGTCGCAATACAATAAAGATAAGAGTTTAAACATTAGAGACTAAAAATGTATAAAAAAGTAACACAATGCTAAATATCACATCATACATAGGGTTTGGGATCGTTGCTGGAGGGGAAGGACAAACAGACTCAACACAAACGCCACCAAGGTCGATTCCTAGCCATGTCAGCTAGTGTAGCTAACCAAACATCCTCATCGTCTTTCGGTCCTAAGCCCGGCAGTCCGGAAACACCAACCGACGCAAAGTTCGAAGCGAGTGACTTCATTCAACAGTATGTATTCAGCAGTATACATGTTAGCTGCAGGTGGAAAATACCTCAGATATTGTGCCGCAATATAAAAAAGAAAAGAAATGAAACAGAGGCACGCCAGCTGGTTCACCAGTAACGGATAGACATCGTTCCAGAAAGCTAACAGCCGATTATTGTGCCACTAAGAAGTCATATTATGGTGATTGAATAAGGCTAAGCAGAAGGGGGAGGGAAAAAAGAACTTACAACACAAACGTCATTGAAGTCGGCTTTTAGTCATATCAACACGGTGGGTTTTCGCTTGGCAAGGGATTTCCCTATAAAAAGCCACAAAAGTTCGTCTAACAACACTGCTACGTGGCGGATGTGACTCGTCACTGAATAAAATCAGTCTACAAATTCCTAGACTAGGCTACATCCACATGGACGCAAACAATTGTCACTTTACCTTTGATGGTTTCTTCAGATGCACTTTTCCCATTTATACACGCAACGCAATGTGCCTACTGGGAAACATTGTCTGTAAAACTTTGGTCGTGCTTGATAAGGCGTGCCCCGATGGTATCGATAACAAACTATTTATTTAGTTATGTACTTAATTGTATCCAGCCAAACGTACTCATCGTCCTTCGGTCCCCAACCAGGGAGCCGAGATGTTCCAAGCAAAGCTAACTTCTAAGTAGAGGCCTTCATTCTACGTGTCCAAGTCATGGCTTGGCCACTTCTCCTCATCTTCCATCCACACCCCCGGCATGCAAACAACGAATGTCGCGGGAGTCAGTGGGCTACATGCGCGACACGTGGTCCAACTATCGAATCCTGGTGCGTGAAATAACGGTGTGGAGCTGTTCGCTTCTTCTTCCTGTGCCATAAACAAGGCGCCGAACACGCTCATTGCTCACACGGTTCCCACAAGATATGAGCCAAACTACGAAGGCAGGGTTCGCGGTCTCGATTTATACTGAATACTGTAGTTTGGAGCAAGTAGAAAATAATTCTGTACAACTCCATCGGGTGATAACCAAAAAACATTTTTAAAAAAATAAACACGTCCGGTGGTTATCCTGAGATGGTTCAGCAACTCCTTCTGTAGCACACAAAATGCGTGTTCACACAGTGAGTCACAAGTGGGTGATATCGGTGTCAAGTGGCAACCGTTCTCTGAAACGTATGTTAGCGAAGTGTAAATCCAACAAAGATTTGAATTTCTGCACAGATTCGGCCTCGACGACGTGTTCTGGCAGACTGTTCCAGGCGTGCACAACCCTCTGCTCGAAACACAGGGGGTGTGGGATTTTCTTCAGATCAGGTACCACGAGTTTGTACCTGTGCCCACGTGTGGTGCATGGTACTCGCAAGTGGAGTAACGACCTCAGCATGAGGAAATGACCGAGATGTAAAATACGGTAGGTTATGATAAGATTCACTCGAACACGGCGATATGACAAGGTGTACAGCCTAAGTTTCATGCACCAGTTTTCATACGATAAGCCTCTCAAGCTGGGGATCAACTTGATGGCGACGTGTTGTACTCATTCGATCTTTTGCCCTTCGCCGCGAGTGATCGGACAGTATGCAAGCGAGCCGTACTCTACCATTGGTCTGACGATGGAAGAGAAGAGACGAGTGGCGACGTCCTCAGACCAAATGCAGAAGCTGCGTTTCAGCGCCCAGAGCATGCGCAGTCCGTTTCGATACAGTTTGTTGGTGTTATCGACGGACTTCAAGTTGCAGCGTGAGAGTACACATAGGTCATTCACGGAAGGTGTGGGATGCAGTGGTTGGCCGTCTAGGGTGTACGTTCGTCCGTGAACAGCCTTCCCGGTAGGTGGACTTCAGCAGACCATACTGCGAGGCGGTCGAGGTCTTGTTGGAGGATGTCACAGTCATCGAGAGTATTAATTTCTCGCCAAATTTTGAGGTCATCCGCAAACAGTGCACACGGCGACCGTAGAAGCTGGGGCAGCTCGTTGATATGGATGAGAAACAGAGTGGGTCCCAGTACCGTACCTTGAGGTACACCACTGGTCGAGGGATACCAATCGGTTAGATGGCCGTCCACCTGTACCCTCCACTTTCTTCCAACGAGAAATTCATGGATCCATCGATGTAACGATCCTCCGACACCACACGACCTTAATCTGTCTAGAAGCAATGCATGATTAACTTTGTCGAATGCTTTGCTGAAGTCGATGTAGATTACGTCGACGGACTTTCCCCGGTTCAGTGCTTGCAACCATTCCTGTCTCGTCACACAAGAATATCCCATCCTGAATCCGTGTTGTGCCTGTGTCAGAAGTTCTTTCGATTGTAACAGATATATTAGACGCTTTTTTACTATCTTCTCGATCACTTTGGCCAAAACGGGTGTAAGACAAATTGGCCAGTAGTTATCCAACTTACTGGGGTCACCACCTTTCGGGATCGGCCTCACCACCGAGCGCTTCCAGTCGTTTGGCAATGAGCCCTCAGACAATGATTTGTTGAATAGATCCGTAACAGCAGGCGAGATAATGGCAGCTAGTGATTTGATAATTAGCGGATGAAGCCCGTCAGGCCCTGCAGGCTTTATAGTAGCACGGAGTTTCGTCCTGATGCCTGCGAGTCGCATTGTGTTCGTTTCCAGCCGGAATGTGCTGGCGAGCATCGATAACTTCCAGACACTGCGAAAAGATCCAATGTCTGTGTTGGCTGGTGGAGTTACTGTTATAATCTTCTCACTAGACGCAAGTCCAAAAATAACAATTCACTGCTCCACAAAACTTCTAGTCCAACAGAAGGAAAAAAAACAAAACGCCAATGACCTTGACAAAATAACGTATTAATCGTCGCCAACAAACACTGTACAACGACTGAGGACCCTGGCTTTATTTATAGGTCTCTACTGACTTTCGACTTCTAGAATTGGAAGGTCAGCTGCCAAGGTTAGTGGTTCTCCATATCTTTTCCCGAGGTGTCAGGTGGCTTTTAATCACGCGCAGAAGAACATTCAGGAACGTTCGAAATCGATGCGATAATCGTTAATAATCGATTAATCGCTAAAATAGGGAATTTCCAAGGCAATTCTTACTTTCTCCCGGACACCTCCCCTCCTGAGATGTTCCGAGGTATAAGACGAAAGCCTGGGATTAACTTGCAGTCTTCGGGACGGGGTTCTCTGCCTGTCGGTCCACCTCCTTAGTAGAAGCGCCCGAGAACTTTGTTCCGATGTTCTTGTTCTGGATTCGTTGCTCGACCTTGTGCAGTCGTCCACTGTTACCTTCGACAGGTTGAAAGTTTCCACCAGTAAATCGAACGGGAGATCAGTAGGCCTTTCTTGTTCTGGCTGGCACAATGTGGGTCGTAACTGGTTTGCATGCCGCAGCCAGACCTGTGCGCCCACCTTCACGTCATACATGACGTTTCCGCGCTTGCTTTTGACCGTCCCTGGCGTCCATTTCGCATGGCCTTCCCGGTAGTCACGTACTAGCACCTTCTGTCCAAGCGTGAATGATCGCTCTTTGCTCCATGCCGCCGGTTAAACTCCTGTTCCATTCTGCGGTTTCTTTCACCAACAGAGGACTCCGAGCCCGGTCGGATGGCGTCGAAAGGCATGCGGAGCTTCCGGTTCAGCATGGCCTGTGCTGGAGAGATTCCATCTGGCGCTTGTGGATTCGGTGTTGATCGGTAGAGGAAAAGGAACCGGTCAACCACCTCCTCTATACGTCCCTCCCCTTTTGATTTGTGGAGAGCTCGCTTGAATGTGTCGACAAATCTTTCTGCCTGGCCATTGGACTGTGGGTGAAACGGAGGCGAGCGAACGTGCTGGACGGCGCATTGCTTGCAAAACTCCTTAAACGTTGCTGAAGTAAATTGTGAGCCATTGTCAGTGACCACTGTCTCAGGACAGCCGAATCTGCTAAAGGCTTGGCGCAGTTTCGATATGGTGACATTGGTGGTTGTGTTATCCATGAGAAATACTTCTGGCCACTTGCTGTATGAGTCGACTATAACGAGGAAACTTCTCCCGTTGATCGGCCCTGCAAAGTCGACATGGATACGGCACCACGGCTTAGTAACTATTGGCCATGAACAGAGTTCTGCTTTCAGTGGCGCTTTCAAGACATCGGCACACTTTTGGCAGCGTCTGGCTATTTCTTCTAACTGTTTGTCCATTAAGGGCCAGTATACATAACTGCGGGCAAGCGCCTTCATCCGGTTGATTCCAGAATGCCCGGCGTGGAACTGTCGAATAAGGCGCTCCTGAAGTGTCTTGGGGATGACCACTCTTTCCGAAAATAGTATGCAATCGTTTACAATAGAGAGTGAGTGTCTCCTCTGATAATACCGTTGCAACTCGGCAGATGGACATGAACGTGGCCAATTTGTTTTGTGAAACTGAGTAATTTTCTTGAGTATTGGGTCCCGAAGTGTTTCGGTCCGTACAGCTTCTGCGGTAACTGGTAGACAGTGCAGTGCAGCAGTTACCAGAAAGTTGACGTCTGGTTCAATCTCCACCGAGGTAATGATTGTGTCTTCATGTTCTTGCTGACGGGTATCAATTAGGCGTGACAGTGTATCTGCTTGGCCAATGGAAACTGTCGATTGATATTGGATCTCGAAATCATACCCCATTAAGGTAAGAGCCCAACGTTGTAGCCTCTTGGCTGTGTAGACCAGGGCCGCCAACGCAAGCAAACCCTTCAAGAGGCCTAAGAAGAAACCGCCCACAGCATGCTGGTCATGCGGCGAATGGCATTTCGCTCGCTTTTGTCCCTTCAAACATCATATTTGTTAAGCGTGTCATAAGCGTGGGCATAAAGAGGAATGCTGCAGTCAAGTCCGGTCGAAGAAAGTGCAGAAGTCTTATCGAAAGGTTACTTCTAGAAGGGACGGCGCTGAGTCTCTGTCCATAGTTGCTGCATTCCAAAGCGAGTGTAAACCGGGACGACGATTCATCACTGTGTTAATCAATGGGATCCTAACGAAGTTGCAATTTGACACGGCCTCAGACATCACGATTATTTCCAGGAGCACATGGAATCACCTAAAGAGGCCGAAGATGGTCGAGTCTCAGAAAGTTGCACACAATGCATCAGGCAGCGTGTTAAATTTAGTGGGCGAACTCAATTGCAAGATTGCTTTACAAGATGTGGAAAAGTCGGGAACATGTTACATTTCAGACCGGCCGAATTTGAACCTGATTGACCTCGACTGGATTGAAAAGTTGAATCTCCTCGATGTTCCCTTGAATCAGATCTGCAACCGAGTTCGATCCCGTCCAGACCCATCAAAGTCCGTCGAGGACATGACACGTACCCTGAAGCAAAAGTTTGCCTCTGTCTTTCAGGATGGCTTGGGCTATTGTACCAAATTCAAAGCGACACTGAACTTGCGACCAGGTGCTAAACCAGTGTTCAAGGCTAAAAGACCGGTACCATATGCCGCCATGTAAACCGTTGAGCAAGAGCTCGATCGACTGGAACGTGCCGGAGTCATCACAGCTGTCAACTACTCAGCATGGGCCGCCCCTATTGTCGCAGTGAAGAAAGCAAATGGCAAGGTACGCGTCTGCGCTGACTTTTCAACTGGCCTCAACGCCGCGCTGGACGACCACTAGTACCCATTACCTGTACCGGAGGATATCTTTGCAAAGCTGAATGGTGGTAAGTACTTTGCTAAGCTTGATCTATCCGAGGCTTATCTGCAAGTGGATGTTGACGAAGTCTCGAGGGAGTTGTTGACGATCAACACTCATCGTGGGCTATTTCAATACAACCGCTTGCCATTTGGTGTGAAAACGGCGCCAGCCATCTTCCAACAGTTGATGGACACCATGCTAGCGGGCGTTTCTGAAATCGTTGCATATCTGGACGATATCATAGTGATGGGTCGAACACCGGAAGAACTCTTCAACCGCTTGGATGAAGTTCTTGGTTGCATACAGTCGTACGGTTTCCGGATCCGTGAGGATAAATGCACATTTTTCACGCCGCTCATCAAATACCTCGGGTTTATCCTCGAAAAGGATGGACGTCGACCAGACCCGGAAAACATCGAAGCCATAAGAAAAATGCCTCCACCCACAGATCTACAGTCCTTGCGTACCTTTTGTGGGCTCATCAGCCACTACAGCGCATTCTTGCGCTGCTGCTAGTATGGTCTGGTGAACATGTGACCAGTGAGCTTCAACTGTATTCAGTGAGCGCCTGCTCAACCCGAATGCCAACGTACTTAGAGACGCATTCAGAACACCAGGCCTCGCCAGTTGGATGGTGTCAATGTGTTCACAGTGTAGTCGTTGGCGTCCGCAAAAGCGCACCCGCAGATCAGCACATAAAAGTGCATGGCCAGTGTCCACACGTGCTCCATATCGAGCGACTGTTTTGGACGCCGACTCACCAGCGATAAGTGATCGCAATGTGATCGACTTGCGTCCATGGCTAGTGGGCGCCATGTCACCTTCCGAGGGGTGCTGTGTAGGAAGTTAGTGCTCACAAGAAAGAAGCGAGTATCTTTACACAAATGAAGTAACTGCTCATCGTTATCATTACAGGAGCCTAAACCGTGTTGGCCGCCCAGGTGCAGCACATGAGTGGACAATTTCCCAACTTGAGCGTACATATACCCAGCAAGTACTACAGTGTATATGCTTCTGCTGTGGCGAAGTAACTCGTTCAGTTGAAGACAGAAGTCGTCTTTTACCGAGTTAGCGCTACAGTTCGTGAGGCCGTAAGCAGCGATGACAAACAGACACCTATTAGCTCCACGCGACTTCGAAGCTTTGAACGAACCAGCCAATCGGATCGCACACATCCGGCTACTGATTGGGATCCAATCAACCAGAGTAGCTTCAGCCCGGGGTCTCATGGCAATAACGACACCGACTTAGCCGGTACTCGAAGCTGACTGCTTAGTTAGTTGAATTTCCCAACGAGTTTTGTTGATCCTCACCAAAAATCCGCGCAGGAAGCGGTTCATGCCAAGTGTGGAGAAAAGCCTTGCACTTTGGGAGTGCAAAGCAAAGCCCGAAATGGCTGACAGCCAGTGCTAGTCTGTTTAGTGCGTTTGTGAACTGTCAGATGAAAATAATGTCATCAGCCAACACCAATAGGAGAATCCGTTCACCTAGGAGAAGCTCCACTCCTTCTAAGTCGTATCCGGTGAACGCGATTCCCATGACTTCCTCAACAAAGATCTGTAGTTTTTCGTAGGGAGAATGCTTTTCATGCGAAAACCCACAACGTCCTAGAACACTGAAGCCTACATATTTGCTAGAACGGGATAGACTAGGAACACTCGGTTAGCACCACGGGAAGGTTGTTCGGCGAGCGGGGGAGCTTTGATAGCACTGGAATGCAGCCGGTTGGGGCATGGTTATCAACTCCGAACGAATGTCTTAGGCATATCGACAAATGCGCCGCATAAATGAGGATCGAATCGGCTAATGAAGATTCAGCTCTGGAAATTGAATCGATGCTTCCTCGGCTTGACCTCCGCTTACTGCCGCGGTGCCCTTGTGAGTTTGCAGCTAACAGCGTGAAAGAAGCAAATTTGGTTCGACAATCGCCGAGTAAAGACGAAAACCCGGTGGGCATGAAAAGTGCTCGATGTGTGCGCAAGAGCACTCACTTGCCCCGTCTGTTTCGAGGCGCGTCCGCTGAGCATAACTAAAGAGATCGTCCAACGTGAAGCGATAAGCAGTTTTGACGGGAACTATTAGGTATTGATAGAAAGAACTTACTCGCCAGTTGTTGAGGCAGCAAGCCATCTGCCGGCCCATAGCTTAGAGGTAACTAGCTTATCTCGTAATCTTTCTGTGCAGGTTTGACCCTGTGTAGGGCAGGTCAATCTCAGCAGTATTGTTAGCCTAGGTGCGATCGGTGATGGTTTCACAGCAGCGAAGCGTTGGTACTGCGTACCGGCGTACTGCTGGTGTCGAATGGGATGAAATTCAAATCAGCAAATAAACTACTGTAGGCGTCGATTCCGGAGAACTACGGAAAGGCCTCAAAAAGCACAGCATAGAGACCGTTAAGAGATTTAAGTTCAAGTTAGGACTGGAATGATAGGTTTAATTTCCATGGGTATTCTATCCGGAGCGTGTCGTTGAGCCAGTATATTATTCAGGTGTGATAACCGCAACCTATGTAAGTTAGATTAGCACGCGCGAATCACACCACGGTCAAGCAATTAATACCCACGTGAAGAAAAGAGTACAAACGTAGGAAAGGCGTTGAGAACCGAGAAAGATAGATTTACTAATGTAATAAAGGCGAATAAACTAAGGTATGAAAGGGAAAGTTTGGAAGTAAAGGTCAAAGGCATTGTTTATGTTCAAATTCTTTCGCTATTGGTAAAATGTATTTGTGCAACTCATTCCAAGAATCTACTATCCTGTGTGATAAACGAAATCCCGTCCAGACTCCATCAAATCGAGGCTTGGATAAATTTATCGGGTAGCCCCAGAGAGATGATAGCCGAGCTGGCTGGAAAAGCCAAGATGAATTGGACGCGATTTGCCCGGTAAGTATGCGGTAGGTCAAGATCAAGTCGCCACAATGGCGACGATAATGTACCGAAAGGATTCCAAAGTTAAGTAGTCTTCCTGAGTAAGAAAAGTTCCGTAGCCCATGGACCATGTTGGTTCCGACCTTCAACACTTTTGCTGACATCCTGTCTTTGATTAAGCAAGGTAGACAAGCTTGGATATATATATATATATATATATATATATATATATATATATATATATATATATATATATATATAGTACACAATCTGTGGTACAGATATTGTGCCATCGGAATCATGGCTGAATAGGAAAACAATATGAATAATAAGAAAAGAGCAACAACAAATGCTATTTTTGTCAAGTTTACCACTCACAGTTTTTGAATATTTTTTCAGTTTGTTCTTTTTTAGGGGGAGGAAGAAGGGACACCGCAACACACTGATGCACACGTCCGCCATTGACATCGATCTTGAGCCATAACTTCCAAGGTTTTCAACCAGCAAGTATCCTCATCTCTCGGACCCCAACCAGGTAGTCGACAACAACCGGCCGAGGCCAACTGTTTCGTCAACTTTTTCATGCGGCTTCTCCATGTTGTAGGCTGTCCACCAGACCGTCTCTTCCAGCCCTGTCCAGCAAGTGCAAACAACGCACGACGGGGGTAACGCTGGACAGGCATGCGCAATACGTGTCCCAACCACCGCAGTTGATGCAGTGAGATGAGCTCCTCGAGCGAGTGGCTTCCACGTCCCAAGACACGCTGTCTAACTTCCACATTGCTTACGTGGTGCTGCCACCACACACGGGCAATGGACCGCAGACAGCGGTGCTCGAAGACGGATAGCCTGCGCAAGTCAACTTTACGAATGGGCCAGGTCTCGCATCCGTACAACAGTACAGCACGAACAGTTGCACAATAGACCCGCCCATTGATGGAGAGACGAATGTCGTGGCGACGCCACAAATGCCTCAGCCTAGAAAAAGCGAGGCCTGCTCTCGAGATGCGCATCGAAATCTCGTCTCCAACAGCCCCGCCAGCAGTGATGCAACTTCCCAAGTAGACAAAGCTCTCCACAACCTCCAGTGTCTCACCAGCAAGCATGAGTGCAGGCAGAGGCACCTGCCAGTCTTGAAGGAGAGCTTTGCATCTGGATGGCGAAAAGTACATCCCGTACTTTGATGCTTCAATCGTCAAGCGGTTTAATGCAAGTTGGACGACCTGTGGATCGTCACCCACCAAGACGATATCATCAGCATAATCCAAATCAACAACTCGACTACCTGGGAGGAGCTCAACGCCAGCGTTCAACGAATCGCTCAGAGCGTTCTTCAGGACAGTATTACAAGTGCGGCCAAGCGAAGACTGAGAATAATCTAAAGCATTTTTCTCCCGTAAAGATTCCGAATGACATGCGGATAATCCACCGCGCCCTGAAACTAGTGCAAGTGGCTTTTTCTTATTCTCACTGAATTTGATAACGGTCTATCAGTTGGAAAATATGCTGTAGTTCATCCCCGTCATGCAGGCAGCACGTTTGGGAATCATTTGGCAATGAGCGTAGTACTGAACAACTGGGCATCTGCCACAGAGCAGCCCGGTTCATAACACGAGGCCGTTGCAAAGTCTGGGGACCATCGGAGTCGGACATTAGGAGACACAATTTTAAATCATCCGCAAACATGAGGGACAAAACTCCAGCAGTTCAATCTGCTCATTTGCGTATGGAGAAAACAATGCGCCAAGCACCGACCGCTACGGAACTCCACCGACGACGCATCAGCAATACGCCGGTACGCAATAAGAACGCTTCGTTGCCGCGCAACTACCACCGGAAGCACGTGGGTTAAGGGTCACCCTGCTCCTCCGCAGGCTCGAACTCGCGCCGTCAGATTACAAACCAAACATGTTACCTGTAGGTTACGGGCTGACTGACTGAACGATAGAGTAGACCATCATCATCGTCATCATCACCATCATCGTCATCATCATCATCAACCACAGTAGTACAACAGCCATTTGAACTGATGCTTCGCTGCCACACAACCATGAGGACCTATGAAATAAATAATAAGAAGAGGGAGAGAAAGGGGGACTTACCTGAAAACCTTGATGACGTAAGCAAACATTCAGGGTCAAGGCGCCCACACCTTGTGTTAACAACATACCGTCACAAACAGCTGGCGATTGTGCAAAGATAAGGCGGCATCGCCGAGACAGCTTCCTTGCGGCTTTCACTGCCCCGCGTCATAATCAGCCACTACCCCGCAGATAACTCAGCACCAAACACATTTTAAACAGACAATCCGATTAGGAGATGGCAGCAGATGCACCACTGGTGTCTACTGCGAGCAATGTCCTGTAAAGTCTCGAGCCAAGTACAAGGCGAGTCACGTGGACTCCAGCCCGGAAGGCGAGACGGACCAACGGCACCCAGTTTGGCAGTCAGTGACTTCATTTCCCGCTGCCAAGTCAACTTCTGTCCACCTCGAGCCTTGCGCCATCCTACACCTGGCAGACTGAACAAGGCTCTCCTAGGTAAGCAATGACCAGGCATACGTAGCACGTGCCCGAGCCAACGCAACTTATTCAGTGCTATCTGTTGTTCTAGGGAGCCGGCATGATTATCACTACCTAAAACTCGCATACGCACATCATCGTTGCGGACACACTGGTGCCATCCGACACCAGCAATGCTTCGCAGACAACGATGATCGAAGACTTGGAGGCGCCTCAGATCTTCACACCGAAGGGACAAAGTCTGAATACCATAGAGCAGAACGGCCCTCACTGTGGCCTTGTATACACGGCCTTTCAGACGGAGGGAAATTCCCTTCTGTCGCTAAAGATGCCGCAGGTTCAAAAAGGCAGCTCTGGCCTTTGTAGTGCGTGAGCTAACGTCAGTCTCCATGCGCTCACCGTTGCTGATGCAGCTGCCAAGATAAGTGAATTGATCAACCATCTCGAGTTCTTTGTTAGCAAGCGTCAAGGGGTCACCAAGTGGCTGGTGGTCCTGCAGCAACACTTTGCATTTTGAAGGTGCGAAGTGCATACCAAATAATGGGACCACTCTGGACAGGCTACTCAGGATTGATTGTGACGCCACAACAGCGTCAAAACGCAAGACGATATCGTTCGCATAATGTAGGTCAACTAATCTTTCACCAGGCAGCACTTCAACGCCTACATTGTGAGATTCCGCAAGGGAACACTCCATGATAAAACCCACGACGAAATTGAACAAAAATAGGGAAATTGGACAACCCTGAGGAACGCCACTTGTAGTCGGAAAGCTATCCGATAGGATACTGTAGACCCTGACGCGGCCTGTAGTGTTCGAGTATAGAGTACGAAGGATGTTCACATATTTCGTGGGAACACCGTTCCGCGCAAGTAATTCGAACAGAATCGATCGATCGACTGAATGGAACGTACCCTCGAAATCGAGGAACACAGCTACTGTCGGTCTACGGTATGCGTAACGCTGCTCTAGCACCTGCCGCAAAGTGAATATATGGTCTATGCAGCCGCGTCCTGAGCGGAAACATACCTGCTCATCCCTAATCCGAGATTCCCGTTCCGCAGTGAGGCGATGAACGATAACCGAGGCCAATAATGGCAACCACAGGAAATTCGGGTGTAAATGGTTTAGAAACACATTTTAGACCAATGAAGGTCATCAAGCATGTGATCTTTTGGAAGAACCAAAGATGACGGCAAAATCTCTAAAGATAATGCTGGTACCCGCAAATGCATCACTACGACGAGGGGCGTTTACAGAACGCATCACTGTAACAGGCTGACGCCGAACTCGGTTTTATACTCAACTGGGCAGGAACGGTAGCTGCATATCATCAGCATTATCATCAGTACACGTTAGGTAAGGGAGAGAAACCCCCCGATACATCGCAATACTAAAAAATAAGGGACTGAAAATTACACTACAAAAATGCGATGTCAAATATTATATTATGCGTTTTGCATGAGATCGGGATTGGAGGGGAACCTAAAGAGAGGGGGATGGACAAAGAAACTCACAACACAAACGCCACTGGGGCCGGCTACTAGCCACGTCAGCAAGTGTCCAACCAAAAGTGTTAATTGTCCTTTGGACCCCAGCCGGGCAGTCGGGATGCACTAACCGACGCCAGCTTCGTAGTGAGGGTTTTCATCTCTTCTGACCAAGTGATCACTTGGCCTCCCTACTCCTCTTCCAACCGCATCCCCGGTGCGCAAACAATGCGCGTTGCGGGAGTCGGTGTGCTGGCATGCGCAACATGTGGCCCAGCCATCGGACCATGATGCGTGATATAATGGTGCTGAGCAGTGCACTCGCACTTCCTGCACCAAATACGAGACGTCAACACGCGCACTGCTTACGGGGTGCTCTCACCAGACATGAGCTAGGCTGTGAAGGCAGCGAGAATCGAATTTGACGAGGCACTTTATGTCTGTCAACCTGATAGGCCAGGTTTCACAACCATATAGGAGAGTTGAACGGACGGCTGTGTTATAAACTCTGCCCTTCAGAGTGAGTAATGTCGCGTCTGCGCCACAGGTGGCGGAGATTGGCAAAAGCACCTCGAGCTTTTGCTATACGGCTCGTAACCTAATCTTCGATCCCACTGGCGCTAATATAGCTGTCCAGGTACTTGAATTCCTGAACGACTTCTAGCTGATCCCCCAAAGCGTTAGCGCAGGAGTGAGCCCTGTCAATCTTGGAGAAGTAGTTTGCATTTCGATGGAGCAAAACATAGCCCAAAACGATAGACGGCCAGTGCTAATCGATCCAGTGCTGCTTGGCATGTTTGAGAGCTGTCACAGATTAGGGCCATTTCGTCCGCATACTCCAAGTCAAGAAGTCGCTCATCAGGAAGTGGCTCCACACCTTCCAGCTGCATATGATGAGGATTTTGGCAGTGGCCGAACCGCCAGATACCGATTCCAATGTCAGAGTATCAGTATAACCCACAGAGTTACGCTTTGGTTCGGCTTGGTGGAAGTGGCCGATTCCCTTATTTTTTGCTGCTTTTGCTTGGGAGGCACAGGAGCCTGTGGTTTTTCTTCACTCATGGCTGTATCCAATATACTGTCCGGATGATCTCCATCAGGATGACTACAATCTCCAGACGCCGTTTCAAGAATTGGAGAAACGTCGAAGCCGTAGTGGCCAAGCAGATGCTCAAATGGTTACTTGTTCCAATAACTGCGCGTTGAAGGCTTATTAAGATCTGGTCAGCTTTTCGTTCTAAATAACTAAACGAAGATAGGAGGGCAACTACCCTATACATTAGTGTCTAAAAATAGTTCCGTTGGAATAAACAACTAGGTGTTCCTTGCTTACAACAGTCATGGGAGCTATAACGTAACCCATCGCTGTCTGTTAGGAGGGTATACCGCTGCCCATTCATAGACCCAACAACTGCAGGTGTCGCACTGCATTCCACCTGATGGGCAACGGTTCTCAGAAGCTCATTTTACCGCACAGCACAGTCGAATAAGGTAAAAAGTCCAAGGATGAATTGAAGGTAAATATTTACCAGCGCGAAAAAGGTGAGGGAGCAAAATAAGCGAGAACCGGGACGCGGTAGTCTGTAATGCACTCGTCGAGAGCAGCATAAATATAAAACACGGAGGGACCCGTCTGCATATGTTAAGACTCAAAAACAAGGAAAAGTACCCGTGAAGACAAAACTTGGCTTTACCGTAGGATAGCACCACAATGTGGTGTCTGTTTTGGCCTTGAGAGACAATTGATGAGATCCACGAGACTGATAAGGAACCCAAATACTTAATCGATGGGATAACGATAAATTCCGAATCCGCTTACAGAGGTATTTTGAAACACAGATGCCAAAGGATAGTCAGATGGAAAAGCACAAAAAATATGCTAAAAGATGCAAGTTCGCAGAATACATCAGGTAGGTAACCGCGAAGTAAGCGACGAAAAACCGCAGATGAGGGATTCCGAGTATATTAGAATTTTAAAACCCTTACGGATTAAAGGAAAAACTGACAGCAAAATTTTCTGTTCAGTGTTATACAAAACTGTCCACACAAAGCCTTGAACAAACTCGGTGAAACAGGACGGCTTATAAATCAAAGTGTATCTGACTAACATGGGTGTCAGATACATTTTGATTTATGACTTATCCAAGTCTCCCCTTTGCAAAAAGTAGACTTGGATAAGCATCGGCACGTACGAAGCAGGGATAGTTCATGTTAATTACCATGCGCCCAATTACCGAGTACGGATTGTCTGTTGCGTATCCTTTCTTCAAGTCCGAACGTGACACGATCAAGGTTCAACGGTGTGGATTCAAATCCCTTCCAGAGTTGCGGAACTCATCCCCTACGGCTTTAACGGTTGAACCTGTTCCCTTTGGATTATCGTCGTCGCATCGGAGATATAAGATTCATTCGATGTATTCTAAGAGGTGAACTGGGGAGTGAGCTGCAACCGTATTTTCGTCTCACAAAAAGTGCAACTCGAGGCCACCGGTGGAAACTCTTCAACCCGTGACGACTCCGTGTGCGGTCCGATCTGGCTCTATCCACCTGGGTAGTGAATGCCTGGAACAGTTTACCGGAGGCCGTCATCGATGATGAGACAGAGGAACATTTCAAACGACTGTTGGATTCCCACTACCTGAGTGTGCAGAGATTTTTCGGTCCCTAATACAACTACAGCGGTCCACTGCGGGACCTCGTGTCGCAATCATCGCAGCAACCCTCGCAATGACCGGGAAGTAAGGGAGCCGACAAAGGAATTTCTTTTGTTCTCTACGAACCAATAAACAATGAAGCAATGAATGGTGTCTGGATCTTTCTCACAACGAGCATCGAATTACGTGGTGTAGTCGTCGCAGAACCACCTTAAAGTAGATTGTGATTGTAGGTGAGGCCTGTGGCGGGGAGTCTGCGATTTGCCATTGTCTCTGGACCACCATCCTAGGCGGTATTTCAATTGGATGTTTTGTATTAAACTTTTTGGCATGAAGTGGAACAACCGTTTTGCCATTATTTTTACCCATCGGTATAGCCAAATCAAATGGCGAACTTAATACAACACATGTGGGAGTAACTGATATATCGGAATAAAAGTATTGGCTAAGCATCGTTCATTGATTTGTAGAGAGCAGTAAGGAAATCCTTTGTCAGTCCCATCACTTCCCGCTCACCGTAGGGATCCTGTGAGTTGATGCGGCACAGTGTTCCACAAGCGACCACTGCGGTCACAGCCATTATCATCATCATCATACACGTTAGCTAGAGGTGGGGAACACCTCAGCTACTGTGCCGCAATACATAGAAAAAAGGAGAAAAAATGCAACTAGTGCAAGCCAGCTGAGCTACCGGTGACGGATGGGCATCGTTCCGGTAAGCTACCAGCCGGCTACTGTGCACCAAAAAATTACTATGCAAAATTATATAAGGTTAAATAATGAGATCGTGGTTGGAGGGGGAGGCTAAGAGGGATGGGGTGGGACAAAGAAACTTACAGCACGAACGCCACTGAGCTCCTAGCCATATCAGCAAGTGTGTTCATCGTCTTTCGGACCCCAACCAGGGAGCCGAGACGCTCCAACCGAGGCCAGCTCAGAAGTGAGGGCCTTCATTCCTCTGGACCAAGTCATCGCTTGGCCACCCCTCCTTTTCTTCCATCCACACACCCGGCGCGCAAACAACACACGTCGCGGGAGTTCGGTGGGCTGGCATGCGTAACACGTGGCCGAGCCATCGGAGCCTGATGCGTGAAATAACGGTGCTGAGCGGTTCAGTTCCTTTTCCTGTGCCGTAAACAAGGCGTCGAACACGCTCGCTGCTCACGCGGTGTTCCCACCAGATGTGAGCTAAATTACGAAGGCACCGGTGGTCGAAGGTAACTAGCCTCTTCAGGTCCGCTGCTTTAAGCGGCCAGGTTTCACAACCGTACAGCCAACACAGTAAGATCCACACTTTTCCAGCAAATAGATGTCTAGTAATCATTTGAAACATTCCTCTGTTTGCGCACTGATGACTAGCTCAGATAAACTGTTCCAGTCATTCACTACACTTGACAAAATGACAGTAGAGCGAACTGGAAACCTCCTTGGTTTAAATAGATGCATATCGTGGCCTCGTGTCGAACTATCTGACAAAAACAAAAGAACTCTTGTATCTCATCCCCCATCTCACCTCGGAGAATAAATCACGTGTAAATCAAGTCACCACGGTGACGACGACACTCCAGAAAACAAGTTCATCCTTTGAAAGCGATAAGAGTAAAACAGGTTCCGAAGTATCATGAAGAATTTTTATCCCCACCGCTGAACCTTATTTATCAGTATGCATTCGCAATCGGGAGAGGATAGGATGCTGGAAATTCGTACTCAACGCCAAAAAGACCTTCATGGGCAGTCAAAACAATAATGTAGAAAAACCAAAACCATTCCTCGGATCCAACAAAAGATATGGCCTGTGACGAACACGATAGAAAGTAACAAGGTCTACCAACATACATCGCAAACACCTTATAAAACAACATCCTGAGCCGACAAAAACCAGAAATAAATGTCTTTTGCATACCCCTCGCCATAATTCCCTTCCATACCACAAAAACAAGCTCAGTAATGATAGAAGAAACTGTCACGATGTTAAGGTCACCTCCCACCCCGTCTCATATGTGGGCAACACCCCTCAGTATGACCCCTTTTTAGTACAGGAGGGAATGGAGCCGCGGCCATTCCCACTGCTTACATACGCGGCAAAAGCCAACTACACGTTCCTGCAATTTCTGCAGATGACTCGGCTAGCCAACTGCCACGCCAATCGCAAATTAGACTTGCTCCCTCAACCACCTTCATGTCCACAGCAATATCGGCAATCACAAATGACATATTAACTACATTAGCACGCCTGTTAAGAGTAGACCCGACCCCAATACTCCAACTCATATCACCTGTGTCCATAATACCTTACTACAACAACGCCTATAACAATGAACCACAACACGATGACCCTACACCGTTTTCTATACATCTACTTAATGCCAGATCTATTAGCAGCAAAGTGTACTTCATAGGCATGCTTGCGAATATTAACGACCCACAAGCAATCCTCGTTACTGAAACGTGGTGTTCCCCCGACACGTTAACCTCCACCTTAATGATTCTTAATTATCAGCTTTCCCGAAAAGATCGCGGCACAGGCAAAGGAGGTGGATGCATGACATACCTACACTGTATATTTGCAGCAGAACTTCTTGATCATCCACAGCTAACAAATGTTCCCGAATCTCATTGGTTGTCCGTCTCAGGAACCAGTTCTCATATTTTACTCGGATGTGTTTAAAACCCGCCAACTGTGTCAGCTGCGAGTGTTACCATCATCAGTTCAGCTGTCGAATTTGCTGCTGAGATGCCATACAGACAGAAGATAATTGCTGGTGATTTTAACCTACCAAAGATTAACTGGTCCTCTCAACCATCCTCGTCTACACATACAGCTTTCCTTTCCTCTCTCAGAATTGGTGACTGGATACAGTGGGTTACTGAGCCAACAAGAGTGATCAGTATACTCGACCTCATATTCACATTGGGGCTTAGAAGTGCACAAACAGTGGTATTAGACAAACTTTCTGGTAGTGAGCACAAGATGGTACGATTCACTTTCTGCGTCAAACTGGTTATCCGTAATATGTATCCCATAGGATAAACTGGAAGCAATTCAAACAGTTTATACGATCAGCCGATTGGGACGCATTCTTCCTCTCTAACAATGTGTGCAATGCCGCAGACTATTTCTACCCTCGGGTCCATCAAGCCATAGCTGTCCTTAGTCCTCTAGGCAAGGGGACCACACGTGTCCAAAAAGACGCACTCGTGCGTGCAGTCAGTCAGAAGACTAATTGTTGGATACGGAAAGACGGGAAACTTCACCTTGCGTTTACAGTTGCACAAAATCCTTGACCGGGTCAAGCACATACAGTTGACGAAGAAAATACACGAAGACCAAATGGCTCTACGAACGACATGTAAAACGTAGGAACTTGTTAAAATTCTGCGTCGCAAAACTAATAACCTTCCTCTTAATCGAGGGAGTGATTAATGCAGACGGACAGTTTATTCATGATCAAATCGACATCTGCGAAGCGTTTAGCTCATCTTTCGCTACCTCCATGAGCCTGAAGACGACCTCGTTAAATGCAGGCATTAGGGTGCAAACAACCAACACCCTGGGTAACATTGGATTTTCTATCATTGTTATCCAGCATGTAATGATTCTATTAAACCGTCTTCCCATCTGGATTCCGATGGTATCCCATCTGCCGTCATAAAACTGGGAGGGTCTGACATGCCGTTACTATTGCTGAAAATATTTACCCTTTCTTTGGAATCAAGCTACTTTCCAGACCAGTGGGAAGCATCGCTCATCATCCCCCGCCACAAGGGTGGCTCCAAACAAGAAATTAAGAAGTACCGGCCAATCCATCACACTCCTGTAGTAGGCAGAATATTATAAAAACTGGTTAAGCATGGTGTGGTGAAATTCATCAATTCGCTGGAGCTAATAGACAGGTCATAGCATGGTTTCCTGGACAAATGATCGGACATAACCTGTCAATCACATTTTGTAAACTAAGTTTCCGATTCTATTGACTCAGGATACGCAATCATACTCCCGTTCCTGGACATGGAAAAGGCATTCGATCTAGTGTCGCATAAACGGCTGTTGACAAAGATTGCTTCGTTTGGAATTCAGGACCCACTCCTAGGCTGGCTACTGTCATACCTGAGCGGCCGTTCTCAGGTAACCATAGCCGCCCACTACTCTTCACCACGTCCAATCACTAGTGGCGTTATTCAAGGGATTGCACTTGGTCCGTTACTGTTCTTGCTCTACGTCAATGACATCAATGCGGTTATCAGTCATGGCATACCTTTCCTAGCTACAGATGACATAAAGCTTCAGCTGTTCCAATGTACAAATTCCGACGAGCTGAACTTCACGATACACTACTGCTCATACAGGAAGACCTCAACACCCTTGGGAAATGGTGTGACATCTGGATGATCAAATTCTCGGCGAAAAAATCAAGCATCATGTATCGCAACTGTTCGATACCCGAGGGATCAATTACACTCGACGGTGAACACCTTTGTGTACAGCTGTCTACCCGCGACCTCGGAAGCAGGCACTTACACCTTCAGCTTTTCTGAACAAGTAGGATACCATCTGGTTAGGGCCAGAAAATCAATAGCTAAAATAGTACATAAGATCCACATAACCCCAGCCAGAGTAGAACTCTTCAAATTTCTAAATCGCCCCATTTTAGAATACTGCAGTATCAGTTGTGACAACATAAGGAAATCCGACAGTATATTTCTGGAAAGTATACAAAGGTCAGTTACCAAAGGTCTGCTAGGCAAAATATGCACTAAGAACTATCGGGAGCGCTGCCAACAATTCGAGATCGATCCACTCTGGCTACGAAGATTGAGACATAACCTGATGTTTTTGTACATGATTTGCCAAAACGCTCACTGCTATTTGCCCTCCCTAGAACTACATATATCGACAAGGAAGCTACGCAATAGGGAGTTTACCCTGAGTGTACCCAGGTGCAGGGTAAATCTGCGGTCCAACGTTTTCCTTATTATATATGCTGTCCTGTGGAATAAGCTCCCAGTTACAATTAGATCGTGTGAGAGCGTAACGGCCTTTCTTGTTATGCTCACTAACTAACTACGACGACTGATGCAGTTACACAGAGCAAGCTCTACTCGCTGCTTCTAACCAGTATTCAGTATTTGTATCAAGAAGGGCCAGACGAAATCTAATGAGTAAAAAACGTTTCATACTGTATAACACACCCCTAGTGCTGTTACTAGTCACTATTCCAACTAGTTCACAACTAGTTTCACATTGCGTCGAAACACACCTGTGTTAATACAAATCCTAGAAACAGCAAAAGCAATGAAAAGCACATAAAGGTTTACCTTTCAAGCATGAGCATGGCATATTCTGTAAAATGTGACCTGTGCCAAATATGGCCACAGTTTCTTACTCAATGAGAAACATACCTATTATTATTATTATTATTATTATTATTAATTGGTCGAACATGAGAAATGAAAAGAAGTTGGAATATCTTGAATCATCAGTGCAAGTTCAAGTGGGACCAGAACAATAGGAAAATCCTGCGAATGTTCCACCCTCGAAAACGTCGTTGGTTCAACAGGGAAACCGGTGTATTGATGTGCCAAAGGTGAACCAAATCAACACACGATCCATATAGTCAACCAAACAATGCCCAAGTGCCCTAAGCTAACAGTCCCCGCTGTGTCGGCCAAGTGAAGAATAAAGGAAACCAGTAGTGTCAGTAAAGGAAAGGAAACAGAGGAGAAGACAAGCTTATCGGATTGCGTAGGCAATAATAAGATGTAAGTTAAAATGATTTAAAGAAGCGTAGGCCGTACTGGACGAACAAAGTTTAAACTGCAAATCGAGGGCGTCAAGTCGATGCTCTTTAACCGTTGGTGCCATCACGACGTCTCTAGGCAGTGCGTTCCAATAAGCTATGACCCTACGCGATAGCCGAAAAGCTGCGCAAACCCGGTCAGACTGGGGTTTGCGCAAGTTTAATGCGTGGCCACGAAGGGTTGTCGCTCGAGTTGTGCGAAACAGTCCCGTCAAATCAGGACCAATCTGCCCAATCAGTATACGGTACGTTAGGCACAAGTCGCTCTGAAGCCGCCTATAATACATGGAAAACATATCCAGCTTACGTAGCCTCTCCGGGTACGTCAGCTTCTTTAATCCGTGCACCGTTTTCGTCCCGCATCGCAAGACTCGTTCAACTGCCAGCTTATCACGAACCATGCATGGAGGACAAGCCTGAACGCAGTATTCCAAGTGCAGTCTTATAAAAGCCGAAAATAGTCTAACGAACACTTCAGTGGTCATGATCCAGAATGACCTGCGGATCATCCCTAACATGTTGAAACCTTTGCGAGCAGCTGTCGTCCAGTGTTCACTGGACTTAAAGGCTGAGGACAGCAAATCTCCGAGGTCAGATTGGAGTTGAACTCGCGGTATTTCCTTGCCGCCAAGCAAATAACGCCTCGGCGGGTCATTCAGGCCAACGCGTAAAAACGAACATTTCGCCAAATTAACGGATAACTGCCATAAAAGGGACCAGTCCCAAAGTGTATGCAGAGCGCCCTGTAGGGTCAGTAGATTAATCGGATCATCTATCGTGAACCAGAGTTTCAAGTCATCCGCAAACATTAGGGATGCCACACCCAATTCATTGGGTAAGTCATTAACGTATAAAGTGACGAGAAGGGGCCAAGGACTGAACCTTGCGGAACGCCACTGAGAACACATTGGCGGAAGGACAGGCTTGAAGCCACCCGCAGACATTTCTCTTCCGAGAAGGAAAGCTGAAATCCATTGTAAGACTGGTCCAGAAATACCGTAGGACTTCAGCTTGTACAAAAGGCGCGAATGGTGAACGGTGTTAAAATCTTTGGAAAAGTCAATGAACAGCAGATCCACTGCCTTTCCGCAATCAACGGCTTCGGCCCAGTGTTCAGGAGCTGTTAACCAGTTAGTAAGGCAAGAATAGCCGTGCTGAGAAGGAGTAAACAACTCAAACGCTCTTAAGTGTCCTTCCAGACCGTCCCTCACGAGTTTTTCCAACAACTTGACCAGAACGCTTCTCAAACTGACCGGTCTATAGTTATCAGGGAGGTGCCTATCACCTTTTTTTAAAAATTGGGCAAACGATAGCCTCCTTCTAGTCAGTGGGTAGAGAGAAGCTGCGTAGAGACTTCATAAAAAGTTGTGTAATCGGACGGCAAAGTTCATCAGCCAACTCGTACAACAGTTTGGGATGAACACCTTTCCCACCGGCAGCTGTACTAGGATTTAATTCCCTCATAAGTCGGAGCACGTGAGTCTCCGTTATGGAAACCTCCTCTAAGTGAGAGCCCTCAGGAACTTTTGCTTGCAGGCTGATATGCAGCAGCTGCGACTCTCGAACGTAAACCCAAGCATACTGTCCTCCAAGCAAATAAGCTTTTCCCTGATCTGTGACAGCAAGAGTGCCGTCAGGGTCAAACAACACTGGGAGACACGAGTTCATGTTGCTTCGCCTTTTGACATACCCGAAGAAGCGGTTCGGGTTTGATGAGGCTATACGAGCAAGCTCTATTTCATGCTGTAGACAAACATCTCGTAGATGCTGACTGCAGGCATTTCGAGCCTCACGATATCACTTGAAGGTGCATGATGAAGGAGCAGATAAGTAAGTACGCCAACATCTGGCACGCCTGTTAAGTTGTATGTGTACAGGCGAATCACACAGGTGACTGCCCTAGTTTTATTCCTGCCACAGTAGTATATGGAGGAGAGAGCTCACGCAAGTATGATTTAAATCTGTCCCAGGCAGTTTGAATGTCGTCACTTTCCAAAATGACACAAGGCGACTTTGCGGCCTTGAATTTCATTGTCTGAAAGTCCGCGCGCCATATATTTGGAACTCGGCCGGGATGATGATTAGTCTGACTAATGGCGCACTAAAATAAGAGATATGCGTGGTCGCTAGCACAGAGGAGGGTTATATACAATATCCATGACAAAATCCATGGATTTAGCGAAGATCAAGTCATGAATCTAGTAGGCAGAAAAAGATCTGCGAGAAACATCCTATTAGCAGCGCCAACTTTCTTTAGGGTGTCATGAGTTGCGTAGAGTTGGCGAGACAAGAACTCCAAGATCCTTATCCAAGGTTGTACACAACGAAAAGTAAGATACAGCAACCCCAAGTAATGACATTTAAGTATAGGGCGGTCAGTTCTGTCAGAAGTTCTGACTGAGCTTGAGAGACATCACGGTGGCAACACGTTGCCAGTATTGCAATACTGAGTATCATCATCAATATATCGATGTTCGCTGTAACGTAGATTACGTTCAGTTCAGTTCAGATGGGACTGGAACGATAGGAGAATCCCGTGAGTGTTCCATCTTGAGTGGATCGTTGAGCCAGGAATTGATGAAGTGCTCAGTTATTGATGGATCTAAAACGGAAACACCCGTATCGCACCCTGGCCAACCAGTTTATGCCCACGTTTCCTGCCCTAGCAGTCCCTGCTGTGGCAGTCACGTAAAGTAAGCAAAAAATAGGAAGAGGAAACGAAGGTACAGAATAAGGAAGTGCATTTAAATAAGAAAATAATACCAAGGCGTGAAGAAAAGTAGAGAAAAGAAAATCGAAATACGAAGATGCGATTTAATCAGGAAAACGGAAAGGTTTCGTGTTGCGACCCAAGAGCGTGAAGTTGCCGCTCAAACCCCTTAACCGTAAATTCCCTGATAACACTTTCCGGAAGCATGTTCCAGCGGTCGATAACTCGGCGTGACAGCCGGATTTCCGCCCCAATCCGATCGGACCGCGGTTTGTCCAGCTTCAAGGAATGACCGCGTAGAACAAACAATCTAGCAGGACTAAATAGCCAAGATAAATCTGGACCAACCTTACCTGTTAAGATACGGTAGGTTAGGATTAGGTCTCCTCTAAGCCTTCGGTAGTGCATTGAATGCATTCCCAAACTAAGTAGACGCTCGGGGTACGTCCGTCCCCGTAGTCCCTCGACTAACCTAGCACCCACTCGTAAAACCCTCTCTAGGTCCATCTTGTCCCGGACGAGGCAGGGCGGACAAGCCTGGATGCAGTGTTCCAGATGAGGCCGAACGGAAGCCAAGAACAGCCTAGTAAAGATGCCGCCCGTCAAGACTCCGGAGGAACGTCGTATTAAAGTTATTGTTGTTGCGGGCCCGTCAAAAATCCCCGCAAAAAACGCGCCAGTAACTCCGGCATAATGGCTGTGGGAAACGGAGTCCAATTTCTCCCCACAACGCAGCAGTGTTCAGCCACTCCGAGGCGCGTCCCAACTGCGAACCTTTTGACAATGCTCATTTGCAATCTACCACCTCTGCGTGGGGACTGTTTTTCCTAACTTAATAACCCATAGCACTGACTGGGATCGCCCTTTGTTGGTCGTAAAAGAGCCTACAGAGGACCACTTGTCTTTTCTTTCTCTTCGCCTCAGTTGGGAGTCGGTCGGGTCGCGTGATTGCGTGCGAGTCGTTAACTGGCCAGCCCTCGCGTCTAAGTCATTAGCGCGCGTCTATCATACCCCCTCTCGTGTGCGTCCGTTTTCGAGGCCTCAGCGTCTATACGAACAAGTGCGGCTAAGATCGTTCCCACGCTCGTTCAATTTTCCGTCTCACCGGCTAAGCCAGCGTCATCAGGACAGCGCAATTCCGTTCGAGTGGTCAGCGTAACAAGCAATTATCGTAGGCGTGCCAGCGACCCTCTTATCAGGCAATTACGCAATTATCTCAAGAGGCGGCGTTCCCTCAATTATAACAGCGGCGACGACTAAGGCAATCTACGCAATCTATAACAGTGGCGACAGAGTTGACGAACCATGACTGACGAATATGCCGATTTAAAATTGATGCTGCAGCAACAGCTTAAATTGATGTCCGTGCTAACCGAAAAGCTTTCCAGTTCTTCCCTTCATGCAGGTCCGAGCGCCAATTCTCAGTCAGTGGACCAGGTGGTTAGCGGCATCAGCGAATTTCTGTACGACGCCAAGGCCGGGGTAACGTTCGAATCCTGGTACAAGCGGTACGAGGACCTGTTCACCGTTGACTTGGCTCGCCAGGACGACGCGTGGAAGGTCCGCCTGCTTCTGCGCAAACTTGGTACCCTCGAACACCAGCGTTACACCAATTTCATCTTGCCGAGGAACCCACGGGACGTTACCTTTGACGACACGGTCCGAACGTTGTCACAGATTTTTGGCGAGCAGTCCTCTCTGTTCAATGCTCGTTACCAATGTCTGCAGCTGGTCAAACGTGATGCCGACGACTTCATCACGTACGCGGGCATGGTCAACCGTGAATGCCAGCGTTTTCAACTTGGCTCGCTCACCGAGGACCAATTCAAATGCCTGATCTTCGTCTCTGGCCTCCAATCTCCACACGATGCCGATATCCGGACGCGCCTCCTGTCCAAGCTACAACAGGATGGATCAGTCACACTCCAGAACCTGGCCGAGGAGTGTCAAACGCTGCTCAACCTGAAGCACGATTCTGCCATGATCCAGAACGCCGCCGCACCTGGTATGGTCCAGGCAGTCACAGCACCGAGGGCGCAATCGTCCGCGCGCCCCACCCAATCCGACCGAGCGAAGTCCCCACCCTACGCATGCCGATTCTGTGGTGCCTGGCATTTCCACCGCGACTGCAAGTTCCGCCAGCATCGTTGTCAACGTTGTGGCAGGGTGGGGCACCGGGATGGTTACTGCCATCCTCCATCTCCCAAGGGGGCCAAAACTGGGCTGGCCCCCACCCGCGATCCAAAGAAGAGGTCCCGACCCAGACGCACACCCAAACCTGGTCCGGTTGGCAGCTCCCTGAGCCTGCTGGCCACGTTCCAAATCAACGCTGCGGATCGGAGAAAGTTCGTCGACGTCTTGATCAATGGTCAGTCGGTCCGATTGCAGTTGGACACTGCGTCGGACATCACAATCATCTCCGAGGATCTCTGGCGATCCCTTGGCAAGCCACCTTTCGAACCGACCTCCCAATCTGCCACCAGCGCCTGTGGTGGCCGCGTGCAGCTAACTGGGCAGCTGCACTGCTCCGTCTCCTTCCGGGGCGCCACGTTCAACGCGACCTGCTACATCACGAAGGCGAAGCTCAACGTACTTGGTCTCGACTGGCTCGAAACCCTTGGCTTGGCCGATCTTCCTCTTCAGGCCATCTGCAACGTGGTACATTCCCCGACAGTACCAAACGACCGAACCGACGACAAAGCCAGTCAATCCGCCCCCGTGTTCCAGGATTGTCAACAAGCCTCAAAGATGCCACCACACCAATCACCAGTTCCTTGGCATCCGCCAGCAAAACCGTGGTCTCGAGTGCACATCGATTACGCTGGTCCCATCGATGGCATTTCCTATCTGGTCATGGTCGACGCCTATTCCAAATGGCCGGAAGTGGTCGCCGTCAACCCACCAACCGCATCCGCCACTCTGGCTTGTCTCCAACGAATCTTCAGTCAACATGGACTTCCCGAGGTCTTGGTGTCCGACAATGGTACCCAGTTTACGTCTTCCGTCTTCGAGGACTTTTGCCGCCGACACTGCATCCAACACCTCCGCTCACCGCCTTACCATCCCCAATCCAGTGCTCAAGCGGAGCGATTTGTCGACACATTCAGGAGGGCGCTTTTGAAATCTCGCGGGGAGGGGACCGTAGATGAGTGTCTTCAGGCCTTCCTGCTCTCGTACCGGTCCACACCGAATCCAGCTACGCCAGGAGGCCAGTCACCAGCTGAAGCATTGATGGGCCGCAAGCTACGCACAACCAACGAAGCGCTCATTCCGACTGAGAAGCCACCTACACAATCTGGTGCCTACAGCAAGCCTAAAGAATTCGTCGTTGGAGCCCCAGTCTACGCTCGCGATTATCGAGCCGGTCATCCTCGCTGGATCAAAGCAACAGTGACGGCCAGGCGAGGTGACATGCTGCATAATGTCTCCGTTGGTAATGACATCTGGGTCCGCCATCGCAATCAACTTCGTCCGCGCCACGGAGAAACCTCCATGCCAGCCAGCTATCCCGTGCGCCTGCCGCTGCACATCCTGCTGGATACTTTCGGATTGGCCACACAACGACAGAGCACGGTCGAAGCCGCTCAGTCGCCGCCGCATCTCGAGAACCCACCTTGCCGACGAACAGAAAGAATCCGGAGGTCACCGAAATCCCTCCAGGTCAATCCTCGCCAGAAGCGGTACTCTTTCTCTTCAAAGGGAGGTGTTGCGGGCCCGTCAAAAATCCCCGCAAAAAACGCGCCAGTAACTCCGGCATAATGGCTGTGGGAAACGGAGTCCAATTTCTCCCCACAACGCAGCAGTGTTCAGCCACTCCGAGGCGCGTCCCAACTGCGAACCTTTTGACAATGCTCATTTGCAATCTACCACCTCTGCGTGGGGACTGTTTTTCCTAACTTAATAACCCATAGCACTGACTGGGATCGCCCTTTGTTGGTCGTAAAAGAGCCTACAGAGGACCACTTGTCTTTTCTTTCTCTTCGCCTCAGTTGGGAGTCGGTCGGGTCGCGTGATTGCGTGCGAGTCGTTAACTGGCCAGCCCTCGCGTCTAAGTCATTAGCGCGCGTCTATCATACCCCCTCTCGTGTGCGTCCGTTTTCGAGGCCTCAGCGTCTATACGAACAAGTGCGGCTAAGATCGTTCCCACGCTCGTTCAATTTTCCGTCTCACCGGCTAAGCCAGCGTCATCAGGACAGCGCAATTCCGTTCGAGTGGTCAGCGTAACAAGCAATTATCGTAGGCGTGCCAGCGACCCTCTTATCAGGCAATTACGCAATTATCTCAAGAGGCGGCGTTCCCTCAATTATAACAGCGGCGACGACTAAGGCAATCTACGCTACCCAATCCATAACAATGCGCGAATAAACGAGACACCTCAATACAGGTGTGAGCAATTGTTGTTAACTGCCAAAGAAGTAAAATAAGCGTCGCGGCACCAAACTAGGAAGGCGTGTACGCAAATTAATGATTCGAAAAATGGTCGGTAATTGTCTTATATGAAGCCTGCTTTGTGGATGAAAATCCTCGTTAGGGTCAGCTAGAAAGGTAGCGCAAAGGCAACATAAAATCAATAAAGGTTTTCGTTGCGGGCCCATCAAGTATACCTGCAATAACATGCCAGAAACCCCGGCATAATGGCTGTAGAATGCGAGGTCCTATTCCTCCCCACAACGCAGCAGCGTTCAGCCACTACGAGACGCGGCCCAACTGCGCACCGTTTGACAATGGTCCTTTGCAAGCTCCCACCCCGTCGTGGTAGCAACTATCCCTAACTTAATGACCCTTTGTATTGGCTGTGCTTCGGTCTTTGTTGGTCGTAAAAGAGCCTTCAGAGGACTACTTGCCTTTCTTCCTCTTCGCCTTAGTTGGGAGTCGGTTGGTCACGTGATTTTGTGTGCACTCTTAGCTGGGCCGCGTTCGCGTCTAAGTCACCAGCGCACGTCTACGGTGATCCCCTCACGTGTGCGAGCCTTCCGAGGGTTCAGCATATATCCAAGTACGTGCGGCTAGGATCGTACTCACGCTCGCTCAATTTCCGTCTCACCAGCGCGTACCCCAGACTAAGCTAACGCCATCAGATCAACGCGAATCCGTTCGATTGGCCAACGTTCCAATCCGTTATCCTAGGCATACTCCAATGGTGTCAGTGACAATCTTATCAGGTGTTACGGAATCATAATAGAGGCGTTTTCCACAAGTATAACGGTGGCGACAGAGTTTACGAACCATGACCGACGAATGCGCCGATTTAAAACTTACGCAGCTGCAGCAACTTTACTTAATGTCCGTCGTAACAGAAAAACTATAGTGCTCCCCTTCATGCAGGGCCAATTGTTAGTTCGCAGTCGGTGGTCAGGTGGTTAGCGGCATCAGCGAATTCCTGTACGACGCCAGGGTCGGGGTAACCTTCTAACCTTGGTATAAGCGGTACGAGGACCTGTTCACTGTTGACTGGCTTGCCAGGATGACGCGTGGGAGGTCTGGCTGCTTCTTCGGAAACTTGGTACGTTTGAGCATCAACTCTACACCAATTTCATCTTGCCGAGGTACCCACGAGATGTGTGCTTTGACGAGACAGTCCGAACGTTGTCCCAGGTTTTAGGCGAGCAGCGCTCTATGTTTAAAGCTCGTTATCAGTGTCTGCAGCTGGCCAAAGGTGATGCCGACGAGTTCACCACGTTCGCGGTCGTGGTGAACCGTGAAACCAACCGTTACAACTTGGCTCGCTCACCGACGACCAAATCAAATGCGTGAGCTTCGTCTCTGACCTCCAGTCTCCATACCCTGCTGATATCCGAATGCGCCTCCTGTCCATGCTACAACTGGATAGCTCAGTCGTATTCCAGAACCTGGCCGAGGAGTGTCAAAGGCTGCTCAACCTGAAGTGCGATTCTGCCATGGTTTAGAAAGCCGCCGCACCTGGTTTGGTCCAGGAAGTCACGGCACTGTGGACGCAATCGTCCGCGCGCCCCACCCAACCAGACCGAGCGAAGTCCCTGCCCTACGCATGCCGATGCCGAGGTGCCTGGCAGTTCCACCGGGACTGCAATTTCCGCCAACATCGTTGTCAACGTTGTGGTAGGGTGAGCCACCGGGATGGTTACTGCCATCCCACCTTACCCATGGGGACCGAAACTGGGCTGGCCCCCACCCGCGATCCAAAGAAGAGGTCCCGACCCAGGCGCACACCCAAACCTGGTCCGGTTGGCAACTCCCTGTGCCTGCTGGCCACGTTCCAAATCAACGCTGCGGATGGAAGAAAGCTCGTCGATGTCTTGATCAACAGTCACTCGGTCCGATTGCATCTGGAAGCTGCGTCGGACATCCCGATCTTCTGTGAGGCTCTTTGATGCTCCCTTGGCAAGCCACTCTTCGAACCGGCCTACCAATCTATTACCAGCGCCTTTGGTCGTCACGTGCAGCTAACTAGGCAGCTGCACTGCTCCGTCTACTTCCGGGGCGCCACGTTCAACGCAATCTGCTACCTCAAGAAGGAGAAGTTTAACCCGCTCGTTGTGACTGCCTCGAAACCCATGGCTTGGCCGATCTTCCTCTTCGAGCCCTCTGCAATGCGGTACATTCTCCGACGGTACCAACTGATCGAACCGCCGGCAGTATCAGGCAGTTTGCCCCGGTATTCCAGCATGGTCTTGGCTGCTGTATACGCACCCGCTTCGCGTTACAGCCTCTACCTGGTGCCCAACCGATATTCCGTCCCAAAAGGCCTGACCCATATGCAGCCTTTCCCTTGGTCGATGTCGGATTCCAACGTTTGGAAGACATAGGAGTCCTGGGGCCTGTGTCCTATTCCGCCTGGGCAGCGCCGGTGGTCGTGGTCAAGAAGTCAAATGGATCTCTCCGTATCTGTGCCGATTTCGCCACGGGTCTCAAGGCAGCACTGGAGCCAAACTGCTACCCTCTACCGACTCCAGCCGACCGCTTCACAATACTCAACGGTGGCACGTGTTCCGCAAAAGTCGACCTGGCAGACGCCTATCTGCAGATCGAGGTCGCTCCTGGGTCACATGCTCTCTTGACGAGCAACACTAATCGTGGACGTCTTCAGTACATCAGGCCCTGGCGTGGTGTCAAACCGCTCCAGCCGTTTTCCAACAGATTATGGACTCTATGGTCTCTGGTATTCCGGGTGCGAATGCGTACCTGGACGATCTACTCGTTGTTGGTCGCACTCCAGAAGAGCTTTGAGAGCGCCTGGACGCAGTCCTTCAATGGGTCCAGGAGTACGGTTTCCGCATAAAATATGAGAAATACCAAATCTCCCTTCCGTCGATCAAATATCTTGGTTTCGTTTTCCATGCCAATGGTCGTCAGCCTGATCCTGAGAACGTCAGCGCCGTCTAGCAGATGCCAGCTCCAGCGGATATGTCACGACTGCGGTCCTTCCTGGGTCTTATCAGCTACTACAGCGCCTTCCTGCCATTGCTACACGATGTTCGAGGCCTGCTCAATCGGTTGTTGCAGAAAAACGTTCTTGGCACTGGTCCCCCGCATGCGAGAAAGCTTTCGTTCGCCTGAAAGCCATGCTGCGTACTGATCTACTTTTGACCCATTACGACCCAACCTTGCCGATTTTGGTCGCTGCTGATGATTCTGCTTATGGGATCGGAGCAGTTCTCTCCCATCGACTCCCAAATGGTTCCGAAAAATCTGTCATGGACGTCTCCCGCACCCTGACGCCTGCGGAGAAGAACTATGTTCAGCTCGAGAAAGAAGCCGTTGCCATCGTCTTTGCCGTCACCAAGTTCCACAAGGCACTGTATGGCCGGCGGTTCACGCTACTGACCGATCACCAGTCCCTACTTTCAATCTTCGGTTCAAAGTAGGTCATTCCCGCATACTCGGCTAGCCCATTTCAGCGTAACACGGTCATCCTTCTTTGTTACGACTTCGAACTCCTCTACTGCCGTGCTCAGGATTTTGGTCAAGCCGGCGGCTCTCTCGTCTCATTTTCAAACATGCCGCAGTAGAAGACACAGTGGTTGCCGCTGTTACCGTCGAGGAGGACGTTCGTTATCCACACTCGAAAGCTATCCGAAGTCTCCCCATCACTGCCGCCGACATACGTCCTGCAACTGCTCAAGGCCCTGCCTTGCAGAAAGCCAGCATTTACGTGCAGTTGTGCTGGCCAAACACTACCTTTGCTGGTGAACCCAAACAGCTACATCAGCGCCGCAACTCCCCTTCCGTGGTCGATTCCTGCCTCATGAATGCAGATCGAGTTGTCGTTCCTTCATGCATCCGGCAAGCTGTACTCCGCCGGCTCCATTCTGCTCACCCCGGTATGGACACAATGAAAGCAATTGCCCTCAGTTGTGTACTGATGTAGCATTGACAACGACATTCAAGATTTGGTCCACCGCTGCTCAAGGTGTCAACAATCATCCAAGATGCCACCACACCAATCACCGGCACTTTGGCATCCGCCAGCAAAACCGTGGTCCTGAGTGAACAGTAACTACGCTGGTCTCATCGATGGCAATTCCTATCTGGTTACGCTCGACGCCTATTACAACTGGCCAGAAGTGATCGCCGGCAGCCCACCAACCGTGTCCGCCACTGTAGATTTTCTCCAACGAACCTTCAGTCAACCTGGCATTCCCGAGGTTTTGGTGTCCGCCACTGGTACCTAGTTTACATCTTCTAGCTTCAATGTCCTTTGTCGCCGCCACCGCGTCAAACACCTCCGCTCACCGTCTTACCAGCCCCAGTCCAATGGTCATGTGGAGCGATTTGTCGACACCTTGGAGAGGACGCTTTTAAATTCTCGCGGGGACGGGGCCGTGGATGAGTGCATTTAAGCCATCCTGCGCTCGTACCGATCCACACAGAATCCAACTACGCCAGGGTGCCAGCCACTCGCTGACGAATTGATGGGCCGCAGGCTACGCAGCCCCAACGGAGCTCTCATTCCGACTGTAAGGCCAACTAGCCACTCTGGTGCCTGCACCAAGCACAAAGAATTCGCCGGTGGCGCTCCGGGCTACGATGGCAATTATAGAGCAGGGCATTCTTTCTGGATCAAAGCAACAGTGACGGCCAGGCGAGGTGAGATGCAGCAGGATTTCTCCGTGGGTGATGACGCGTGTGTCCGCCATCGCAAGCAACTTCGACAGCACCGCGGAGAACCCTCCACGCCCACCGGTCATCTGGTGCACCTGACGATGCACATCCTGTTGGATACATACGGAATTGATACACATCGAGGAAGGACGGTTGAAGCCGCTCAATCGTCGTCGCGTCTGGAGAACCCGCCTTGCCGACGAACAGAAAAAATCCGAATGTCGCTGAACTCCCACAGGTCAATCCTCGTCAGAAGCCGTACGCTTTCTCTTCAAAAGGTGTTGCCGGCCCGTCAAGTATACCTGCAATAACGTGCCAGAAACCCCGGCATAATGGCTGTAGAATGCGAGGTCCTATTCCTCCCCACAACGCAGCAGCGTTCAGCCACTACGAGACGCGGCCCAACTGCGCACCGTTTGACAATGGTCCTTTGCAAGCTCCCACCCCGTCGTGGTAGCAACTATCCCTAACTTAATGACCCTTTGTATTGGCTGTGCTTCGGTCTTTGTTGGTCGTAAAAGAGCCTTCAGAGGACTACTTGCCTTTCTTCCTCTTCGCCTTAGTTGGGAGTCGGTTGGTCACGTGATTTTGTGTGCACTCTTAGCTGGGCCGCGTTCGCGTCTAAGTCACCAGCGCACGTCTACGGTGATCCCCTCACGTGTGCGAGCCTTCCGAGGGTTCAGCATATATCCAAGTACGTGCGGCTAGGATCGTACTCACGCTCGCTCAATTTCCGTCTCACCAGCGCGTACCCCAGACTAAGCTAACGCCATCAGATCAACGCGAATCCGTTCGATTGGCCAACGTTCCAATCCGTTATCCTAGGCATACTCCAATGGTGTCAGTGACAATCTTACCAGGTGTTACGCAAGCATAATAGAGGCGTTTCCTTTAATTCGATTATTTTTCTTATGGATACGCTGGAAAAGTGATTCAATTAATTCCGGAGATTGCTTTTCATTATTCTGTATGCGTTATAAACCGGTAGAATGTCCAATGAACTCCGTTGGTCGAAATTAAAAGGATTTGTTCATACCTTGTTTTGCCCACAAATTTCCTTTAACGGGTTCAGTGCCAGTGCTTCGCAGTGCGCATTGACTTTATTTTGGAGACGAGTCACAATTGCTACGTTGCAGTGCTGTTAAGCAAATGTTTCTGGCGTTTTCTAGTGGGAGCACTTGGCAGGCAGAGACCCACTACATCCTGGAACATTGAAGTTGACCACTAGTTGAATATTAGTGAGCACTGGTTTTCCGCTGGGCTAGTCGCAGTCCTAGTTTACCCATAGCTTCTTTGGCTGAGCATAATGTTTAGATAGGATGCACCAGTTACGGTTGGCACCAGCGGTAGCAGATGAATAAGGACCCCTGAATAGTGAGAGTTGGATATTTCTTGCGCCATATACTTGTCCGATCAGATAACCTAGGGGCAGTAGGGTTTCGCAGTTAGGTCCACGAGGAATAGCCTTCACACGTAAGTAGAAATCTTGTATGGAGCTGAAGCTTTGTTTATGACGTTTCAAGCGCATACAAGATATGATACCTGTTGTTCAAGCCAGTAGGAATCACTGAGCAAGAGGCTCGCTGTAGTCTCCGGAATGGCCGTACGCAGTCGATATTTATCTGAATGACATGAGACACTTGGCCGTCCACACTGGCGTGGGGTAAGGTATCCATTGTATATTGCGCTAAGTAGACGTTCTGGTCTTACGAGGGGACCGGTGATTTTCCGGAGGCGCTAGGGTTTGAACCCAATTGTTCGAACCAGCAGAAGATAGAAGCTACAGATCAAAAGGCTTAGCGTATCTACCAGAATATAGGTGTGGTCAAACGCTGTAGTACAGAGAATAATAGATAAACAAGCAATGGGCATAGGATTGATTACGGACTACAATGAGGTGGTGGGTAGTATAGCAACAGGATAATGTTGCCAAACAGATGAGGGGTCGGACACCTGCAGAAGTAATCCACTGACGAGATAGACGAAACAACGTCATAGCATTGCAAGTAAACAGAGCACTGGCGGGACGATGAAGCGGTGTTGAGGTGGTTTTCAGATTTTGATCAGGAGTTGAACCGATTTGTGCAAAACACTGGAAGATTTGGATCGAGGTGACAGAATACACCCGAGCCAGTTGCGTGTATCACACGCGAGTTGCGCGCTCTCGGTTCCTTTGAAATAAGCCTCTCTAACTTCCCTATCTTATCGCATCGTAGTCACCGCACGCTCCTTCGTACCGGATTTACCGTCGCCACACAGTGATCTATCATACGTGGAATTATCTTATAACAGAAATTTTCAACCATCGGTTGCCTAGTTCCTTGTCATTTGCGATTGCACGCAAGTGGATTCTTCATTCACTTTGTGCCTATCACCCCCCTGTGTAAAAACATTCGGTGCAGAATTCTCAAGGCAGGGCGAAAAGTCTAAGCCTGTTCCAATCCGACGTTTCCCAAAGCATCCGTAAAGGAATCTGTCATCTCGCGACCTGTTTTCACCTTTGTGTAGTTTCATTTACCGGGTCCCAAACCAACGGGACCTAATATCGATCGACCGGCCGACTGACTCAAGCTTATCTTGATGGGGAAGCTCAAGTACCAAACGCGTGACGTTAAAACTGCAAGCCTACTGTGAACATGTCTCGTATGAATAGCAAATGCCAATCATGTGCTAAAGTGGATACAAACGGTCTGGTGTGTGCAATGTGGTTGAAATGTTATCACAATGCCTGCCTTGGGACGGAGACAACGAAAACAAGACGGTACACTAAAACGGCAGAGGGGTTGTGATTCTGCCAAGTATGCAATTCTATCCCAGTTTTTAGCCGTCTAGCGGTGCTGCTGAGTAAGTGCAAAAGACTCACAGAAGCGATCGAGCGACTGGTGATGGGCAGGGTTACCCCCATGGATGGAAACGGACCTGCAATTTTATGCAAAAATAACACCCCGAATTCTCTAGTCAGGCCGAAGAAGAGAGCCAGGTTTCCCGACCTTACCCCAACGCCTCAGCCTCCAACGGTACCAGCTCCATTTGCTCTCGCCTAAAAGTAACACATTGCCTGCAACGCGCCTGCCAACTTCTGTGCAGCGTGTTTTTCCTAGTGGTCTGTTCGTTACACAGCAGACCTTAAGCTACCGTAGGCTTCGGTTTCCGCCAAGCATACACCAGCAAGTTCAACGGTAATCTGTGTGCCCGCACTAGAGAAAAACAAAGTGTCGCAGCCCGGCTGGCCCTCCTTAGTGCCTTTCACAACTTCACCGAAAACACAGGACATTAACGTTAAAAATCCAAAACCAGTAACCACCAGGAGAAACCATTTGGTCTTGAACCGTGTTTGCACAAATGTCTCCGAATCAAACTCCAATAAAATTAAGGATAGGTTGGAGGACGATCGAAAACTATAAGGTTCCAGCTGTACGTCGATCGGTGTTCATGCTAATCCTACGACCTTAAAACGAACCTCGCCTCACCCAACCGCGCCACATTACGGGGAACCAGGTTACTCCTGGTAACACTAAACTCGCCGGACGAGACGGAGGCCGTTCTGCCGTCTGCAAAGCTTCTTTGCATCGACGCAAGTGGAGGGAGCATACTATATGAAAGCCCGTGGAACTAACCTTCAGCGGAGTCCGCTAACATTCAGGGGTTCAGAAAAGTCAAGAAAACAGTGATTGCCTACAGTGTTCATGAGCTTACAGATGCCTCTTCTGACGATGCACAAATGCACGACCGCGGGCAATGGCACGGAAACGTCATGGCTACCAAGTTGACAAAGATCCCCATTTCATCAAACTATAAGCGGTGTGGTCTCAGGATGTTTACACTTGCGTTGCAAGCAGTACTAACGGCAAAATCCCTTCTAGAGAACTGGATTAAATTCCGTGGCAGATTGCCAGCAGAAATTTATCTGAAAGCAGCGGGAACACCAGCACCTTATAATGATAATTTAATGGAGGTGCAGCTCAATGGAAAGGCCAACTGCAGGACCCGACTCGGGGACGGTTTCCACCGTAGCCATACTATCCAGAGGGACACAGCAGAGCACGAGCAAACACCGGGATCCGGGGGAATCTGATATCTGCCTATATACCAAATTTGTCTCCAGCGTCTGCAACGCATCCAAAAATCCAATACTCTCGTACGCTTTATTGGTCAGCGTAAACTCACTTGCTTCATCCATCCAATCTAACACACTTCTGGTCTCCGAGAAGCTGTCATGCATGTACGTAAGTGCCCAAGGTCTACGCAGCAAGTTGGCTGAAGTAAGGCTACGACAAGCGTCCGCAGCTTGGGACCTCATCGCTGTCACCGAATGGTCGTTGTGCTGAGAGCTAAAGAATGCCAAAATCGCGCTAACAGGCGGGTCCGTTGTCCGGAAGGATAGAGCAAACGAAGGTGGTGGTAGCCCTCTACTTTCGTGGACACCTGCAATGCGAACCCATAAACGGTTCGGAAACCGGCGTACGTTACTTTTTTTGCGTATTTTCAGGAACGATCTTGGCCTATTGCTTGTCGTTTGCCACATACCACCGTCTACGCTTGAGATGGACTGTAACTTGGTGTCTGCGCTGTGGCAAGTGCTGAACAGGAAGCACAATCACATTCTAGTCAACGTTGACTTCAACTTACATGCTCTAGAATCCCAGGCCCCACCAGGAGAGCAATTTAAAGCAGGCTTGCAAGAGCTGGTGTCAGAGGTCTCGCTTTATAGCCACGTCACTGCGCCCACCGGATCCAGAGGAACTAACAGGCCATCCACATGGAACCGAATATTCACCAATGAAGTACTGATGGTCGAGAGAGTGATAACCGATACCCCTTTGGGCCGCAGTGATTATGCGACGCTAGTGTTCCATTACAGGACGTGGTGGGTTTTTGCCTGGCAAGCGTTCTCCCTATAAAAAGCCACAAATGTCCGTTTAACAACACTGCAACGTGGCGAATGTGACTCGCCACCGAATAAAGTCACAACCCATAACTTCACACTGGCAGCTCAATTAGAATCATCATACTGGATAGCTTGCTCTTCAATTATCTTCCAATGGATCACTCAGGATTCTTTATCTATTATTACTCGATGTATGACTGCGATATATGGCAGCGCGATTATGTCCAAACAAATCGTTCTTTCGCATGTTCACCATCGCACAGTTCCAAGCATGGACATATGAACAAGTTTCTACTGTCACTACAGTTCCCATAAAATGTCTGTACAGCTGTACATGCCTGATCATGCCTCAACTGGCGTGCCTCGCATAGTCGAGAATAAATATTTATTTATTTATTTATTTACATGTGCTACGCCGATTATCCCAAAGAGCCTGCCGGGGAATAGCATGTCGTAACCAACTATGTCGACCTGTCCGACGTCATTGATGCAACAAGCTGGTCCTTCTTAGAAGAACTGAACCTGGGGTGGCCTGCGGAGAATTCCACAACATATTTAACACGCTCGGAGCAAGCACCTCGGAAACCAAACTCTACCGGACTAAAAGGCTGGCCCTCCGTGGGGACCAAACCACGTAAATGCGTGGCACAAAGGGACTTGGCATGGGGCACCTACAGATCCTCCGTGCATGATGAAACCCGGGATATCTACACAATACAGAGCAACCACTGTGTCAAACTCGTTCGGGAGGATGAACTGTAGAACCAACCAGGTCCAGTGGAAAAGTTTAGCTGCAGTCCCAAATTGCTTTTCAGACACTAAACGATTTGCGCTCTGCTAAGCGCAGCATTCCTGCTCTGTACACAGCATGCGGGTTAGCTCAAACCGCACGAGAGGCGGCCAACTTCCTTGGACAAAAATATGGCCGTATCTTCCAGACATCATGCATCCTGCCTAAGCAGCTAATGTAGCCATCCGGGCTTACTCACATATTCTTTGCCGCCGCAGCTGTAGTGAAGGGGCTGATGGCTCTGCGAGGGTTCAGCTCCCCGGATGCGGACGGCATTCGCCCGAAGTCGTTGAAATTTGCTGCCGTGAGTGGCGGTGCCACTAGCAAATTTCTTTCATAAATGGATGGAGAACAACAAAATTCTTGTTCCGGGGCAGCACGGCTTTTGCCAATATCGGCCCTGTATTACTTCTCTGTCGATTGCTCGTGCAAACTAGACGGAATTTGTGGATGTTGATGTGGGAATCCGCGTGGCCTACCTAGGTTTCTCCAAAGCATTCGACTGTCTAGACTATCGCACTCTCCTCCACAAACTCCAGAAATATGGAATCGGCGATCCTGTTCCGGACTGGGTAGGAGACTTTCTCGTTCAACGTCACCTGAATGTGAGAGTTAGAAGCAACCCGGCGGGATCCATCGAAGTTAGTGCGGCGTACCTCAAGGCTCGGCACTTGGACCCCGCCGTTCTTTGTTTTCATAAATGATTTCGCGTGCGTGCTATCTTCTAACAGCTTGCTAGTTGCTGATGTTCTAAAGGTGTGGCGTAGATAGCTGCGGTGAAGGACCCCATAGCTTTAGGGGAAGACTTTTACAAAACGTACACATGGCCCCTCGAGAATATGCTGCATTTCAACGTCACCAAGTGCAAACATCGCAGCCTACGGCACTACATTGCGCGAAAATTCATCCTAGGACAGCAATATCTACGGCCGGCCCATCACGACTGCGATCATGGCATGCTTGTCTAAGATGTCATCGACTATTTGTGGCAGACTGAAAAGGCAGTTAAACAAGCAAACCAGTACTTCGGCCTTCTTCGCAGAGCTGTCGGGAAGCTTGACCCTTCAGTCTTTCCAAACATGCTTTGTGCGTGAGGCCACGCACAGAATACGCTATCTAAGCGCGGCAACTCTGCATCAAGCACCATCTCACCATGCTCGATACTGCACAAAGTATGGCAAGGAAGGGCATCAGAGATTTGACAAGCCTCCCCTACCCACTCAGGCTGAAGTCTTTCAAAGTATACGGCGGATGTTATCGGCGCCTACTGGGCGATCTCATAAATGTGTACCAGCTCCCTCAAAATACCCTTGTCCTTCCATTCTGCTACTCAGTCAAAACTTCCAGCTAAGAGGTCACCAATTTAAGCTGGTCACGCAGTACAGCCGCGTGGAATGTGCGAAACATTTCTCCCTCCAGTGTTACAGTCTTGGAAAGCCCCCAGGAGCATGCAATTCATGCACCCACCCTATTCTTTCTCAAAAATCGCCTTGACGAGCGTCTGTCACATTTACACTGCGGTCTGTAGCCCGTGACCACCAGTTGCTGGTACTACTGCATAACAGACATCGGACCGTGCCATAACCCTACCCGAACATAAGTCCGTTCAAACCCGTTGCACGCAATTTGATTAAAGCTGCTACTGTAGAAACTGGATTTCTGTATCCCGTCGAACCAAAATAGCTACGCAAGAGTAAGCGCTGGCCTTACTATTTTTTAATTTTTTCTCGCTTATTACATGAGCAATAACCACTCCCCTTATTGTTTTGTGTGCGCACATTCGAATTTCAAAATCCCGTTATGTGGCAGGGCAGCTAAACCTGCAGTCGCCAGAACCGACGGTCCCGTTATCCCTTGCTCCATCTTTTCTCACTCTAACCACCCCAATGGACTTGTCAAGCACATGCTGTTTCCCCTATTATAAAGCATTGTTCATAGGCAGTGGTCCTAGCTGTCCACCTATGACGGTGAGCCTACAAGGAAAGTGTTCAGGAGCTTTACCGAGATGCGCCGATCAAGGCGTTTTTTAACTCCTCTATGCAGGTCTTACAGAGGAGCAATGAAGTGGTCAGCGAGCAGAACCAGTCCGAACGGAAAGGAGGAAGTGAATAGAGCTATCTACTTGACAGCTTATCAAATTGATCCGCTTTGTGTGTGTAGCTGCCAAATATGGTGTCCTGTATATGTTCGTTAGGTTTATCTTGGCGTTGAGAAAGGAAAACCATATACAACGATGGGGTCAGAATATGTGGAATTATGCATCAACGAAAAGAGGACGCGGTGCGAAGGCTAGATGAAAAAGGGACAACAGCCTCCGAGAAAGAGCGTTAATTGATTGTGTTAATGCCGCTGCACGAACAAAGATAGTGTTACAAACAAAATATACAAGTAAGCAACAGTTGTGGAGGCAAATAGCTTAAAGGCGCTTAAATAGCTTATGTGCACCCCTCGCGGCTGGAGTCCTACAATGCCACTGGTGTGATAGTTGACAACAGATGTTAGAGATGATAGGAGCCGGATTAACTACGTAGCAGAGACGGCTCGTGCTTAAGGAATTCAGGAAACTTGGATTGCAGAGCAGTCGGTAAGTGGGGGAGTGACAATTTATAGGATCCGATGGCATAGCTGAAGCGGGGATAGGGTTGCTGAACTAGCTGTACTAAGAGCCCACGGTTTTGGAATAAAATGTCCCAACAGCGCTTAAATGGATTAAGTAAGCCACTCTAAGGTGTAGTTCTACGGTGTCAATGGTAAGCCAAGCGGACGCAGGGAGCGGTACGGGTGAGAGCCGGATTGACTGCGTAGCAGCTTCCACTCGTGATTAAGAGATTAAAGGAAAGCCGGAGCTAAAGAATTAAGTAAAGGAGTAGTAGAAAGCCAATGAGGTAAAGTGGTGAAGCGAGAATATGAAGCGTTTTAATGGCTAAATAGGGGAAAACTATTAGTGTAAACGATCTCAACTAGGAGAAGGTAAACGTGTGTAGCATAGACAATACTTGAGGACCTTCACACTATAGTACGGAGCTAGTATCAAAAGTCGGTTGGTGGAGCAGCGGAGGTGGGTGGTACGTTAGAGGAAATGAAAGCCAGAGCCAGCGAAAAAACATAAGCGCTAAGTTAAGGTAAGGGATACAAAGATGAAGAAGAAATGCAATGTTCTTAATAGTGATACCGATGACAGTTTGGGGTAGGATGCAGGTAAGCGACACAGCTAGGTACTTGTGGTCCTATGCATAATAGTGCAAAGCTACAGAGTAAAAGGTAAGTCAGTGAAGCAGCGGAGGTAGTAGTTGGGTAGGAGGAAAAGTACTCCAAACTAAAGTGATAACAGAAGGAGTAGGACCAGGCGAGTGATACGAAAGGTGCGGATGGAAAATGCAGGGTCCTTAAGGTCAAATTTAAGGAACCTTATCCGCCCTAAAGATGTCAGCTTGGTGGGAGGATTAAGGTAGGCAACGTAGCCAAATACTTGAGGTCCTTCGCACGAACGTGCGAGGCTACAGTTTCAAATGTCAGACGGTGGTGCAGCCGTGGTACTTAGTCAGTAGTGGGCCCTGAATTCAGAAACACGGAGACGAGGCTAGGCGTAGGACAAGATAACAGATACGAAGCAGCAAGGTTGGTGGACATCCTCCATGTGCGCGTTTCCATCCGCGTTGGAAGCGTGCCTTCAATCTCGCCTCATTTAACTAATGATGGAACAACATAATAGTGGGTTTATACGGGTTAAAATGCTAAGGCTTAACCGGTTTCGGAGGCTGGTTAGGGTGAAGCTTCAAAATATAGTAGGATTGCTAACAAATTTGGTGTACACTGATGAATGCATCAAAGTATACGTCGTATAAAATATAAATCCATAAAGCATGACGACAAGCAGGAGGTTAGTAAAAGTCGTGTCTTTCCTGGTGTACACATGCGGGAGGTGAAACAAGTGAAACCAAAGCTTGGATTTTACCACATGTGAATACCCTTAAAGATCCTTGCGCTTATCCATGTGTACCTGGTCTTGTAAGGTGCTGCAGCGAGGTAAGTGCCTGGTCAATTCAGGCGTCGAACTGTGCTAGTGTGTGAGCGCATATGAAAGATTCCGGTAGGGCATTTCACGTCCTGCATACGCTTACGGAAAAGTGATTCCGACGGTATTCCAAACGACAATTTGCTCGGCTAGCTTGAGATAGTCGCCTCTCAACTTGTTTCTGTGACTGGGACCTAGCAAGTTTTGGCACGTGTAGTTGGGATCTCTCAAAATCTGGTACGTCAAAATGAGGTCCCGCACAATTTCCCCTAGTGCCCGCTGACAGTCACGAGCACTTCTAGTCGCCGTTCATACGGTAAAGCCTACAGACCCTCGACATTTTTGTTTACCAGGCTTTAGGAAATTTCTAAGGCGGTAAGATCCCAGCAGCCGTGGCTGCCAACCCTGTATTTTGTATTCCATAGGTGGACAAATATATGAACCGGGCAGTTGTGAAAAATCCAAGGGTGGAATCATCCGATTTCCGCTTCAGGAAGCCCACAGGTTAGGTGCTCTGTCATGAATCCTTTTCAACCGAATTCAAGCATCCAAGGTGGACGGGGACCAAAACTCAGAGCTTCTTCTTGCCAGAGGAAGATTGATGCGTCTGGTTACCGAGTTGGCAGGCGTACACCGACATGTGCAGTACGTGCAGCACAACATTTGTCCACATGGAAGCAAAGTGGCTTTGGGATGACAAGGCTTATACCACATTCTGCTCAGCGTGAAGCACTGTGCTATCGTCTGGTTAATTGAGGGCCCCATGCATTAAGGTCATCGGAAGAGAGCAGGAAATTATTTTCGTCGAAGTCAGCCGACAGTCCAGAGAAGTCAACTACCTATCCGGAAAAGCACCAGACGGTCGTTTCGCCCTATTGGGTCTTGTCAGTAGTGCGCATCCTTCGGTCCTCTACGGAGGATCGAACGCATGACTGCTAGTGGCTTGTGCCAACTGGCCCGCAGCTTATGCAACTGCGTCATGGACGACGGTAGAAGACCACCACGAATCGTTAGCTAACTGCGATATAGCCCGACCCATCCTCCACTGCCATGCAGGCACCTGTCATGCAGATGAACGCGGTTGGCCTTCCAGTGTCAGGACTTCCCGGATATGGCAGCTAAGAATTGATATAGCATTTATGGAATCCGTAAGGGCGAATTTGTATTACTCATGATTAGAAGGAATTTTGTGAGTAGTTTTGTTCGTCGCAGTCAGCCGACAGTCCAGATAAGTCCACTACCTAACTGGAAAAGCACCACACGGCCGTTTCGCTTTAGTGGGGTTCGTCAGTGGTGCGCACCTTTCGGTCCTCTATGGAGGATCGAACACATGACTGCTAGTGGCTTGTGCCAACTAGCCTGCAGCATATGCAACTGCGCCATGGAAGACGGTAGCCGACCATCACGAATTGTTAGCTAACTGCGATATAGCCCGACCCATCTTCCATTGCCATGCAGGCACCCGCCATGCAGATGACAGCGGTTGGCCTTCCGGTGTCAGAACTTTCCGGTTACGGCAGCTATGAATCGACATATCATTTTTGATATCCGTTAAGGAGAATATCGCAAATCGCCACTTACGGATTCCATAAAAGCCATATCGATTCATAGCTGCCGTAACCAGGATCTTTGACGCCGGAAGGCCAACTGCTGTCATCTGCATGACAAGTGCCTGCATGGCAGTGGAGGATGGGTCGGGCTATATCGCAGTTAGCTAACGATTCGTGATGGTCGGCTACCGTCCTCCATGGCGCAGTTGCATAAGCTGCGGGCTAGTTGGTACAAGCCATTGGCAGTCATGGTTTCGATCCTCCGCAGAGTACCGTAGGATGCGCACCACTGACGAGCTCCAGTAGGGCGAAACGGCCGTCTGGTGCTTTTCCGGATAGGTAGTTGACTTACCTGGATTGTCAGCTGACTGCGCCGTACAAAATTACTCACAAACGTCCTTCTACTCATAAGTAACATTGCAGGCGGTTTGAGTTTATGAGGCCTGTGATATAGTTATCACAAGTCACAATACTCACCGTCGTATTGCCGATCACCTTTACTACTCCGCATTTACTTGCATGGGACCATGCAGCTATTCACGCAGTCGTACGTCCAAGCGCCAGTGTAAAGTAAAAGTTCTGATCCATCCCAAGAGAAGAGCACCAGTGCCGTGAGTCTGGATAATGAATACCAAAATGTTTTGGTGTACCCGTCGGAAGCCCTTGAGCCGTCGAGATAGACTAAAACACTTGTGCTAGATTCTACTGCTTCAATCCAGCTAAATCGAGTTAGTAGCAGATTTGTAGCGCAAGCTTGAATTCGTCGGAAACATTGCTAAGCAATAACGTCTTCCATGACGCTTGCAAAAACCGTTAGTAAGATTATCGGGCGAGAGTCTGCTGGATTTGAAACGCTATCTTCCTTGTGAATAGGTCTGCTCCTATCGGGTTGCTACATGTTGAGGACGTACATTTTGTCAAAGCAGCGTTGGATGAATAGTGCTAATGGCTTAGCTAAGTCCTCTTTAACCGCCACTAGTAAGTTTGTGTGTAAATTATCAACTCCAGGAAACCTGTACTTGCGCATGCCCAACAGCATTTTCAGTACAGCTTCTGCCGTGTAGCAGGTGAGTTTTGGGGTGAAACAGCCGTTTTCAAATGGTTTCATGACCTGTGGTTACACTGAAACGTTGCGGCATATTGTAGGCACAGGGTTTTTGCCTCCGCATTGGGTGTCTGTGTTGGTTCGTCCACAGTCTGAAGAGGAGGAATTCTCCGTTGCACCACACTTAGAGGGTTGACTGTTGGTACAGAAGCTGGTGCTTTGAGATCAAAGGCTCTGCTAAATTCCGCTGGTACGCCATTCACTCCTCACGCATAATCTGAGTACCGTAGTTAATTTGGGTCGCATAGTCCATATTATAATCGGGGCACAGAGAGTTGCTAGAGATGCCCGACTAACTTTCGCAAGGTTATCTACTTGTGTGCTCAGCTTCGCAGCAGCGAGATCGCGTTTCTAGGGCGGAAGGTCTTAGTCGCTGACACTTCGGCAACCAAGTGTTAAACTGTCTAACGGACGGTGCCCACGCACTAGCTCTTGCCTCATCTATCAAGCAAATCCAATGGCTGCCTTATGTAGTCGAGCTAATGGGTCTAACCTATAGGCGCTTTTGTTGCGTCGGCCATTTCCACTGGATATTCTGCATCGCAAAGGTACTCGAAGCACATGACTACACAATCACTGTGTCCTAAGGGGGACGTCGGGAACCACGCTCTCGACCATTAGTACTTCGTCGGTGAATATCCCATCCGGTATCGCAGGCTTATCTTTCTCTCGGAAACGAGATGTTTTTGTGGTCACACAACGGATATCTGGAGACAGGAGCCTGTTGATAAATAAATAATAAATAAATAAATAAATAAATAAATAATTTATTCTCAGTTTCATAGAGACACACCAACGCAGGCATGATCAAGGTAATCTGTGCTTCTCGACAATGCCAGGCACAGAGTTACAGGCACGCTTATGTTAAGCCTACAGTGCAATCAAACATTTACAAAAATACATGTTTGTCATGACAGTAAATATTTGAATGGATGTATATAGGATTCTATGGCGGGTGAGCCTATGGTGCGCTGAGGCTGGTGGTGGTTAGATAATGACGTATGGTCTACCCACTGATGCTGCTGTTGTGCCGTGGTCTCATTACTGGGCACCTCGTGGCGACTGGTGGGCGGGAGTTGGGTTACGTCCTTCTCCCTGAAAAGATCTAGGAGACCAATCACTAAGAGTCAGTGAACTGACCATTTGCTAAAGCCGTTGACTTTCGAAGGTGTATTTAATCAAAGGCTTTGACCGAGGACTCAAGTAGTCCTCCTGTCGCTGGTGTAGGCTCCTTGCCAGAATCCTAGTCCATCCTCTTCGGAGGTTAGGAAGTGGTCTATACTTCGCTTCCCGTAAAACCTAGCCATGGCATAAAACGGGTCTATGGTTATAAGCTCACCGCTCAATTGGCGTACAGAACAAGCGCCACGCATTGTTTCAGTCGATGGGTGGGCTCTTCCTGTTGTGCAATGGTTTGCTACTGCCCTCCTTAAGCCAGGCAGCCGCTAGGCAAACTGGTGTAAGTTCGCCAAAACGCACCTGCGTCAGGCCATAGTAGCAAGTGCTATCCTACTACGGTCGCCATACATATATAAAACGTTCCAGTACCGCAAAGGCTGTAATTGGCGACCGCCAAGCAGACTGCAAGCCGTCTGCGCAATCACATCCCCGGGCTGGATATGTTCTTCACTGCCCCGTGGATCAGGCTATTGAATCAAATGCTCCGGGTGGAATCTCCCAAGCAAACCTTAGAGGCACAACCGCTGCCACGAGTGCGATTGCCCACCAATGCAATCGTATGTGCGCGCGCAAAGCACTCAACATCGGGTGCTGGAACGTGCGCACCATACTGGACCGGAAGGAGTGAGCACCCCGAGCGACGCGCAGCACTGGTCGCGACGGAACTGGCGGGCTACCACATCCATATTTCGGCCCTTAGTGTGACTCCGCTCGCTGAGCGATTCAACGTGCATGGAGATGGTGATGGCTACACACTCTACTGCGTGGGAAACGCCGCCTCAACATTACGTGAACGTGGGGTCGGACTGGCAATATCCGATCGCCTAAATGGCCAGCTGGTGCGTGAACCAATAGGCGTCAGTGCACGGCTGGTGACTGTTCGCCTACGACTTGGACGAGGTGCGTGTGCCACCTTTCTAAGCACATACGCTCCAACCATGTGTCATCCTGACGCCACGCGTGATCATTTCTGCCCCCGGCTATTCACCGTTCTACGGTCTGCGCCGAGCAGCGACAGACTATTTTTGCTAGGTGGTTGCAATTTGCGTGTCGGGCGTGATGCAGCGGTGTGGATAGATGTCGTCGGTCCGCATAGCATTGGTTCAGCGAATACGAACGGTGACAGGCTACCCTCACTATGTGCCACTCACGACCTGACGACCACAAACACTCGGTTTGCACTGAGTGCGAAGGATATAGTAACTTGGACGCATCCACGGAGTGGTCACACTCACCTGCACAACTCTGTCATCCTACGTGAATGTGATTTGCGTGAAGTGCGCATGACACTTTACTGTGGGGAGCTGAGTGTGGCACCGAGCACAAATTGGTGCAGAACAAACTGTACATATATTTTCGTAAATCCATGTTCAGCACTTCCGCTATGGATCGACGTACATTTAACCTCCTCTCTTCCGGTACTGTGAAGAAACGTATTGAGCTGGAGCGGGCGATGGCTGCGTGACGGTTTGATGTGGCATGCTTAGCCACAGTGAGGACCTGTGGCACCATAGTCGTGGTCAGATGACAGCTGCTGCTGAGCGGACCATCGGCGCAAACTAAGCGGCCTGGTTGGCTAGGTAAGAACGATGCGAGGATTGGGGCATTGGTGTGTGAGAAAATGCAGCATTTACAGCACACGTCGTAGTCCCCAGTGGATTGGAGAAGAATCGTCGGTTTGGCGCACGTCGACGACGAATGATCGAGAGTTCCGTCGCATTAAAAGTGCGTTGTTGTTGAATAAGGCGAGGCAGCTGGAAGGCCAATCCGAACGCCGCCAACCCAGCGACTCCATTGTCTCCTCGAAGGAGGTCTATAGACCGTAGTCGGAGTCGCTAGGGACGCTGATCGTTGGTAGCGCAGAAGCTACCTGCACACAGACTGCAGACATAATGCACAGCTGGCAAAAGCACTTTGACTCTCTCATGAACAACTAGTTGGAGAGCGGCTGGCCTACACTGAACGGTCTCAAGCAGCACGATGTGCAGGCGAGGGTTGCGGACCCGCAGACGCGGGATGAGAAGCAGTGAACGCTTGCTCAGATGCAAGTGTGATGTTGCCAACGGGATAACGCCTGAAGTATTGAAGCAAGGCGGACCTGCGTTGGGGACTGAGCTACACCAATTAGTGCATCACGTGTGGATTGAGGAGGAGGTGCTTCCTTAGCTGAAGTGTGCCCTTGGGATACCACTGTACAAGGGAAAATGGAGTAAGTAATGTTGTACGATTTATGGTGGCATTAACTTGTATACTTGTGTGGGAAATTTGATTGCCTGATTCCTGCTCAACCGCCGCCTCAGTCAGGTTGTGGAACCTAACGTGGAGAAAGAGCAGTGTGAATTCCTTTCGAGTCGCAGTACCATGCATTTGGCGTTTACGGCTCGCCTGTTGTAGGTGAAATTCAGAGAACGACACCAGCCATTGTGCTCGCTTTTTGTCGATTTCACCGTGGCCTTTGATACGGTGCACAGCGAGGCATTGTGGCTGGTGTTGGGAAATTTTGGTTAACCACCTCATTTTGTACGTTTCCTTGAATGTCTGCACGGTAGTATGCGGGCGCGGGTACAGTTGAGTGGAAAGACGTCCAATGACTTTGCAGTTGTCTCTGGTGTGAAGTGGGCCTGTGACTTAGCTTCTGCCATATTTAACATTTATCTTCCTGCCATGATGTTTTGTACTTTTTACGCCGATTGTGCCCACGGTGTTCGTGTGGAGCACCGTGTTGATGGTGGGTTACTTAAGTTTCGTCGTTTCGGGGCCACAATCCTAGTCTGTGAGACAACTATCCGTAGGTTGTTGTTTGTTGACGGTTGTGCACCGTTTGCACGCAGGGGGATGAGTTGCAGCACATGGTAGGAGTTCTGGCTACGACAGCGGCCAACTTCGGGCTCACCATCAATACATGCAAAACTATCAGTCTCCTTCAGCCCACACAGGAGGTGCAACCTATCATATTACCGCACACCGGCATTGGTTTTGCAGTGTTAACTAAATAAATTAAATATATACATTTAGCCTTTCGGTGTTACACGAGGCATGCCAACGAGACACCATCCGAATATGCACAAGCAGACCCGGCGACGAGCGAATTACAAACAATTTTAAGCTTGGCATTGGGATTGAGCAGCTGAGTGAGTTCCAAGACAGGATATAAGTTTGTGCTAACTGTTCGAACTTACAAATGATTCAGTGTTGAAACGGCTTGTTGATACAAATGCGAAATCGTTAATAATTACGTAATATGATACAGGAATTTGTCCCAAGTAAATCTTGTTCTGGCCTAAGGCTGATTTATTGCGCTGTTAAGCGCAGACGTCTGCCATCCAGTTGCCAGTCTCTGGCTTATGACGCGTTTTCCTATGGCCGCACTGAGTTGTAATCCTGTCGTTGAGCGAGGTGTTCAGTAGGAGTGTAAATATCAGTCGCTAAAGTTTGGACTATTCAGTTGTTGAACATGTCGACAATTCCAGTAGAAGTATCTGTGGAAAACTTGGAAGGAGGCGCAACGGACGAAAGCAAGCGAAAGAGAAACGCTATGAACATGCACACAACGAATTGTCCGGGATGCCCCCGGAGGCTGGAAGTTGAAACGCTATGCACACTGTGGGTTTGTCGTCATGTGTTACATAACTTGTTATTTGTGTGAATAAGGGACGGGAAAATAAATAAATAAATAAATAAATTTTTTATTCTCGACAAGGCGAGGCACGCCTTTACAGGCATGATCATTATGACAACAATGCGTGGTTTGAATGAGCAAGAATACATTATGTTTGCCGTACCAGTGTAGGTTTATGTAGGGGGTATGTAACTATGTAACTGTGTGTGTGTGTGTGGGTGTGTCACTGTGAGGTTCCTGTTTGTAATTGTGCTGCTCTAACTTTGACTCTCATATCGTCGGCAATGCTCGAGTAGAAAATGGATGTCCGTGCGTTGGAAAGGATTATTCGGATACCCACGTAGAGGTGGGCTGGATTTCCTTTTTGCAGCTGTTTACTATTATTTCGCCGCGTCGCGCGTGGTTCTTTACTCCAACAGCTTTGCGAGTTGATGGTAGCACAGGCTAGTTTAGTGCTGGAAGGCCAGTAGCAGGTACGTTCGTGGATACGAGTAAATAAATAATTAACGTTGGTAACTGCACAACTAGCTATCTGTGTGGAGGTAAGGGGACGCCAGTTGCAAGTGGAGCGCAGACGTAAAGCATAGACCAGAGCTGATGGAGGCGGGCAAGTGAATTTTACTTAATGAATGAGCAACAGTCTGTGTGGCCAAATATAGCAAAACTCCAAAGTTGGGGAACCTGATAAATGGAAAAAGAATATTAGGTGTTGAAAGGCCAGTACGCTGCGGCAAGCGTCGTAGGTAAGTCCTGGCTGACTGGGGTAAGAGCTAATGTCGTTTGAAAACTGAGCGGTCAGTAGGCTAAACAGTAGAAGGGCGACATATACGTCAAAATTTATGTGGCTACGGGGCTGAATTGCGTGGTTATAAAGCTAACAAGGTAGCGACGGGAGGCTAGAAGAGTTGAGTAAAGTAAGGGAAGCCGGTTGTATGCTGAGCGCAACTGCCTTGAAAGTAGGCAAGTGCAAGATTCGGTGAAGGAAAAACAGCAATAAGTTTAGTTGCCGTATACGGTTGATAATTATCCTAGAAGTAAAGAAATATGAAGTAAACCACAGTAACTACATGGCCACCGCGCCCCGTCACATTTGTAGGTGCGGTTATGGTGGACCGGATGAAGTGAGCTAACACCAATTGGAAGATGGGAGCCGATAGGGGAGCTAAACACAACACAGCGGTGTGACAGACTGTATGTAGACTTAAGTAAACGTTAGTACCTGGGTGGTTAGGGTGCTACATTGCACGCGAGTATTAAGTCTAATAAGATTGCATAATGCAGGCAGAGGTGGCGCGATAAGTAGTAGAAACCCAGTAACATGCTCAGAGTAGAGTCACGGCAGAAATAAAATACAGCGGCGGCAAGTGTGTGCAATGTATGTTGGCCAAAGCCTCCAGCGAGTTCAGCGGCCAGTTCCAGACAAGCTATAAAGCCACGGAAGCAAGTGAATGAAAGGTAAAGTTTAGAATCTGCATGGCTACTACGGCGCGTTGCAAGTTGGTGTGCCGTTTTGCTGGACCAGCGGAAGTGAGCCATCGCCAACTTGTGAGTGAGTGCCGGCAGGTGAGCTAGGCTCTGCAATATAGCGTGTGAAAAGGCTTTGCTTTAGCACTAGCTGAACGGCAATATCTTGGTTGATGGGGAGCTGCATTACGCGAGGTTATTTAGTCTAACAAGGTTACGAGATAAAGGTAGAATAGGTAGCTGAAGTAATGAAAAGTCAGTAGTGTGCTGATAGCAGATTTGTGGCAAAGCTGAAAACCTTAGTGAAGTAGAAGTGCAGGTTTTGTGACAGAAAGCTTGCAGAAAGTTTGACAAGTAGTCGCAGCAAAGATAATAGGCCATAGAAACTAGTAAATGGGAAGTGAACGCCAGAAGTTGCATGGCTACTACCCTGCGTCGCGTGTTGTAGGTGTCCTTCTGTCCGACCAGGGAAAGAGAGCCACCGCTAAGTTGGGGATGAGAGCCGATAGACAAGCTAAACACATCATTACAGCGACGCGACAGAGACTTTGTTATAAACGTAGGTTAAGTTCAGGATCTGGGCTGATATAACACTGAATTGCGCGAGGTTATTGGGTTTAGCAAGATTGCTAAGTGAGAGTAGACTAGGTGTGTTAAGTAATGGGAAGCTAGTTCACGCTGTGCGCAGATTTATGGAAACAGGTAAGTGCAAAGTGCTTTGACCGAAAGCCAGTGGAAGATGTTGCGGCTGTATAAAGCAAAGCTAACGGGCCGTGGAAGCAAGTAACAGAGGTGTGTTAAGCAATGGCAAGGCAGTAGCATGCGAAGCGCGTATTAATATAAATGATCATTAGCAGTGGAGGCAGTTAGGTGCAGGTATTGGTGACCGAAAGCTTTCAGAAAGTGCAGCGGCCATTTCAGCAGAGATAATAAAGCATGGAAACTGGAAAATAGGAAGTAAACGTTAGGACCTGCAGGGCAACCGCTCGGCAAAGCGCGTTGTACGAGTCGTCCTTGTGGACAATAGGAAGCGAGCTAACATCAATTTGCAGATGAGAGCCAATAGGTGAGTTAGATGCTTCATTACTGCTGTGACAACGGCTTTGAGGTAAAAGTAAGTAAACTTCAGAATAAAGGTTGATAGCATGCTGCATCGCGCAAGGTTATTAGGTCTAACAAGGTTGCGTACTGAGGGTAAAATAGGTGAGTTAAAAATGGAAAGCCAGTGGCAGGCTGCGCGCAGACTTATGGCTATGATCAAAAGCAGTGGAGGCAGGTAATTGCATGGTTTGTTGACAGAAAGCCGGCAGAAGGTTTCTCTTTCGTTACCTTTGAAGTGTGATGTTGGGTGAGCAGCAGCCTCACGGGGAGCTTCCTATCCCCGTCTAGAAGGCAGCGAAATAACGAAAGCCGTACCCGATACCGAAGTCCGTTTTCTTCGCTCGCCATTTGTTCAGGCCTTTAAAGGCCTGTGTTGTCTAGAGTATATTTTAGCACGATTTTCACTTATGCTTTTCCGTTAAACTTACAGGTTTTCTGCCGTCATCTTCTCTTTTCTACCACCTTTTCCTTTGTACATGGTCAGTGAACGTCGTCCTAACGTCACTATCAAGGGCGTGCGACCAGTAGGGCGTACCCCGGCCAAATAAAAAACTATCAACCAGAACTTAGCTAGCACAGCTATACCATGCACCGTTGACTTAACGGATATCTTTTCTCTGAGTTCCCAAATGACCGAGCTTCAAAACGACGTGGTACAGTTCCAAATGGGCTTCACCACAATAGGACATTTGATTGATAGACGGGCAGCCAGGGCGAACATGGTGCACCCAAAGAATGTATGGAGGTAAAGCAAGCGAAGTTGGCTGGAAGGTTCCTTAACACATTGTGCATTGAAATGCTAAACCGGTTAAAATGTCTTAGTGAGTTAGTGGTGTATACTGCTCCAGACCACCTGAAACTGCACACCAATCGCAAAATACTGGTTTGGAACACAACGTTCTAAGATGTACATGGAAGAAAAAAGGGTGCTACCAAAAATCAATGCCCCATTTTAGGCAAGTTCGATAACGAGATCTCGGCTCTCATGGTTCTCTTTAAGCGAAGGGAATTTAGGACCTGCACGACGTTCATTGACTTAAAGTTAGCAACAACGAGAACAGCATTACAACGCTGTTAGGTTAGTCTAAGAGTGCGTTCCGCACACAGCAGATGTGTTTAGGCGAATTGTGACAACTTTCCGACGTCCGTAAACCTAAGTGGCTTACCTACTGAGGAGCTTGACTATTCGTCTGATATGGCTACTAGATTGCTTGACTCCTTGGATGAAACTGCACACCCTGGGACCAGTACTCTCCATAAAGCCACATCAAACATAGATCAAATCAGCCAACCTGCAAACAATATAGGAAACGCCCCAGTTAATCTTAAGTGTTCAGCTGCTGATACAACTCGATCCGCTATAACGGAAGGGTCCATGTTTGACGAAACTCTAGGGCAACCTTTAAACAGCTCAGTTAACCCGCACAGGTTAGGAAAATTCTACGGCGATCGAAGCGAGCCCAGCATAACCTACACTCCGCGAACAGAGCCGCCGGCGTTTCGAGCCAAAAGACTCCGTGTATAGACCACACCACCCAGTTAGGCTAAACCGTTGGGCTCACGGACACAACCTTTGAAAATAAAGAAAAAGCGGAGACCCTAGCACCATATAATGCTGCGTGTGGGAATGGATTGTGCAGTACATTAGTGTTTACTGTTCCATGCAAAATATCGTTGGAAGCATTTAGGCGTGCAATCATTGAGGTTAATGGCGTTGCAGAAAATGCACTGTAGCTTCAATGACTGACCAAGCGTGTAACGAAATTTGCAGCTCTCATCAAACTAAATGTAAACTATGAGGCAGCATTGCGTACTCTAATTGTTAAGCGTGAACAACTTCGCAGTGCAACAATGCTGAGCCAGTTTACGTTCGGATCGCTGAAAAGAAGCATAAGTTGGGCTGCGACGAATCCTAGCATCAAAACACGCTTTAGTCAACGAGAGCCCAGCGCACCTAGCAAACCACAACGAGCGACTTATAATCTCTTAGACGGCAAAGTACCTAAAACTACGAAGGCTCCTGCTGCCAAATGTGCTTGCGGATAGAACACACCAAGACACTCACCTACGGCGGTTATGATCTACACATGTCTTAAATATACCAAGCTCCGTAGACAAGCAGTCGCCACAGCCTGGTTGAAGAATGCGGAGTTCAGCATACTGGTATTTAATGTTCTGGACGGCTTATCGACGGGCGCGTTTAAAAACACAATCAATAAAGTTAACGGTATTGCGGAAAACTCGGCACAAGTGGAGAGGAGGTCCAAATGGATCAGAAAATTCCCAGCCCTAATCAAACTGAGAACAGACGATAGTACACTGTTGCGTATTCTACTATTGAATTGTGAAATACGCCGCAATGCTACCAAGTAAAAGCAACTGTGTTTTGGCCCACCAAGACGGACTCTACCTAACAATACCCCAGCTGCTGGTGAGACGGCACCGCTTGCCACCACCGCAACAAATTCACCTACGGCGAGCATTACATTTGGCAATCTACATAGCTCCGCTTAACTTCATGCGCATCCAGGTTGCCAAGCGCCTGCTACATCCATCAGACTTATGCTGCCGGTCCAGATATATAGGCCAAATATTCCACTGTTTCCTACCCCGCAACCTGCGCATTTTTAGACCAGGTGGGAATGAGCCGCGACCGTTTCGTCCAGGCCCCCAACACCTCGTTGCCCATCCACCCACTGCAATGTCTTCTCACTTAGTTCCCAGAACTACTGCAGGTAGCGAAGAAACCACTAACGGCTTCATTTCCTTATCCGTAAGGCTAGTAGACACCAAGTGTTCCTTCACACCCCGACTTATAACTGCCAGGTCTTTAAAAAATGTAAGGTATATCCTGCGTCCTATCTTTGTCCTCGCCGATCCGGATGCAATAGTTGTCACGGAAACGTGGTTTTCCCCTCATGTTTCAGAGGAGGATTACTCACTTCCTGCCAATAAGCTCGTAATGCACTCACGTCTGGATAAACGAGGGGGCGGGTGCGCCATTTACGTTAAACATGCTTATCCAGCATAATTGTCCAAACCAGGAAAGCTGCTGAGGCCATAAAATCAGTATGGATAACAGCTGATATCCTGGAATTGAGGGTATTATTCGGGTGTGTTTATAGACCACCTGATACCCAAATTAAGGGTGACAACGCACTCATGGCCACGCTTCCGCATGCATCAACTTTTGCATGCGAATACAAACTAGTTGCAGGAGCTTTCAATCTACCTGAGTTAAACTTGTTCTCACCTGCTGCAGCAATGAAGTATGCAGGCCTACTGGCCTGTATCAATTTAGGCGGCTGGACGCATCATATAGCTGCTCCAACCATGGCGAAACATATTCCTGATTTAGGAGTTAATCTCGGCATCCCCTCAACGCGTGTATCAGTCGGCCGGGGGTTTCCGGATAGTGATCACAGATTAGTGCATTGCTCGGTGTACTTAAAGCAACGTAATGCCTATCCAACTGAAAGGGACGCAGTTATAGTATATCACCCGACGTACTTCGTTAACTGGACAACCTTTGCCGTACTCGTCCGAACAAGAAATTGGGATGAATGCTTTATGTCTGATTCTGTGGATCGCTCGGCTGAGCTGTTTTATGAGGAAATACTTCACTGTGTCGACTTGTTAGCTCCCATGTCACAGTTAATAAGGCAAGCACCTAAAAGGGTGGCGCAAACAGGAATGCACAACAGAATGCGTCAACTTAGACTATCCTCTTACATAATCTTCAGTTTCGCCCATAGCAGGAGAGCGAATGAGATTGCATATCAGCTTTCTGCTAAACCTAAGCAGCAGCAAACCGATCAAGAAATAGACGCACTAAATAGTCTGCACAAAGCTAAGTATCTCAGCTGGCTGCTGCGCTTTCAGACCCCTAACTAAGGACGACGGATCTCTACCCTAAAGATTGGTCCCAACGACACTTTCATTGATGCAAAAATGTTATGTGAAGTCCCCAGTTCACATTTTAAAGGATCGCGGTGTTTAGAAATAGGTTCAACCTTTCAGGCCCCACAAGTGCCCGGTAGCCAGTCCCTGTCCTCTGCACCGTTTGGCATTAATACTGAGCGTTCTAGGATTTCAACTTTCAACTTATCATCGAACCCCGGTACAGACGGAATACCGCACAATTTACCTAAGAATAGTGGTTCCGATTTCCATATCCTTCTTATGAACCTCTTTACTTTATCAAGGCAGAAACGTCAATGCCCGACCGCTTGGAAACCTTCCATCCTTCTTCCACGGCTTAAGGGTGGAAGCCTACAGGAAATTGGTAACTATCGCTCTATTAACCACAAGTCTGTTATCTCGCGAGTGATAAAGAAGTTGATTAAACGCGCCCTCTTGTCACCCATATGCAGACCAGCACATAAAGGAATCCCAGCGCGGGTTTCTAAGTGCTCGGTCTTGTGCAATCTGTCAGCTGGACTTCCTTAAGTTAGCCACGTAGGCCATCGACGCTAAGCTTTCAGTTGACATACGTTACTTTGATATGCAAAAACGTTTGACAGGGTATCACACAGGCGCCTGATGACTAAGGTACCGGGTTACGGGGTAGACCGTCTTCTATTAGAATGGCTAGGTTCTTATCTAGTAGGACGTATGCAGCCTGCTAAGCATCAGGAAACTGTATCCAACGCAACCCTCGTCCCCAATGGCGTGGTGCAAGGGAACGTACTTAGTCCTACCCAATTGTTGATTCATATCAATGACCTCTGCAGGATTTTGCAGCACGGTCGCTCCTTCATCTTCGCTGACGACGTAAAATTTGTCTACGTCTTTTCCCCGCTGATGAACTGTCCGCAGTTAATAATATCAGTGAGGATCTTAAAGCACTTGAAAAGGGTGTGAACACCGGAAAATGGTCTTCTCAGCTCAAACGTCTAATGTCGTGATCAACCAATTTTCTATACCTACCGATTTCCTAAGAATAAACGGCACCACTATCAAACAGAATGCGATGACAACAGATCCAGGCTTGCGTTAATCCATGAGCCTGCACCTTGCACAAGTGCATTATCAAGCGGCAAGAGTAAATGGGTTGCCTTTCCACAGGCCGTTAAATTAAAACCGCAGATGCGAGGCTAAAACTTTATAAGAGCCACGTCCGGCCACCTCTAGAATATAGCTCTTTTATCTGCAGCAACTTACGAAAGTCGGAGCGTGTTCTGCTTAAGAAGCTCAGCGGCGCTTTATGAAGAGGTTTGCTCCAGCACAGCGAGCGCTGAGTTACCGACAAAGGTGCGCACACTTTAACCTTCAGCCCCTATGGCAAAGGCGCATAATCCTTGACCTGTGCTTTTTGTATAAGCGAATGCATAGAAAGATGCACTGTAATATCACGACTTAAACTGAGAAGCGCATCGGAAGCTAAACTCCGAAACAATGGCCAATCCATCGCCCCGCTAAAGGCAAAGGAGACATTACGATCTCGTTTCTTCTTAGTTTTTACGTGGATATGGAACAGGTGGCTTTCCACTCTAAGGGCAATTCAAAACTTGCAAGCCTTCAGGAAGGAGACACAAATATTCCTTTTTGTTGACAATACATAAAGCATCTTCCATACTTGCAATTCGCAAGGTCACTTCTTCGAAACTGGCCCTGAAGTTGCTCACGGATTTCAGTGGCATAGTGTTTATGGCGTCAACCATGAACCACTAGGCTCTCAATTCCAGCCCAACTCAGGCTATCTCCAACTGCTGAGTCCCAACCAGGACGAAACCGCGGGCATGGGGCGCCAGTGTTGGGATGAGCAACACCATAATGTTTTCTTGCACTTTCGATCCTTGTGATCGGAATGACCGAGGTCTACCACAAGTGAACCGAAGTCTCAATAGAGGTTGCTTGTAGCAACCCAACAACACAGCGGATTCTCCAAGTTCAACTTTGAATTCGTTGCCGCTGTACCAAGCGTTGCTCACGGATCTCAGTGGCATAGTGTTAATGGCGTCAGCCGTAAACCACTAGGCTAGAATTTGCTCCCCACCTCAGGCTATCTCCACCTGATGAGTCCAAACCAGGACGAAAATGCGGTCGTAGGGTGCCAGTGTTGGGTTGAGCAACACCAAAATATTTCCTGGCCCTGACTAACTTGAGGACGCTCACGATATAGTGCATGAGACCTAAGCAGCTTGAGCGCAAAACTCGTCCATATTCATTTTCGTTACCGTTTTAACACCGAAGAAACTTTAGCGGTTTTCACGTAAGCATTCTCTAGGTTTTATGAATAGATAGCAAAGTACAAGACGACTTTAGGCTTCGACGATCTCTTCTTGACCTGCTTGACTTCTTCCACGGAAAATTCAGCCTTATGACTGCACGATGGGATGAGTAGATGCCACCACAAAAGCATCCTTTAAGAAATAAGCGGTAGCCTAACCCCATGAATTGTTTCCTTCAATAACCCCCAGGTTTTTAGCTTATCCATTACTGCACTCACAACATCCGGATGGTTGGATAAACTATAGTAATTTGTATTAACGCCAGTTCGCCTTTTACTTGTGGAACCCTCATACACTTCGCACGGAACGAAAATGAAGCTGGAGTATTTTATAATTTTTGTCTGTCCTACAGACCTTGGCGCCCTTCGTACCGTACCGGTAAAACAATTTGTACAATTCTACCGTACGTTTACTACCTTAACGCAAGGTTGCTTAGGACAAAATACTTCATTCCCGGTTACCGGTACGTGGTCATCATAACCGCTTACCGTAGCACTAATCCAACATGGCGAACACAGATGGTTGGTATCCCAAGCACTGCGAACTCCGAAATTAACCAGAGAACATGTAACAAATTTGCAAAGATTGAAAATGCGCCAAGCGAAGCATATTGGTCTACAATTCATACAGCAAAATCAAGTATAACAAAGGCACCTCGAAGCAATTAAGCAGGCAAGCAGTGGATACGTAAGATATATTAAGACAAAAGAAATGTAGGAAACAAGTGAACGTAAATGCGATTGCTTAAAGTCCAAGTCCAGTACATCCGTTGCCTGCAACAAATATAATGAAAAGAAACGTTCGTGTAAACCTTACGCTTTTACGATTGCGCTTTGTAGCCTGCCCTTTTTACTCTTCGGTACCGGTGCCTCAAGTATTGGAGGTGATTGATGTTGAAATGGGTGACTACCACTTGGGTGAAACCCGGACAGGAGAATCTCTACAATAGGGTTGCTAAGAGCTTTTGGCGATACAGCGTGTTGCATTACTATGTATGACGCTGTACACCATGGTTTAGCAACGCAAACATAGGCAACTGTACGGTCAACAAAACTTACGAAAATGCTGTCAATAACATGTCTTGAGCCTTTTGCCTGGAAGCAGTATAGTTACCAAACGAGCCTTATTTGCGCAGTGGTTCGTTGTAGCCAAAGCAGGTTTCGCAACTATGAGTACATAAAGCGCTACAACATACGTTGCTTACTGCGGAATTTGCACTTGAGGCGTGCCCGTGCACACCACAGGAGATGACGAAAGCCGCACCTGGGGCTTACCGCAATCGGTACGTAGATTATGACAGCACAGCAAACTTACACAATAATTTGGGTCGGAGAATACACATCATTGCCTCGAGATACTCTGAACTGAACTTTGGGGAACTGTCATCACAAAACAACTTAGCATTCTCAGCAAAATCTTTGAAACGAGTTAGGTACTGGGTACTAAACCGTTGGCGGTAAAAGCTTTATGTTAGGTATTCTGTCGCCCTCAGTGGAAGTGCGACGGCTAAGCACTACGTCTTCACAGGCGTACGGGGGTCCGACGGTGTCACTGCACTGCAGCCATTAATTAGCCGGCGTGTGCTGCTAAAGCTTTTGTCTGCCAGTTTTCCTGCTACTTGGTGAGATGCCATGTAATATTCTTTCGCGGACAGGTAAAAATGAGCGAATAAGTAAGGGAGTAAGTAAAAACTTGTGTGGCGAAGCTTATTGCGTGTAGTAACGTGGAGAAAAATGAAGCCAACAAACTAATTAGCGCTCAATGGAGACCTTCCGTATTTAAGAAACAACGGTCAGTGTAGCACCAATATAAACGGAGCAGAGTCGGTGACATAGTAGCTTCCAGTCTGGTGCTTTTCCATTCTACATTCCAGCAAAAAGTACAGTACCACATTAGTCCACGTTAATACTAGGCGAGGAACCGTGAGCCGTGGCTTCCGTGTCATTCCTTCGTTTAATTTTCATTTTTACTTAGCATTCACCGAGTTGGAAACTTGGATTAAAGAAAACCGCTGGAGTAAACTGCAACCCATCTTTAGATGGGATGGTCCGCCCTCAAACCAATTAGCGAATTTTGACCTAATCCACCACAGAAGCGGAGAACTGGGTAGTACGATTTGGACGTAGGCATTTCAAACAACCCCATGTTTGCTGATACATTGAATTGATGTAATAATTTATTTGAATTCATATCCTGCAACGTCTATGTGGCCTTGACGGCTAGCAAACAATGACTTTCTCCATCGCTTAAGTAACGCCTAAACCATTTGTTTTGTCATAACCTTCGGTCTGTTTTATAAATATTATCGTTTTATAAATATTTGAAGGCATACTTCTGCATAGTTATGATCGAAGGTCTTCACCATCGTGTCTCCGCCTTTCGAGAAATGTGCCATATATTTATCTATGTTCTCAGTTCACCTCAATGCGAGCTACCCGTTCTCTTTATCCTCATGGCAAACAATCCCTTGTTCCCAGTTGATAAATAAATCAGCAGCAACCCGCTCCCACTTGCGCATCGGTGAACTTTGTGGTCGTGTATTATCCTAGGCGTATTTCACTCTCCTGGATAACCGAATAGCGTGTTATGTTCTTTGAATAAATTTACAGCTATTCCCATGGTCAACTTTGCATCAACTTTCTCTTGCATACAAATCTGTGGTAGACAGTAGAAAAGCAGCATTTCATTTGGAAGCTAAGTGCAAGGATCTTAGGCTGTCTTCACGCCGGTGTAAGCAACAGAACTTAATGAACAGCCATACAAAGGACGGTGACTGACGAGTGATGTGTCAGGACGCTGGCAAGCGGCGAATCTGCAAATGTGCCAACGCTATACAAAGCAAAAGTACATGTAGACCGGCCCTGTTTCAATGCAGCAGTCAGTAAGATCCTGTGTTCTTAGCATGTCTGGCAACCATGAGCAATGTTCTCTAGCGCTGACATGGAACCCGGTAGACGAAACCCACAGCCTTAGTGCTCCAACAAATACATACGTTTGCACAAGGCCGGTAAGAGGCTATATGTTGAGTTCAGTCCACCGCAATTGTGCACAGCCATGTGTGCACTCAAGCAAACGGAATATATAACAACGCATGTGCCAGCGCCTTCACGATGTGCGGACCTACAAGTGTCACTTTTCTTCTAGGTGGTTTGCCCGGTCGGCAGACATACTTGCCTGTGCTGCCAGAATGTGTCAACTTAACGCTGCGTTTGAGATTGTGTTCTGTTAGGTCTGACATGCGTAGGGTACACAGGAACCATTTGTCTTAAAGAACTGACGTCGATGGATTCTGAAAGGGGACCAGGATAAGCAAATAACGGTGACTTATATAGTAGCAAACCACATCCGCTAAGTCGCAGTATTGTCAAGCAGACTTATGTGGCCTTTTATAGGGAGAAGGGTTGCCAAGCGCCGGTTTCCGACGTTCGTTAACACTGCCGCTGGCTAGCCGAACAACCTCCTCGTGGTGTCAGCTGGGTGGTTGGAGTTTAACCCGTTCCAACAAATAGTTCGGCGGCAGTGTTCCAGGACGTGGTGGGTTTCGCTTGGAAAGCTTTCTCCCTATAAAAAGCCACAAATGTCTGCTTAACAACACTGTGACGTGGCGGTCGTGACTCGCCACAAAATAAAGTCACTGCCCCGTGGATATTCGGATAATTCTATCCAACCCATGGACACCAATCTCCTACTCGCATATTGATGACGATATCAAACATTGAAGCTTGGTGCAGCACAACTACAAGCACAAAATACACAGCTACATACACTTACACACAAAATGACATACATACATACCCCCTACACAAACACAAACTGCAATGGCAACATATCGGATTTTTGCAATTCTTGATCATGCATCGTTATGTCAAAATGATCATGCCTGTAAAGGCGTACCTCACCTTGTTGAGAATAAAAGATTTATTTATTTATTTATTTACTTACTAAAACGTAATGAACCCGAACCACCAAGCTGGTGTTGGGCAAACCAACCGTTTAGGAGGAGTTTGGATTCAGTTTGGAGATAAGAAATTAGGCTGAGACGCCAAGTAGCACAAATAGATGGTTGCTCAGCCTACTTGTAGGTGATCAGGCATCGCCTTATGAGGAAAGCCATGCAGTATATTAAGGATAACTGTTAGATTAGTTAATGGGGGACAGGATACAACTATGGCGCGTTGGTCCTGTAATATGTCACCTCAACAAAATCGGTACCCAAAAGCATACGGAGGGGTACATGAAACTAGGCAAGAAGTGGTAGACTGAATAGTCGCAAAAACACGCCAGAGCTAAAAATGCGGCAGCGGAGGCCAAATAGCTAGGACAGATGTAAAGCAGCGCTGAGGGAGAAGAGGAAGGGCATGCGTAGATCTCGTCCTATTAGTTGCATGGTGGATGCGAATGTCTTGCGCTTCAATAGAATAATCGGAAGCAAATATCAACTCTGAAAACCGCTTAATTCCCCTATATATAAAATATGTACAACCTCAGCATAGTCACATTAGTTCTCCCGGACAAACGATGGAATTCCCAGTTTAATACCTATTCCTAGCTTAATTGTTTAACCCGTGTGACAGATTGGATAAGGTGGTGACGATATTTCACTCGCCAAGGCACTGCGTAGCAGGTGGTGAAAGCCACCGCAGCTGCTGAAGGCGCTAGCGTCCCCAGATCTTAGCGTGCACGTACCAGAATTTGGCCTGCCCACAAAATACAACTTGTTGGAATTGCGTTAGTGTCGAATGTTTGTTTCAAGTTCGTAATCGATCCGGTAGGGGATAAACAGAAGTGTATGAAATAAATGTAGTAGCGAGGACACAGAACCCGGTGGGTAATGGAGGATTGGAGTTGTTAATAATGCTCATTCCTTAAGTATGTGCTCATGCCTTTAATGTCATGCCTCGCGTATCCGAGAATCAAAAGCTAGTTATTTATTTTTATTGATTGCTTTTGTAATACAAGTCCTTAATGGTTAAGTTGTTGCAACATTTTTTAGTACTTCCATTTTTATAAAAGTTTGTACGTATTTGCATTTTTAAAAACCAATGACCTGTTTTCGGTTTTAGGACGATGTCGGCTAAAGGTAAACGAGAGTTAGAAAAATTATTAGCAGGAGAACTAACAGACTAGTCATGCAAACAAAGGAAATGGCCTACCGGACCTAGTTAACCTTAGGTTCCGGATAAAAGTATTAGTTACTTAGATGTTTTGTCGGATGGCGAATTTGGAGGAGCTGTTGCTTAGTGTGGGTTGGTATAATGATTAAAGGTGGATTTAAGGTCAGTGATTTAGCTGGATGGTACTGCTTGAGTTAGTGATGTCGGAAAAAGGTAACTCTTGGGTCAAATTCTAAGGGTATCCGTCGCAATGCGGATAGAGTTATGCGTCAACCTCTGGTTCCACGTGGGTTACACCGAGAGGATTAGTGGCAATAGCTTCTCGTTTAGCGTGCTCCTTGATGATAAAGGAGGAGACCTTAGGCTGTAAAACCCTAAGCAAACCTTCTTGAAGTGGCTAAAGTTCCTTGCGGTGAGCATAGGTACAAAGGAAATGATCGAATTTGCTGCTGAGCTGCATGCTCGTCATGACACATGCCAAGGATAGTCCGCAACGTAACCGGATATTCTAGAATTCAGGAAAATTTTCACTGGGCAAAAGCAATGAATAAAATTTAATTAAATTTTTATTCTCTAATATGCGAGGCATCTCTCTGGAGGCAGGATGAAGTAGGTGCAATTGTACAGACGTCTTTAGACAATCGTAACGGAGCCAATCAAATGTGGTTCAAACTTTTATTGTTGAAACAACTAGTAATACAAATATTATGAGGAATAAATTTGCTTGTTGTTGGATTGAACCTGTTTGTATGAGCTTAAGCATTTTGCCATACGCTTCAGTAATATAGAAGGCACGGATAGAGCAAAAGTTAAGGCTGAATAATTAGAAATGAATCGATGGAGGTCAAAACCAAACATCATTTGGCGATATACTGGGTTCACGTGAGTTTAACATTCAGATCAATGGTGGTTACGTAATAAGAAAAGTGGAAACTGAATATGAATCTAAAGAAGGCAGTGCGCATCAAAAGAGAGTGAAATGAGGCGCTAGTCGATCTGCCAGTGTAAAGTCATGGGCTGTGAGTTTATTCGATAACCAGTCACATCGACCAAGCCGCAGTGTAGGTAAATGGACTTATGTAGGTTTTCATGGAAAGTATGCTTGCTAAGTGAAAACCCATCCCGTCCTGAAGCGCCGTCAGCAATCCAGTTGAACGTCGAGATATAACAAGCAATGCTACTTGCTGACCAATTATTGGCCGTTATTCGCAGTCTGGAGACGCCCAATTGGTCATTTGACTGGCACCCATTAGACTGGAGACCATTTCTTCCCTGTATACTGTTATACCTAACTCGTTTGGTAGTTAGTATATTGATTGAAAAGTTGCTCGAATGTTGTGTTTTAATCGTCTGTATAGCCGCGTAAAATCCCCGTTAAACATTTGACGAATGCCATGTTGAAATAGTATTTGTAGCTCGCACAAAGAATAAACCAAGCCATTCAGCCCCTTGGGTACAGCAAAGTGTCAAAACGTCACGATGCTCCTCGTGAGGAAGGTTATATAATTAATTGGATAAACGGACATCCGCTGCTAATTAGATGGTTAAAGCAAATAGTGTATGGCTCCAAGTGGAAGGAATTGGAGGGTATTTATCCAGTCTTGCAAACGGCCGATGCCAATTGTTCGGAAAGTAGTGAAAGGTCACTTTTTATCGACATTTGCACCCTAAGAAAGGTAAAGCGTCAACACAAAAATCTGCCTTCCGAAGACCGGTGAAAGTCCATGGAATAAGTTTTGCGGTAAATGTTAACAGGATAGCTTTGTGCAAGGAGTTTGAGGAAAGGAAATTATTCGGCATGTTGAACACAACTGTTTCGATCTCCGGAAAAGTGTGCTCTTTCAAGCAAACGAATTCGTAAGTTGCCCAGCAGGTCGGTCGTGACAACAACGGAATAGGTTGCTATCCGTTATCAGTTAACGGAACACTGTGCTTTAGTAACGCATATTGTCGGTTCCTCAGTCACGAGCCGTTGTATATAGAAAGCTCGGAACAACTGGCGACCAAGAAAGCGGCTACACAAGCAGGATCAAATGATGTGGCCTGAACACAGCTGCAACTGAGATCAGCAGCAACAGTGCTTGAACAATGAACCTCATATAACATGTAAGCGCGTTAGTTACATAACTCATATGCATATGTTCCCTAAAAGTAACCATACAAAATAACGAAGCAAGCAGGTTCCGGATCAGTGGGTAATATAACTGGTGTTCCGAATGACGGCCGCGGAAAATAAAAAGTGTAACGACAAAGAAAGATATGGGTTTACTGGTCTACATCGAACAAACCAGGTTTTGAGATCACCAGAGAGGAATGGATGTGGTGCGCCAGAGGTGCTTAACGCGCTGTGCTCTGGACACAAAAGGTAAGAAGCAGTGCGAAAACTGTATAGGGATGTACCATTTGAGTAAGAATTGAATAGGCAGAATAGCAGTATAAAGCATTGTAAATATAGCGTTCAACATAGGAAATTAGGCCGACGTAAGTGAAAAACTGTCGCGGTATTCAGTGGACGGTGGGCGCGCAAGACGAATGTGTCGGCATAGACAAACAGGACGTTGCATTCCAGCTACGTATCCATAAATCTGTTAAGTTAGAAGACGTCATTGGCACGCAGACGAATAAGCTTTGCGCTTGAGTTTTCGCGATGAGGTGGTTGAATGTAAAGCAACCAGTGACAATAAGAGTATGGGCGGGGTGGACGATCTGCATCGGAGGAGAATGGCGATAAGCAGTCAAGAAGCAGCATTAATTTAGGCATTGTTCGGGGAGATTAAAAGCTTGCGGCTAATGGAAGAGCAGCAGTCTCGCTTCAGTAGAAATGTAAAGGTTTGATAAAACTAGCCGCAGGTTGGTTGAGTTCGAATGTTCATTTGGGACTAAAGGTTTTGCAGTTTGTCTGTGTATTAACGGCGCTGCAAGGAAGCTGGTTAGATTTCATGGGTAACCGGGAGCCAGGGAAGTTCATAGCCAACACATTGGATCATCTCGGCGCATTGGTAGTGTTAAGTGATGACTACAGCCGTCGGCGAACACATTCCGTCATGCCGTTTGCCTGCGGATAATAAGTGGTGTTGCTTATGCGTCGGCGTCTAAAGGAGTTAAGTGGAGCGTTAAACAAAGGTATAACTTTTAGACCGCAGTTTGTCGTCACTGTGGCTTAACAGCCGGGTGAAGCAAAGCGGAGCTCGGCTAAGGCGCGCCTTATGGTTTCCGTGGCTACATAGAGAAGGAAAAACGTACTGGCCCAAATTTTAACAACTTATCGTGGTAGAAATACAGACTACCACTTTAGGCGTGGACAATTGTCCAACTATGTCGAGATAAACATACACGAACGGAGCTGAAACGGTCTGGAAGCGACAAAGCAAACGGACACGTGCAGCTGTACATTGGCTTGCTGGCATGTGAAACAGCTGCGGGCTCAGCGCGTGAGCCCCCTTTGCCTCCAGACCAAGCTTATCTGACAGCGATTGGCTTAAAAGTAGCCTTATGTCCAGTGGGTGACATTTTGAAGCCTTTCAACAACGCAACAACCAGAAATTTCTGGGACGACGTGTCCTGGTCATCCAGTAAACGTGCAGCCGGTGATTCTGCTTTCAGCTGACGGTAGAGGGTGTGCGGATATCCTTAGGAAAAAATCGCGCAGCTCCGAGAAATTTTGGTGGCTCATTTGCCTACTTGACAGAGCATCAAGGACCCCGTTCTGTTGACTGAAACTGCATAGTACAACAGCTAAACGTTTAGCGATGAATTCCAGATGAAAAACGTATCGCAGTTTGTCGAGCTTGTTGATTCCAGAAGGCTTGCGGATGGTAAAGTTAGCGAGCTTCTTGTCTACAAGGACAAACCAAAGATGTCAAGTTGTAACACAAACCGTTAACAGAGCGCGACTGAAACCGTTATGCTTAACTACAACATTTGTAGGCTTCTAGGTTAGGAAGTAGGAGGTTTTCAAAATCTAACTTTAAGGTAATTTGCCTTTGGGCAGCGTCGATGGCGGTATCCGGTGAGTCAACAGTGATGCTAGAACTAGTTATGCGAAGCATAACGTCTCTAGCTGAAGCTGCTTTGCAGTCATTGGCTGCTTAGACACCAGCAGAAGTTAGTTCTACATGGCCGCTTTTACATCTACAAAGTAGCTCGGTTAGTAGTCTTAGCAACTCGGCACGGTATGCAAGAAACCGCTAGCTGCAGTTGAGTTGGCCGGTAAAATGGCGAATAGCGGCCAAGGTGGTCTGGACCAGAAAGTTACTGATTGCGCGGAATATAGCGTCTAAAGGCTTTATGCGATTCTTAGCTATCTTGTGTCCAAGGATCCGACCAATCGTTGCTGAACTGCGCTTTTATCAGGGTTGACAGTGGTGCTATTTGTAGCCAGCCTATGCCAAAGGATCTTACAATACTCAGCGTGTGGTTTTTCAGAAGCGCTTCATGCTAGAATAGCGTCAGGGTGTGGATGGACAAACGCCATAACATTCGTTGTGTTTGCTATAAATTGTTAAAGTCCTCAGTTGCGTTGCAAAGACCAATGAGCATGATTAAAATCGCGGATTGTGATAATGGCTGTTTTCTCAATGCTCGCCTTAACAGCTGGTGTTTGGTGAGAAGCGCCGAGTATATGGATTTTGCAGAGCACCCAGTGCCAATTGGGCTATCCGTGATGCCCGCATGTAAGGGTTGTTGTAGCGGTCAGGAATTGGTTTGTTACGTAGTTGCTCATGCCTGCCGGGCATGGTGGCCTGGCGATTTTGATATCGTCTTTGCCATTCCATCAAAGAGCTAGTTTGCTGCCCAGCTGGTACTACTGCATTAAACTAAAGGGCCCTTCTGCACATCTTACTGGACAGGACAGATTCTACGGGTACCGCCTCCTATATCTACCTTTTTTATCGTGCTGGTGGTAGCAAGTACGAGGTCTGGACCGAAAAGAGAATGTCGAGGAAGATTTTAGATGTTCCACATAACCTGGTGGCAAATGGCCCTAAGCTGCGCGTAACCTCTAGCGCAAAGTATATCTTCGATCATCTTCTATGCCAACTTCTACAGGAATCGTTTAGGATATCTAATCGACCGAAAACTGCTCGTCTGCTCTAATTTACAGAGACTTCGGCGGCTCCTCGGCTGTAACCCAGCGTATGCAAGCAGGCGAAGTTGTAACAACCCCCGCCTTGCCCTGATGTGGTTACCGCTTAGTTTTATTTAAACCAGACGTTTGCAAATTTTGACCTAACGTTGTGTATGCAGCATACGGATTTCACACTTCTCTGTAAACTGGTGATAAAAAGACGTCAAATACCTGAATTCAGATCATGCTGTTAAAATGTCGTTCTTTCTTGCTCTTTTTTACCTGTGAAGGAAAAAGCTTGTAGAAATTTTCCTAAGAAACAAGAATTAGTTTAGTACGCGAATGGACAGCGCACACTCGTACAACTTTTCTTATCCACGAGCAAACTTTCTGTTCACCCGTGGAACTATTTAAAATATCCATTTTGCCACTGATTCGTCCCGTTTTATTAGACTTTGCCCTTTCTTGCCGTTAGCTACCTCGTTTTTTCTTAAATAGTAGCTATATTTAAAATCAGGCTACATAAGCGGAAAAGAGACACTGGGAAATATTGCCTGCTCTATTCGTGCCACCTTCCTTACTTCATCCAACCTCATTTGACTAGCATTCAAACCACTGTTTAAATTATGCTCAAACATGTTTTCATTGATGCTTTTAGGTGTTATGTCTCTAGTGGTTTGTCTCGCACAGTAGAAAAACAAAGTTTGTGTTTATACTTAGTTATTTAAAACTGATTTCGTGCTACTGACCAGATAGGTGTCTGTAAGTAGAGGTGATCGAAGGTTGTCTTTAGTTAGATGCGGTAACTGCGCCCGATTCGTCGCGGCTCGTATGCTGCTAAATGTGTAGTAGCAAGTAAGGTTTTGTGCGACATTGTGTACATTTGATTAGTCACGTCTCCGTGACTAGATTAGCGTGCGCAGGAAGAAATGAACTAATGCCGTCGTCGTCGTCTTCTCCACGATGAACATGTCATGGCGGATGAGCCTTTCTCCTATCCAGATTCGTAACCGCTGCGTGCCCGTCACTTTCAAAGAACGCCCGCCGACCGTCTGCATCGTGCTTGAAGACGGGTTTACTGGAACCCCGTTGAACCTCCTCGCAATTGACACTGCCGCTCCTGTGTCTATTATGGCTCGGACAGACACACCTTCTATAGTTACCTGGAGGACTGGTACTCGCCACCGAATCGGCATGGATAGAGAGAAACAATGGGGCACATTGATGTTGGTGCAGAATCTCGCCACCTGACCACTCTGGTTGCATCGGAAACAGCGGCGACCGTACCGGATTACCCGCACATTGCGTTGTGAAGTAGTGCTTGAAGACTGTGTCGAAAACAGCTGCTCCACCATTCCGGATAGGCGATTTACTTTCTGTTCCAACTCAGCATGCTGGATGCTTCTCACTGTCACTCGTTCCGACAAATTCTGGGCGACCGTCACGCTTTGCTGTCTCCCACCATCGACCCCAATTTCACCTGATCACGGTGCGGATCGGGCAGACCTCGGATAAACTGCTTTTTCAGTAGGCGCTCTCTTGCTTTGCCCTCTAGCTCGGGGAGCCCAATCGTTAGATGTCTGTCCAGCTGCTATAAGAACACCAGCAAATCCTCCTGTTCGTCCCATCTGGCTGCGTGAAATCGTTGCAGTGTTCGTGCTCTCTCCAGATCCTTCCCAAATTCCGCACACAAGGCGGCCCTCATCTCAGCGAACGAACAGCCGGGTTTGGCCTTCCGAGTGAGCAGATACATCGCCTTGGCTCGTCCACTCAACCGTGTGCCCAAAGTAATTAGCAAATTTGCATCCCCTTACACGCGTGCAAGCCGCAATTCCGTCGATCTCATCCAGCCAAGCCTCCACGTCACCTGCCGCAAATTGCTCCAACCGGGTCAACACCATCGCGAGTGGTCACGGCACAATAGTAGCGAGAACGACACGACAGGGGGTAGACGATTATTGCACACCGAAAATGGGCACACCCGGGTATCACGCGCGCCCTCGAATATCGACTAGATTTCCGTCCCACAACGCAACACAGGTACGGATGTTAGAGACGAGCCAGTCCTTTCGCCTCGGGAGCTCTGACTTGGAAGACCCGTCTTCCTGCTTTCGCCTTGATCTCCACTTTTCTGTACCCGATTTGGATCGGCCAGGAGTCGTTCGAGAGCTCTCGACTTGCTTGTTCTAGGCTGTGTCAAACGGCTCGGCCTCGCTCCTGTGGGCTGCGCTAACGGCGTATATGTCTGATTTCTTGCGCTGTCCACATATTCCCGCTCCGTAGTTCCGGACCCAGGCTCGTCGCTAGCCGTCCTTCTCGACTTGCTCTCAGCTAGCTCCAAAAAGCTCCCCCGAGGCATTCTTAGAAGTGGCCTCTTTACAATCTGACGTACATAGAGATGGTACTTTCATCTTTATTTGCATGCGACAGTGATTTCATTTAGTAGCGAGTCACGCCCGCGCGTCGCAATGCAGTTAACCGGACATAGGTTGCTTGTTAGGCAAACATACACTATGTCCTGAAGCACTGAACCCGAACACATTTCTAGCACGAGGTTGACCTAAGGTACTAAGCTGGCACCACGAGGCTGCTGTCCGGCAAGCTAGCACAGATCATTGGCTGCTGGTAGTGTCATCTCTAACGGAAACCGTATAGCACGAACACAAGAATAACTTGTGGTTATGGTTGATAGAAGTTATTAGGGAAAGCATCTATTAAAAAAGGATAACTTCGTTTGCGTACCCGAAAAGTATTTTTCGGCCGGTAATCACAAACCGACCGCCTGGTACTCACCTTACATGTACAAAAGCCTCCATACTAAAACGTTGCTTTCTAAGGTTGCAAGAAAGTGACGATAAGTGTTAAAACCCAGCCGCGGCTCAATTAAAGCTATTCATCAACCTGAGAGCACAAGCGTAGGTTTTGATAAAGTGATTCCCCTTAGGGCGCTTGGTAGCACCAACCATCTACAAAACCGCTATAAATAGCTGAGACCCATGAGATATTAGCCAAACACAAATTCAGCTAACCCTTTTCAACTTCCATCTGATTCATTATGTTATTAACTAGCAAGCATTCATCTGTCATCATAGGACTTGCACAGTACTCCTTGTAAGGTAGCTGCTCGGATTAATTTTGTTAGCCCGACGCACAGAAATTCGTGCGTGACGAACCGTCGTAAGTACACGAAAACGCAACAAGCATATTTTCAAAACAACCGCGCATAAAATTGTTCGACAAACCATGTCCAGAATCACTGGCTGCTCACTACACAAACAGCACTAGCTTTCGTCGCCTAAAAGGAGGACTTACATTCCTGCGCGACGCAGCGCTCTAACCTGTACGTACGGATACCCACTTCCCTCCTATTTACTGCAACTCCTCTGACAAGTGCGGTACGCCAGCTTAAGGCTAACAAATACCATCTCATCACCTAACATGCCTCTGCTACACAGCATGCATAAGCTACTTGGCATACTTACTCCACGCGACGTAGCGCCTCATCCTTGTAGGTACCGACGTCCGTGTAGCAACCTTCTTGCAACAAAGGTGCGCTTAGCTCTACCAGTTTCTCTTCACTACTCTAACGGCATTCTATCTACACTACTGGCAAACTAGGAATGCATATTTAACCAGCGCAACGCAGCGCCGTAGTTTTGTATCTGTGGCAGTTCAACCATAACCTAATTGCTTTCATGCAATTGGATATTGCCTTAAACCTTCATCTAGTTTGCTAATGGCTATCCATTACTTTACCCCCTTTGCTATATACCATTTATAACCTAGTTTTACTTACTTAACCTCGCGCGATGCAGCGTCATATACCTTTGAGCCCTGACGTCCGGTTACCATACTGTTCCAGTAAATCCTCCTACATTTAGCCGTATAGGAGCCCCTAGATCCACCACTGGTTGCGCATTACTCAAAGGGTATTAGGACTCTACTATTTGCCAACCGGGACTACTTGCGTTCACCGCTTGACTCATCGGCCTAGCCTGTATGTACCGAGGCCAATTTCCAGTAAGTTGCTACCAAGCCGCTAATATTTGGCTGTTGTCACTCGTCGAGTTAAGCATCAGCTTCTCATCACTAAACGTGCAAATGCAGCCTTCCACTTACAAGCTAGCTAGACTTGTTTACTCCCCGCAAAGCTGCGCCCTATCCTTTAATGTACTGGCGTTCACTTGCCTTCTTCTTATAGCAACGCCAATAGCGATTTGCTTTGAAGAAGTGCCGAGCAATTCCCCTGGCCGTTGTCGACTAAAGTATGGTTGCGACCCTTCTCCATTAAAACTATTATGTCTAAGTAAATAAAAGGCACTCCGCCAGGTAGGACGTTTATGGTTAAGGACGACATTTTTCACTGACGGCGATGAAACGTTGGCACAGTTGCATTTGAATACTATCAGGTTTAGGTTTGTATTTTATTATATAACTATCATAGTTGCAAGAAAACTGGGTTGTTTAAGCGTTTCTATGAACGACTATTCATTTGATATTTTGCACTACATAAATGGATATTTTCTATTATTTTAGTTGGGTTACAACTGCAAAGGTTGCCTAATCCGCGTGACAGCGTTTAAGTTGAATTGTATCAATAACATGGCATTTACCTAGGTAGTAAAGTTCAGCTAGTGCTTACTCATTGTCTTTTATTTTTGCTCTAAGGCATTCCCTTGATTTCATTGCAACAGGCGTTGGAAGTAGGTTGCAGTTTGATCTACTTTTGAATACAAATAGTTTGTCTGCAATTATACTTTCCTCTCGATTTGTTATTTAGTTCGCGCTTTTTTGGATTCTATTGTTTTGTAATTTTATTTGCTGTTGCCTTGGCAATGTTTCTTCTTTCTCTGCGCTGGCTATCTGTCTTAGTTCAGCTGAGTAATTTCTCCTTAAAGCTCAAGCTTAAGCCGTCGTAAACGCGCATCAGCAGCAATGCCACCAGCACTAGCAATGCCACCAGCACTAGCAAATCAAACCGTGGAACACAGACGGAGGATGGCTCAGATACTTGCGGTAAGAAATGCAGCCAGACTCAGAAGCAAGATTACGAAAACGATCACGTTCCCCAGAATGAAGGGGCAATAAGACAGTGAGTGATGGTCGTCAACCAGAAGAAATAGCTCAGTGTTAAACGCCACCGCGCTCACAACAATCGTACGAATGCAATCATCTTGCAGTTCCGTACAACAGCTGCATTACAAACAAAATAAACATACACTTTTATTCTCGTGTGTTTGGAGGCTCGGCAAACCGGGCGTGACACAACTTGTATAAGCAATTGCGTTAAGTAATGTTCAGTATAGGTTACGTACAGGAATCTGAGAGGTAAATGGTACCAGTGCAAAGCAACATAGTTAGCTAAAGTACAACACGGTTGACCCTCCGCCGTATGTGTCATACACCATTTCTAGGTTCACACTTGGGCAACAAAGCGTCGAAGATCGATGTAGGCGAACCCTCAATGACGCGGTTGTTGCCATCTTCTTGGATGCGCCTGGCGTACTAGTGAAACTTCCTTGCTTAGGTTAACGCTTGAGGCAACCAGATTGCAGAATAAAATAGTCTTAGCTGCTGCATCCCGTAGAACAGTTACGACCTAACCACCGGGTGGAAGAATGGCACATTTCGTTTTGAAATCGCAGTAAAACATGAAGTTCAAGGAAACAGACATACAATTTTCTAAAGCGCCTAGTGAGGGTAATTATTGCTTAAGACAATGCACCGTGGTGCGCAAAGCCGCTGAAGGCACACAGTCGATCTTTGCTAGATTTGCGAGGCAACAACCGACCATGTGGGAACCAATTTGCTTGCAAGAGACTACAGGCAAAGGTCGCCTAGGGTTCCATTGTATACACCGAAGGCCGAAAGGAATGCTATTTTGAAATGCTCTTTAGTGGCCTCATGCTAACACCGTACGTTTAACTCCAAATATGTACGTTTAGCTTCAGGACGCTTACTCTGCTGAGGTGTTGTCAATTTAGTTGCTGGAGATTCGGAACGAAAGTTTGCCGTTTGACCTTCAGAAAAAATTCATTGTGTCATAACTTTAGCAATTTCTGACTTATAAAATGGAGCTGCTTAGGAAAGTACCTCCTATTATTTAGATCGATCCTTCTACTCATGTTTGACCGCTTGAACAAGCTATAATTGTGGTCAAGAAAGAGCGCGAAAAACTGATTCTATAATATTCAGTCGCAGATTCCTTGCATGGCGGTGGCATATTAGTCGCCGGACACAGCTAGAAGCAGAAAAAATAGTTCCTTTTTCAAATGAGTGTTAAATTCACTCACGTTAGCGGGTGCGACCGCGCGCATTTGAAGTAAATATCGGCACACCAATTAGCATGTTGCAAATATCAACCAGCGTAAGCTTTGAAGCGGCACGCGGCGTGCAGCAAAAGCATTACTGAGCAACGTCATAAATACAGCAGTCTTTACCACTTTTCCAAGTGAGAAATTCTCTCTTTCATCGCATTCCGATGTATTTACCGATACACTATTTCAATTTAAGTCTGTACTGCTCTGTTCGTTTGGCGCTTGTGTTAACAATCAACAAAGATCCGGGACCGTCATTTGAAGTGCGCGGGCTAGATTTCCGAACCGTCTGTCCTTCACATGGACAGTTATAGATTGCGTGTTCTAGTCGGCAAAGCAGCCAATCTTCATAGCGGCAAGGACAATCTAACAATAAAAACGTCTTCTATCACAAGTTTAGGAAAACTAAACCTTTTACGCAGGTGAGCTTGTTATCCTCTGAGATTTTCATTCAACCAGGTGACGGAAAACGAAAACTGTTGCATAATAGCAAGTATGCTGAACCTATGTCTATTGCAGCTGTGAGGATTTCCGTTCGTTTATCTTGTCTCAACCACCTCGTGCTACAGCAAAGCGTATGCAACCAAAAACAACGATGCTTGTTCTATCTACGCAGGGACTGTTATCCACATGAACCGTTATATATGTTACGTATTATAGAATTGGCAAACCAGACAATCTTCTTATCTGCACAAAGTTAAGAACGTAATTTTCTTTTATTTCATTCAACCATACGGTGTCACCGCAGCCCCATTGCAATTTACGTGACGACCTTTCCTTTTTCACCTGTCCTTTTAAGCAAGCTCAACAAAATCATAGCCCTTCTTTTGGAGTGTGAGGGTTATGCATTTCCACCGACTACGCTTCACATGGACAATTACATAATGCCTGTTCTAATATCGACAAATTTGGCGATCTCCGTATTAGCATAGACGTTACAAAAAATACGTTTCATGCCTATAGGAGTTGTGAAACTACACCTATAATGAAACTGAGCTTTATCCTTTATTTTAATACATCTAGACCACTGTACACCTGACAACATTATATACCGACAAGTGTTACAAACATACGCCTTACAAAGGTTAGAAATTCCCTTACCACCTTTATCACTTACCCACACGGAACCACAGCCACGAGTTGTCGGGCACAGCTAGTAACTAAATAAAACGTATAGTTTTCATAAAGCCGAGACACAAAGGTAACATTTTTGCTCACAAATATGCGAAAGTAAAGGTACAAAGGTGGATAAAGTAGACAGTTCTAAAGCGGATAAGACGTAAACGCAAAATAAACGTTCGGCGCTTTGCGTTTGCATTGTGGAAGGTTTGTTCGCTGGCCAACCTGGTCACGTAAATTTAACATGTGGTGAATTTAGGTGCGATATTGCAAGAATTCTAAGAGTCAACATGCAGGAGACAATTTGGGACACCATACTCGATGCTATACGATCCATTTCCTATCCTGTGAACTATTTATTCGGGAGCTGATATGGCCTTCCAGGACAGGGTCTGTGCGGTTGTGATGGTAATATGTGTTATATTGCATTTTATCACTTCTATTATAACTAACTAATGTTTTTCAACAGTGCGGGACATGCCTATAAAGACATGCTCATAGTAATGGAGGACATGTAATCGGTAAGTGTCACCTGTTAATATATAACCAGTACGCACTAGTTGCGTTTCCAAATATATGTAAATACGTGGGTTAATAAGCATGTGGAGGGAACTTGTTACAGTTGTAGTAAAAATATGGTTGTGTCCGGTGCATACCCCAAAGTAGGAAGAGGTCAAATATTATCTTCAACTTGGTTGACGTCCGTGAGTTAAGCAAGCTCTTACAGAACGGCAGAATGCTGTGGCTTTATTTAGCGGTATGACATATCTGTTACGTCACAGTGACCTTAAACAGACAGTCGTGGCTTTTGTAGGAAGAACGCTTGCCAGGCGGAAACACACCACCTCCTGGAACATTGCCGCCGAATTATTTGCTGGAACGAGGTTAACCCGGATTACTCAGCTGGCGCTACATGAAGGTTGTTCGTCTAGACAGCCTGTTTAAATGGACGAACAGTTACTACCCGTCATCTGCGCCCTTGCGTTGTGCTGATTTCGTTTGCTCTTGCCTGTGCTTGAGCTGTCGTCACGTCTTTCTAGTAATCGGCTCTAGATCGAATTGCTCGGCGGCACCTAACAGAAGGTAATTGAAGGAAGGAGCATAGCGCAAATGCGTTTGGTAGATAATATACTCTATATAAGTTTGCCTTTTGCTTCTGGTTTTGAACTTATCGGGTAGCTGTTCACTATGTTAGTTGGTGACCAGCGTTGTTGAACAGGTTATTTATTTTCTTCCTTGTGTTCTACCAGCCTTTTTGTAAACAGCTGCCTGTACATTCCATAGCATTGTCCTTGCATTCATTCGACGTGTCAATTCCACACGTTTGGTTTATTAAGCTTGGGCCGATCTTTCATTTTCGTAAGAGCAAATCGCGGACCGCAAGCCTTTTACAAACTACAGCTTACTAACCTAATAACGCGGCTTAATAATTCAGTAGTATGGTAGACGCATGCTGATTGACGCTACTTACGACAAGAATAAGTCAGCTAACATAAAACGCACTGCTCTATCCGATAAGGCACTCCTGTAACAGCTACGCCTTTGGGTCGATCTTGGAGAACGTTCACCGCCTCAGCTCCTCCAACACCCGCAATTAATATCTTATGCATCAACCTTAGCCGAATCTATCCCTTGCCAACTCTAAAGTGTCTTTCAGCAAACACAACGACACTAGCCGTTTCGTCCGATGAACTTCTACTGAATAAGCTGTCTGAAGCTGTTGACAGATTGAACGAAAATGTTTTTAAAAGTGCGATGAATCAATTGGCTTTGGCACCTTATGCAAGCACATCCGTGGGTGCAACACGACTCTATTTATGCGAAGATCGCAACTTTGGAGCTAAGTATTTGTCACCCTAGCTACGATCAACTGAAAAGCGGAAGATACTCTTCCAGAAACCGATCTTGCAGAAATTCATGCACGCAAAATCGCGCCTCTACTGCTACCTTCACTACTGCTCTGGTGAGGCCGCACGGAACTGTCGCTAAACACATACGCACCCAAAACTTTTGCTAAACTCAAATCAGCTACGTCAAAGCCAGCCAGTAATAGAGACAGCTGCCGCTGGCCAAATTATTGGTGGCATCCTGTGCGTATTTGGTTGCATGACTAAACGCCACATTTTGTTTGCATCAGCGAGAAGACAAGCGTTGTAACCCCTTCGCTGGATGAGCGTTCGCTACAGCCGGCTAAAGTGACGTTACAGGCTGCCCACCTGACATAGATCGGGACTCAGACAAAACTGCTCACGCTCAGTCTTGGATTAGGAGACGAACTTCCTTTCATTTTACGATCGTCAACTTACTGAAACCTGTCGTCGGTATAGATATTATTAGCAAATTTGGGACTGTAGTTCCAATAGATTTTTGGGATGTGTTGCGATAATACCACTTGTTTAACAGTAAGCTTACTGCGGTTACTTCAATCGAAGTTGAGTCCATCTATCCAAACGTTTGCAATAACCTGCATGGGCACAGCATTTTCCATCGATTATTTGGATAAACAACAATGCGACAGAACTCATGCACGGTGTGTTAAGTCACATGGTTACAACCGGTCCACCCTTGTCAGCAGAACCACGGCGCCTCACACTTGAAAGGCTAAAGGCGGTTACGGAAGAGTTCGAGCAAGTGCTTACCCTTGGGATTATTTGCTCTTCAAGCAGTTGGTAGTCATCTCTTTTACACGCTGCGCTTACAATGACCGGTATTTGGCGTCCATTTTGCGACTACTGAGCATTGGACAACATCACAGTTCCCGACAAAACTCCGATACACATATACCATATTTCATTAGAATTGGCTGAAAAGTAAAGCTCTTCCAAGCTTGCTTTGGTTGGCGTAGCACCGAGTACCAAAGACCCAAAATGTATTGCAAAAACTCCGTTTGGCATTTATGCATTTCTACTTTGTTGTTTGATCTCCTAAATGCTGTGCTATATTTTCAACGTTTCATGTACCAAGTCCTTTTTGATATCGACTTGTTTTTTACATTGTTTGGGCGCTAGTTGCACGTGTGTCGGCCGACAAACGACAAAGCGTCTATCAAAACATTTCGAACATTCGAAAAATATGGCAGTACCATTAACCTTGGCATTTGTGTAGTTGGCTAATCTTCCATTGATTATATAAATAAATAAATAAATATTTTATTCTCAAATTTATAGACACAACAGATCAGGTATGCTCGAGGTTTACAAGCAGCTGTGTATCACAACGATACTTTGGGTTCAGTCATGCGTAGGGTTAACGGTCAAGGCATCATAAGTGCAATGAAACGGTGCGTGTAGACGGAGGGTGTCCTTTTCTTGCACGTGTCGGGAAAAGTTGAAATGAGTCTAGTCGACTTGCCAGTAAGTAGTACTAGGCCGTGACTTTATTCAATGGCGAGTCACATCCGCCACGCTGCAGTGTTGTTAACCAGGCATTTGTGGCTATTTATATGGAGAACGCTTACCAGGAGAAAACCTACCAGCCCTGCAATACTGCCGTAATGCATTTTGAGCACTGGTGTATAACTGGCAAAGCTGCCTGACGACTGATTTCAGCTTTGGCTTTTCGCGGTCAGATGGCTTCCAATTGCCTCTGTTGGCTGGACGGAGAGTTTGAGCAGGGCCGCCGTACTCGTGGCGGCCGGTTGAGAATGGGAACGTCACGAAGAGTTGTGTTGTTGTGTGTCCATGTGTGTAAAGTTTTAAACTTTCCGCTGTCTGGATTTTTCAGATGTATGATTTTCGGGGGTGAAAACGTGTCCAGCTCTCCATACTGGATAACGGTTGTGGTGCGTGCAGTGAAGTACCTTTGGTATACAGCTATGCTCCACGTAGGTCCTTGTCGGTTATTACGTCCTTTCGGGCGAACTCTGTTCCTCAGTCCAATCCTAGGTCTCCAAGAAGTTCCGGACTTCGGAGAAAAGGGAAAGTGAGGGACAACCGAGAGAAGACCGCAAGAACAGGCGGGTAGTTGAACATTGGTAAAGTCTTACGTTACAACATTAGAAGTTGAGGAAAAATCATATACACTGGGCAACAATGTTTATGCTGCACGAGCCTTTTCAATGTTCTATAGAACCAATAGCGGTGTAGGTAGCTTGCTAACGTCTGCATAGAAACAAGAGCGTTGTACCAGTAAGTAATCCACGAACTATCAGTTTAGTATGAGATAAAACTTGCGTGGGTAGAGAGGAAATAAAGTTAGAAGACTGTTATTGATTGCATGGTACATGAACAGCAAGTAGCCAGCCTAATACGATAGTATGCGCAGGATAAAAAACTTAAAAATAAATAGCTTGCCGCCAGAGAGGTCTAAAGGTTAGTTGGTGGTAAGGCAGCGGAAAGATTGGACGCAGACATTCTAAGAGAATATAGGTTATTGAGATAAGGAGTGGCCACTAACCAGCTCTGGATAATCGTAGATGCATAAGGCCTAGAACTATTAGCTGCGTCTACACAGAGGCGCCGAAATTAAGACGATCGACGGATGATGGCGCCAGGAAAGACAACCAGTGACTAGGTGTAGTCATTCCAATAAGACGTTTGGTCACTAGTGTATGCTTACAGGGTCATAGAATGAAACAATAAGCCAGGAAAGATAAGCGCTATGGACATTCTAACAGAATGTATGATGGAGAGACAAGAAGTGGATCCTAACAAGCTCAAGGTCTGCGCAGAAGCGGCGTGGAGCCTACGGCGAATGGCTGCTGAGTGGTGAAAAAGATAAGAAGAGCAACCGATAGTGGCCCTAGGAGCGAGAGTACCATTGACCAGCAAAGGCATTCGGATTATGCCTTTTACTTACCAGTGGATACCTACATTGCAAGAATAAGTCAATAAACCAGCGAAGGTATGTAATACAAACAATCCAAGCGAGTAAGAGTTGGAGAGATAAGGAGTGGCTTCCAGCGCAAAGATGTTTGTTACCTACCATGACTAGCCGCAGCTGAAAAGTGGTGACATAGGTAATACGAAGCACCGATAATGACACTAAAGGAGAGAGTATCGACGGCTACCAATAACATACGGGTGAAGCCTTCTAGTTGCTAGTGGATAACTACAGTGTCCCAGGATAAGTCAACAAACAGCAAATGTACAATAGGCAGACTCTCCAATAGAATAAAGGTTACAGGGATAAAAGTGTGGCTCCAAGTAAGCTCCGAATATGCGAAAAGATGTTTGGAGCCTACGAAGAATAGCTGCTGCTAAGCGGAAGTAAGAGGAAGAACAGATAATGTCGCTAGGAGCGAGAGTAACGATGATCAGTGCTTGCACTTGGGTGAATCATTCTAAGTGCTATTGGAGACCTACAGCGACAGAATAATTCAACAGACTAGCAAAGGTATGTGATGCAACAATCCGAGAATAAAGGTTTGAGAGATAAGGAGCGGCTCCTAGCGCAAACATGCATGCTACATACAGTGACTCGCTGCAGCTGAAAAGATGTGCCAAAGTTAAGGCCAGGAACATAAAATGTCGCTAGAGCAGAGAGTATCGGTGGCTAGCATTGAAGTTCGGACTGAGCTTTCTACTTACCAGTGGATACCTACGTTGATAGAATAAGTCAATAAACCAGCGAAGGTATGTAATGCAAACAATCCAAGGGAGTAAGAGTTGGGGAGGTAAGGAGTGGCTCCTAGCGCAAAGACGTTTGCTACCTGCAGTGACACGCTGCAGCTGAAATGTGGTGACGTAGATAATACGAAAAACTGATAATAGTACTAAGGGAGAGAGTATCGCAGGCTATCAATGGCATATGGGTGAAGCCTTCTAGTTGCTAGTGGATACCCACAGTGTCCCAGAATAAGTCAACAAACAGTAAATGTATGTGACGCAGACAGTCCCAGAGAGTAAAGGAGAGTTAATTGGTGAGGCCTGCCTCCAATATGCTGGGTTTTCGAATTTAGTGGTGCCCTGGACCATGTTCTTAAAGTTCATCCTACGGTATATTGGTGTTAAAGAGCTCGCATGTAGGCAGGGTACTAAGGTATCTAAGTAGCGATGATCGGAACTTTGCAGTATTCTCTGCTGCCCTAACTTGTAATGGTGGCATGTTCCAAACGCGAGCATATCCGTAGGGGAAGAGGTTGTTACGCACGTTGGTGCTGATTGTAGGTAGGGTAAGAAATAAATAAATAAATGGTATATCCTCGGTAAATCGAGGCACACCTGTAAAGGCGCGATCAAATATAAATAAAAGCATAGTTTCTTTGAAATAGTAAAACATGTCGGTTTGATGAAAGATACAACAGAAAAGATGTAGTCCATACGAGGGAGCATGGTGTCACATAATAGACAGACCAAGAAAAATGATGGCGCAGGGGCGCGTAAATTCAGTCATGACTGTTGTGTCAATGTACAAGTTGGACGTGATTTGGCAATGTAATAATCCATGAGCACAGGAGCCCAAACAAGGTTTTGGTGCAATCAATAAACGTTAAGAAATAGGAGTGCTGTGCTCCATCAAAGCATTCTTCATAGTAAAATCACTTTCTGAGGTTGTAAGTAGGAGTCTGAGGACTGCGTCAGTGTGAAATGATCGGCCGTGACTTAATGCTGTGGCGAGTCACGTCTGCCACGTTGCAGGCTTGTTAAGCGGACATTTGTGGCTTTTCATTAGGCGAACGCTTTCCAGGCGAAAACCCACTACGTCCTGGAACACTGCCTTAGCTTCCGTTGAACAGTAGTGCTAGCAGGCTATGCATCGTACAGACAGATTTTAAATAAATAAATAAATAGTATATTCTCGAATTTCCGAGACACACCTGACCAGGCATGATCAACGTTTACAAGCAATTTATGTTTCGCAACAAACACGTTGCTATGTATGTAATCGGCAGTAAGCCGAAAGTTGTCCAAGCTTTGGAAATTGTAAAATTAATCTTGAGGTATAAATTCGTCAAAACATGACGACAAGTTGGGTTCTAATGGGCGTAGTGTAAACAGGCTGTGCATTCAGTTTGTAGAGAAAACTTGTCAGGAAAATATTTCATTAGGATTCAGGTCGGCTTGCCAGTATGTAGTTGTAGGCAGTGACTTTATTCAGTGGCGAGTCACATCCGCCACGTCGCAGTGTTGTTAAGCGGACATTTGTGGCTTTTTATAGGGAAAACGCTTGCCAGGCGAAAACCCACCACGTCCTGAAACACTGTCAGAAATCCGTTTGTACACTAATGTAAAACTGGCAGAGCAGCTCGTCGACTGATTTAACCCTCGGTTAACCGCCGTCAATTGCCTTCTAATTTCCTCTGTTAGCTGAACAGGTTATTTTTGGTCGGGGCGGCCATAATGGCTGAGGCCTATGGAGGGTTAGACCTTCGTCATCTTCGTGTCCAGGTGAGCAAAACTTCCGTTTCTTGCTTCTAGAATTTACAGGATTATGTATACTTCGCAGGAGTATAAAGGCGTCATGTCCAGCTACCATTACTGGACGACGGTCGTGGTAGTGAGTGCATTTTTATCCACTTGTTGTACAGCCGTGTTCTATGTAGGTCCTTGGGGGTTTCTATGTCCTGTCCCAGGCACAAGCTCTTTCACATTCCGATCCCAGATCCCCAAGAAGTTCCAGACCTCGGAGAAAGGGAAGGTGAGAGACAAACAGGGCCGCAAAGAACAGACGTGGAAACAAGCATTATTTATATCCTATGGTCTAACATTTAGAGGAAACATATGATGTACAATGTGTAACAATGATTATGCTAAAAGTGTCTTTTGAATATTCATCGGAAGCAAAGCCCTATAGGTTGGTTGCTACCGTATACCTTGGATGCAGAGCGTTGCGCCGTTAAGCAAATAAAACACAGGATCCGTTTGCTATGATGCAACTGTTGCGTGGGAAGATTCGCTGGGGAGCGTAGAATATGCTGACCCAGGGAAAGCCAGTGAGTCTTTTGGACTCATACATGGGTAAGTTTCGCAAAAATAGCAGCGAATAATTGAGGAATGAACACCTGTAAATGAGAAGCTAAGGGCGTCTCTGTACTGACCAGGTGAGAGAGTGCCGAATTAAAAAGCTAAGAAGGGCTAATTGACGGAAGGACCGCGAATAGCCAGAATATATGCGTACATTCAGGTTGCTGTGGACATCAGAACCTGAGACCTAACCGCAGCAGCCAGAGTGCTAGGGTAATAGTGCCAAGCTGGATAGAGGCATGGACTGCTAGCCCGAGACTTGGAGTATTGCAGGTAAAAAATGCCTAAGACAATACAGCAAGTAGTGGGTAGATAAAGGTCTAGAAATGTGTGGCAGAAGAGCGGCTTATGCTGAATACCTGGATATGTTTGCACGACAGAAGAAAGCTAAGAGAGGTTTCGTGATAGAATGGCAGCAGACAAGTAAAGCGCAAGCATACAAAGAGGTTGTTAGATAGTTAGAGCATAATAGACTACGACGCATCAACGTGCAGCTAATCAAATCATGCGGTGGTGTTAATGGAGTATAATTAAGGAGGCCTGAGCCGGGAGAAGCCCGTGAGAGAGCTGTACTACGGCCAATTAGGTGTCGCGGATGAGCAATGGCATTTAGGTGTGGCCTTATAATTGCTAGTGGACACCTGATTAGGGCAACAGACAGCAAGTGTATGTGATGCACGCAGTCCCAGGGATTAAAGCTTGGAGGGAAAAAGTGTGGACCTTGGCAGCTCAGTATATGCACAAAGATGATAGTAGCTTATGAAGAAGGACTGCTGCTAAACACGGGAGCCAGAGGTAAGACGAGGAACAGTTAGGGTCGCTGTAAGTGTGAGTATCAGTGATCAGCAATGGAATTTGCATGAAGCCTCTTAGTTGCTAGTGTATGCCCTTAATTACCCATAGTAAATCAGCAAAAAGCGGATGTATGTGACGCAGACAGCCACAAAGTATGTTCGAGATAGAAGAGAGCAGCTCTTAGCAAGCTCCAGAAATGCGTGGAGCCTACGATTACTAGTTGCTGCTAAGCAGAAGTGCTTAGGTTTAAGAGGATGGACAGAACATGGCGCTGCGAGAAAATTTCGGTGGCCTGATGTAGCCAGTCCATTAGGCTATTTGGTTACAAGTGGATTGCTAGTGTCACAGAACACATCAACAAGCCAGCGAAGGTAAGTGATACAGACAATCTGGGAGATTACAGGATGGAGAAACGAGGAATGTCTCCTAGTAGCTCCAGATAACCTCAGAGATGTGTGGAGCCTACAATGAATCTCTGCAGTAAACGTAATGAAGATAAGAAGAACGAAGGGTAATTGTGCAAGGGAGAGAACCGGCGGACAGCATCTGAATTACATTGAACCTTCTAGTTATTTATTAGATACAGTGACAGAAGAAGTCAGCAAACCAGTGAAGGTATGTGATGCTAACAATTCAAGAGAGTAAGTGGGAGAGATACAGAGTGGCTACTAGCGTAGATATGTATGCTAACTACTATGACTGGCTGCAGCTGAAAGGTGGTGACATAAGTAATACGAAGAACTGATAATGATACAAGGTGAGATAGCGAGTATCCGCAACTAGCAGTGGCATTGGGGTGTAGGCTTCTAGCGGCTAGTGGATACCTAAAGTGTCCCAGAATAAGTCAACGGTCAGCAAATGAATGTGACGCAGACAGCCATAAAGAATGAATGTTGGGGATGCAAGAGGGTTACACTTGGCAGGCTCCGGATATGTGCAGAGATGCATAGAGCCTACGACCACTAGTTGCTACTAAGTAGAAGTGCTGAGGTGAAGAGGATCGACAGAAACTGGTACTACGAGAAACATTCGGTGGCCAGAAGTAGCCATTCCATTAGACACTTTGGTCACAAGTGGGTTCCTACATTGTCACAGAACACATCAACAGGCCAGCGAAGGTAAGTGATACAGACATTCTGAGAGATTACAGGATGAAGAAACGAGGAATGTCTCCTAGTACCTCCAGATAAGCTCAAAGGTATATGGAGCGTACAATGAGTCACTGCAGTAAACGTAATGAAGATAAGAAGAACGAAGGATAATTGTGCTAAGTGAGAGAACCAGTGGGCAGCAACGGAATTCCATTGAGCCTTTTAGTTTTTTATTAGATACTTACAGTGACAGAAGAAGTCAGGAAACCAGTGAAGGTATGTTATGCTAACCATTCAAGAGAGTAAGTTGAAGAGATGCAGAGTGGCTTCTAGCGTAGATATGTATGCTACCTGCAATGACTAGCTGCAGCTGGAAATTGGTGACGTAGTTAACGAGAAGAACTGATAATGATACAAAGTGAGATAGGGAGTATCCGCACCTAGCAATGGCATTTGGGTGAAGCATTCTGGTGGCTAGTGGATACCTTAAGTGTCCCAGGATAAGTCAACGGACTGCAAATGAATGTGAGCCGACAGTCAAGAAGAATGAAGGTTGGGGATGAAAGAGGGTGGCACGTAGCAAGCTCCGGATATGCAGAGAGAAACGTGGAGCCCTCGACCACTAGTTGCTACAAAGTAGAAGTGCTGAGGTGAAGAGGATCGACAGAAAATGGCGCTACGAGAAACTTTCAATGGCCTGATGTAGCCATTACATTATACACTTGGGTCACTAGTGAATTCCTACAGTGTCATAGAACACATCAACACGTCAGCGAGGGTAAGTGATACATACAGTCTGAGAGATTACAGGATGTGGAAACAAGGAATGTCTCCTAGTAGCTCCAGATAAGCCCAGAGATATATGGAGCCTACAATGAGTCTCTGCAGTAAACGTAATGAAGATAAGAAGAACGAAGGATAATTGTGTTAATGGAGAGAACCAGTGGGCAGCAACGGAATTCCATTGAACCATTTAGTTTCTTATTAGATACTTACAGTGACAGAAGAAGTCAACAAACCAGTGAAGGTATGTTATGCTAACCATTCAAGAGAGTAAGTTGGAGAGATGCAGAGTGGCTTCTAGCGTAGATATGTATGCTACCTGCAATGACTAGCTGCAGTCTACTATTCGCAGTCGGCTGGCAGCCATAATTCTTTCTTGGTTGACCGATTTGCTTGGTAGTGTACCGGCAGTAGTCGTTGAAATCGGTCAATGATGCGAAGGATTCGCAGAGTAGAACGATAAAGGGTGAGTAGAAAGGTGAGTAGAAATTGTTAATGGTTAAGGGTTTATGGCGGTTTGGAAACCGAGAGTCACTGTTTTGTTGAATAAGTAGTGCAAGGTTGGTATTATAGTTGTTTATCATCTGGAATAGTAAGGTGAGGTTGAGTCTCATTCTTCGTAACCATAGCGGTTCAAGACCAAGAAGTGTACAGCTCTCACGGTGGCTGAGAGTAGAAGGGCAACGCAGGCGCTTGGTAAATGAGCATTGTACTTTCTCAATTGCTATTTGGTCACTCTTTCTGGAGGTGGTGTATATTATTGAACAGTATTCCAAAAGAGGTCTAGCGCATACCTTGTATAGGGTGAGTTTGGATTCGTTTACTAGCATTCTCTTGCAGATATGACCGTTGGGGTTCTGGCTTTCGCTACACTATGGCTAACTTGTTCCGAGAACTTTAGTGAGCTTGAATAGTGTACCCTGAGATCCCTTACGGTTTGACATTTGGCTAGTGAGACACCATTCAGGGTTAGAGCACTAGGCGCTACAGTGCATCTATACGACAGTGCGCTGCACTTTGCAGGAGGGAAGTCAAGCTTTCATTGTTACACCAAGATTCTAATGCTTTGAGGTCATTTTGAATATTGAGGAGACCGCTCCTTAGGTTACCCGGGTCAAAGGAGAATACGACGTTGATATCGTCGGCGAACGGGTACGCTTTTCCATATGCAAAGACTTGAAATACGTCGTTGATGTAAAGTAGGAGGAGTATAGAGCCCAGTACACTTCCCTGGAACACACCACTCGTAACTGGTTTCGGTGAGGATTCGAAGTCTCCTAGCCACACCGACTGAGTTCGACAGGAGAGGCAGGAAGTGAACCAATAATGCAACCAGTCCGATATACCGTAAGAAGCCAATTTAGTTAGCACTCCATTATGAGGGACTCGGTCGAACACATGTTTCTATCCAAGAAGTTGCTGATCAGAGCATTTTTACAATCAACCATGGCGGTAAGGTTGTTGAGGAACTCTAGCTGGTATGTTTGACAGGATTTGGACGTAAGAAATAGATGGTAGGATTTGTCGATGAGATTACGATGGGTCACGAACCGTAGGAGCTCTTGCTTGACCATCTTCTCCAAAACTCGTGAAGCGAATGGGGTGTGAATAATGGGTCGGTAGGTTTCAATGTTTTGACGGCTTCCCCTTTTGTGTCTTGGCATGACTACTGCAGGTTTCAAAGCAGCGGGAACGGCTCCATGTTTCATGGAAAGGGTAAATAAGTTAAGAAGGAGGACGGCGATACCCAGGCCACCTAAATTAGCAGAGCCGATGGCAGGCTATCAGGTTCTGCATGGAAGGATAATTTGAGGGCTTGAATTTCCCGATCAATGGTACTCAGTTCAAATGGTACTGCGCGTAAAGTATCATTGGTGCAACTAAGAATGCCAAGAGCTATGGTCAGGTTAGCAGAGGTGAAAGCATCGCAGCGATAGCGATCCATGACCTCAGATATTTCAGCTTGGTAACAATTAACTGAGTTGTCTGGACAAATAATCGCGTTAATCGAATTCAAGGCGGGGTTGTTTCTGCGCCTCATCAGAGAATTGAGAGCTTTGATACGGTTGCCAGAGTTTAGAGCAGTATGTTCTTCGGACAGATATGCGGTTGTTAGTGAATTTCTCCACTCCAACAGGACTTCATTGATGCGAGTAAGGAGGAAGAATCCTTGGGTCCTGCTGTAGTTGAACGTAACAGTTTGAGATAGACGAGTAGCTTGCGTGGGGACTTGCGTCACGCGACGGCTGCATTGCTTTTTGTTGCGTTCTAGGGGCAAGTCTATCCAGGCAGTAAGTGAGTTTTCTATATGGTACAGAAGAGGCAGCGCCCGCATCTGCAGCCAGAAAGAATTCTTCCCAGCTGCTGGATCTCAGAAGCAGAGCAAAGTTTGTCCAGTTGATGAGGTTGAAGGGTCTTACGGAACAGGCTGATCAAGCCACGGAGACGATTGATGGGTAGTTGGAAAGCGAGCTTTACTAATTTATGATCGCAGCCAGGGAGGTTGTCAAGCATGCTAGCAAATGCATGCGCAACTTCGTTTGTGAAAAGTAAATCTAAGGTGTTATTGTGCCCAGTGCGTGTATGCACCCGTTGAGTCCACCCAAATGCGTATGTGGTGTCCACAAAGGCATGGTATTTGGGTGGCGCAGATTGCGTTTGCCAGGCCACTTGTGGCATGTTGAAGTCACCACCTTGATCATGCCTGATTTGGTGTGTCTCTGTGAATTTGTGAATAAACTATTTATTTATTTATTTCTCGTGAGTAGGCCATAGCGATGCTTCTGTGCAGGGTTCCACTAGACTGCATATACCGATTGTGCTAGGGTGTGGAGGGTTATACAGAGAGTCAATTAGAGAGCGTGCTGTCCCCTACCATTCTTAATCCAAACCGAGTCTTCCAGAGGGAAGACTGAAAGTTCTTGAAATGATGACACCCCGAAATCGTCACGCACGCAAATGAGGCATCCGCCACCACGGTGATTTGTACGCCCATTGCTAAAGAAGGTGAGAGCCCATTTCGCAGCTGTGGCATCGAGCGTGTTAGTTTCTTGCCACATTTCTGTGATGAGCACTACCTGGTGGCCGGATAGAATAATGACGGGGTTGATAACGTGCAGCTTAGGTTAGATGGACCTTGCGTTAATGAGAAGTAGAGTGAGTGCCTCGTTTCAGGAGTGAGCAGCTTCTGCATTATCATAGACAGAAGTACTCTGAGGGCTTTGCGTGAGTATAGTTGCTGTTGTCTCAGTGGGCGTGATAAGAGTTATAAGGTTACAGAGCTCAGACAAAATCTTACTCTCCGCGTTGTCGTAGAGCAGGTCGGGTTGCAAAAGTAGGACTGCTTGGTTACCATGCTGAAACGAAGAAGAGACAGGTTTGTGGGTGTGGGAAGGTTATTGGCGATGGCTAAGGTATTGGCAAAGTTATGTTATACGTAACAGTAGAAGATAACGATGGGGTACAGTGAGTGTGCAGCTTCTGACGGGCAAATCTCTGCCAGGTGTGAATTGATTAAGCGCGGCTTCTGTAGCGCGTTTCCCAAGACGTCCGAGAGGGTTGGTGGCATGTTTGCATGCAGTGGTGAGTTTGCCGTTTAGGTTGTCAGTTGGATGCGGTGGAAGACAAACTCGCAGGTGCAAAATAAGTGTCTCAGTGTAAGCAAAACCTGCGTTGTTGTTAAGCCCGGGCCGTTGAGTTGCGCAGCGGGGGAACGTTTGAGTAGGTTCACCTGGGGTGATAGTGACTGATAATGTATGATATTTCTGTAAGTACGTTTTAATGAGCTGGCGACTACATGAGGTGTTGGAGGAGCTGGTAGTGATTGCTCAAGTGCATCTGTGGGATGTTTAAGAGCCTGTACAGATGATAGAGTGCAGCCTCGTCCTGCGGTCTATTCAGTTGTGGCGAGCCGTAGCCCTTCATATTCCATAAAAAGGAGCGGGCATGCGTACTGACATGTTAGGCAGTTCAGTAATCATTGAGCTTGTAGATCGTGGGCGATTAATCTTTGCAAGCGAGGGTGTGGTGGTGTGGTTCGTTAAATCGCGGAGTGTTCCATAAGAGGCAGACTTGTAGCCGGGTACTTGCAATTGATTATAGTTACTGTTAGCTTGGTAGCTCCGCGAAAATGGCGGCATTAGGGAGTAGGGTGTGGATTCGGCAGCAGACCGTGTTATATTGGACAGGACTCTGACGTAGGCCTAAACTAAAGTTAGGAATCACCTTGGCCGAATCCAGTTGCAAACGAGGTATCAATATCCCATCAAAAAGACGAGTAACTGCCGACCTCCCATCGGTCGGCATTCTCCCACATATGACCGCTTCACCCCTCTGTGAGCTCCTAGAGACTGTGAAACTGGCTTGCCTAAATACGAATGCTCAGGGTCTTACTAATAAAATGGCCGAACTGAAAGATGCCCAAGATTCCGGGTCATATGATAACACTGGTATTTCCGAGACGTGGTTGCACATGGAAATGACGGACGCTGAATTTTCGCTACCGGGCATGTCGTTGATCCGGAACGACAGGCTCACAAAAGGAGGAGGGGTAATCCTGTATTACCGAAACAACTTAAAATGCGAAGCTGTGGAGGATTCAGACTCGCAGTTCTCCGACTCTCTTTAATGCCGGTTGCAGTTAAAAGGCAGGGACGCTTGCCTTATTGTCTTGGTGTACCGCACCCCTAACACAACACGCGAAACCGACTACCACCTAGCGGCTGCCTTCAGGTGCAGTTTACAACAAAAGTACACTCACGTTCTTATCATGGTTGATTTCAACGTACATTGTTTGAAACTTCCGCCAAGATCAGAGAACAACTTAAAGCCGATCTATAGAGCTAATAAATACTGTGCCCCTTTACGATCACATAACTTTGCCCACTCGGTTCACAACAGGTAACAGGTCATCTGTGTTGATTTTGTGCTTACTAAGGAGGAGCATATGATTGATGTGTTGGTTTTAGACTGCCCGTTGGGTCGCAGTGATCACGCCGCGATCAGTTTTAACTTTGTCTGCTATACAGAATATCTGAATGGCAACGATAACACTGTGCGAACCATCGCAAGCTAAGACGTATTAGCCCAGCTGGTCAGCGCCACAACTTGGTCTTTCCTCGAAGAAGAACCCCCGGAAGTCGCCTGGCTCGAGTTCGTCGAAAAATTCAGTCAGCTGATTGTAATGGCTTCAGAGATAAGAGTTTGCAATAAGTGTAAATCAGTTTCATTCGTTGGGAGCAGAACTCGAAAATGCATCACAGTACGCAACGCAGCATGGCGAGTGTACAGAAAAGCTCCAGCACAAGAAACTTGAGACAAATACATAGACCAAAGTAACCAATGCACTCAACTGTTAAGGAAAGACAAAGACGCCTGTCATCAGAACATCGCAACAATCTTCAGTGCTAACCACAAACTGCTGTACAAGCACGGTAATAATCTAGGAAAGGTGAGGCAAGGAATTCTTCCACTGAGGACGGCTGATGACCCAACAAGAACGGCTGTGGAAGCAGCAAACGCGCTGCGGATGCAATACGCCCCCACGTTTCAAAGGGTCTTAACACCAAGCGATCTACCAACCTTTGTCTTCTCCTCGCCAGGAGTAACCCACATCACTTTTACCGCGGAGAATGTATTGCAAAAGCTGACGTCTCCATGCAAACATATCTCGCCGGGTGTCGCCAGTATTTGGCCAGAGGCGTTGGAAGCAGCAGCCAGCCAACAGGCAGGACCCTTAGCTCAGTTCTTCCAGCGCTGCTTAGACCAGAACCAAGTTCTCGCCATGTAGAAGCTTGGAATAATAACCCTGATTCACAAACGTGGAAGCGCAATTAATCCTTCTCACTACCGCCCAGTATCCCTTCTTCTTATATTCTCCAAGGTCATCGAACTCATAGTTACCGATGACCTGGTGTGCTATTGGAAAACTGCAACATCATCACGCCTGAGCAACACGGTTTCCGTCGACAGCGGTCATGTACAGCGAATTTACTAATTGCACGCAGTAGATGGACCGAGGCAGCTGACGCTGGAGAAGGTGTTGCTGTGATCTACCTGGATTTTTCCAAGGCTTTCGATCGTCCAGACCATCGGATACTACTATCCAAGCTGCAGCATTACGGGATCGGCAACCCTCTTTGTTATAATTGGGGGAACGCCGCCTCTTGATATGATTGCGTAATTGCCTGATAAGAGTGTCGCTGGCACGGTTGGAGCACGCCTACGATGACGGCTTGTAACGCTGGTCACTCGAACGGAGTTGCGCTAACCTGATGACGCTGGCATAGCCGGTGAGGCGGATAATTGAGCGAGCTTGTGAACAATCCTAACAGCACGTGTTCGGATAGACGTTCAACCTCGGAACGAACGCACATGAGAAGGGGGTTTACGATAGACGCGCGCTAATGACATAGACGCGAAGGCTGGCGAGCTAACGACTCACACGCAACCACGTGACCCGACCGACTCCCAACTGAGGCGAAGAGAAAGAAAAGGCAAGTGGTCCTCTGCAGGCTGTTTTACGGCCGACAAAGGGCAATCACAGCCAGTGCTATGGGTTATTAAGTTAGAGAAACAGTCACCAAGAAGAGGTGGTAGTTTGCAAATGAGCATTGTCGAAAGGTGCGCAGTTGAGCCGCGTCTCCGAGTGGCTGAGCTCTGCTGCGTTATGGGGAGGAATTGGACCTCGGTTTCCACAGCCATTCTGCCGGAGTTTCTCGCTTGTTTTTGCGGGGATTTTTGACGGGCCCGCAACACCTCCCTTTGAAGAGAAAGCGTACCGCTTCTGGAGAGGATTGACCTGGAGGGATTTCGGCGACCTCCGGATTCTTCCTGTTCGTCAGCAAGGCATGTTCTCCAGACGCGGCGGCGATTGAGTGGCTTCGACGGTGGTCTCCCGTTGTGTGAATAATCCAAAGGTTTCAAATTCTTGGAAGATACTTGGAACCGATCGAGTAGTCATGAGTTCAGAGAGGTTTGGAAACAAACGTATCCAAAGGTATCCAACAGGATGTGCAGCAGCAGGCGCACGGGAAGGCTGGCTGGCGTGGAGGTTTCTCCGTGGCGCGGACGAAGTTGATTGCGATGGCGAACCCAGGGGTCATCACCCACGGAGACATCATGCAGCATGTCACCTGGCCGTCGCTGTTGCTTTGATCCAGCGAGGAGGACCTGCTCGGTAATAGCGAGCGTAGACCGGAGCTCCAACGACGAATTCTTTGTGCTAGCTGTAGGCATCAGAGTGACTAGGTGGCTTCTCAGTTGGAATGAGCGCTTCGTTGACTGTGCGTAGCTTACGGCCCATCAATGTAATTGCCTGATAAGAGGGTCGCTTGCACGCCTACGATAATTGCTTGTTACGCTGACCACTGGAACGGAATTGCGCTGTCCTGATGACGCTGGCTTAGCCGGTGAGACGGAAAATTGAACGAGCGTGGGAACGATCTTAGCCGCACTTGTTCGTATAGACGCAGAGGCCTCGAAAACGGACGCACACGAGAGGGGGTATGATAGACGCGCGCTAATGACTTAGACGCGAGGGCTGGCCAGCTAACGATTCACACGCAATCACGCGACCCGACCGACTCCCAACTGAGGCGAAGAGAAAGAAAAGACAAGTGGTCCTCTGTAGGCTCTTTTACGACCAACAAAGGGCAATCACAGTGAGTGCTATGGGTTATTAAGTTAAGGAAAACTGTCACCACGAAGAGTTGGTAGTTTGTAAATGAGCATTGTCAAAAGGTTCGCAGTTGGGACGCGCCTCGGAGTGGCTGAACACTGCTGCGTTGTGGGGAGAAATTGGACTCCACTTCCCACAGCCATTATGCCGGAGTTACTGGCGTGTTTTTGCGGGGATTTTTGACGTGCCCGCAACACCTCCCTTTGAAGAGAAAACGTACCGCTTCTGACGAGGATTGACCTGGAGGGATTTCGGCGACCTCCGGATTCTTCCTGTGCGTCGGCAAGGCAGGTTCTCCAGATGCGGCAACGATTGAGCGGCTTCGACCGTGGTCTCCCGTTGTGGAGAAATTCTAAAGGTATCCAGCAGGATGTGCAGCGGCAGGTGCACGGGATGGCTGGCTGGCGTGGAGGTTTCTCCGTGGCGCGGACGAAGTTGATTGCGATGGCGAACCCAGGTGTCATCCCCCACGGAGACATCATGCAGCATGTCACCTCGCCTGGCTGTCACTGTTGCTTTGATCCAGCGAGGATGACCTGCTCTTTAATCACGAGCGTAGACTGGGGCTCCGACGGCGAAATCTTTGTGTTTGGTGCCGGCACCAGAGTGAGTAGGTGGCTTCTCTGTCGGAATGAGCGCATCGTTTGTGGTGCGTAGCTTGCGGCCCATCAATGCTTCAGCTGGTGACTGGCATCCTGGCGTAGCTGGATTCGGTGTGGACCGGTACGAGAGCAGGAAGGCTTGAAGACACTCATCCACGGTCCCCTCCCCGCGAGATTTCAAAAGCGCCCTCTTGAATGTGTCAACAAATCGCTCCGCTTGAACATTGGATTGGGGATGGTACGGCGGTGAGCGGTGGTGTTCGATGCAGTGTCGGCGACAAAAGTCTTCGAAGACGGAAGACGTGAACTGGGTACCATTGTCGGACACCAACACCTCGGGAAGGCCATGTTGACTGAAGATTCGTTGGAGACAAGCCAGAGTGGCGGATGCGGTTGGTGGGTTGACGGCGACCACTTCTGGCCATTTGGAATAGGCGTCGACCACGACCAGATAGGAAAGGCCATCGATGGGACCAACATAGTCGATGTGCACTCGAGACCACGGTTTTGCTGGCGGATGCCAAGGAATCAAGGATTGGTGTGGTGGCATCTTTGAGGCTTGTTGACAATCCTGGGACACGGGGGCGGACGGATTGGCTTTGTCTTCGGTTCGGTCGTTTGGTACTATCGGAGAATGTACCACGTTGCAGATGGCCCGAAGCGGATGATCGGCCAAGCCAAGGGTTTCGAGCCAGTCGAGACCAAGTACGTTAAGCTTCGCCTTTGTGAGGTAGCATATCGCGTTGAACGTGGCGCCCCGGAATGAGACGGAGCAGTGTAGCTGCCCAGTTAGCTGCACGCGACCACCACAGGCGCTGGTGGCAGATTGGGAGGTCGGTTTGAAAGGTGGCTTGCCAAGGGATCGCCAGAGATTCTCGGAGATGATTGTGATGTCCGACGCAGTGTCCAACTGCAATCGGACCGACTGACCATTGAGCAAGACGTCGACGAATTATCTCCGATCAGCAGCGTTGATTTGGAACGTGGCCAGCAGGCTCAGGGAGCTGCCAACCGGACCAGGTTTGTGTATGCGTCTGGGTCGGGACCTCTTCTTTGGATCGCGGGTGGGGGCCAGCCCAGTTTTGGCCCCTTGGGAGATGGAGGATGGCGGTAACCATCCCGGTGCCCCACCCTGCCACAATGTTGACAACGATGCTGGCGGAACTTGCAGTCGCGGTGGAAATGCCAGGCACCACAGAATCGGCACGCGTAGGGTGGGGACTTCGCTCGGTCGGATTGGGTGGGGCGCGCGGACGATTGCGCCCTCGGTGCTGTGACTGCCTGGACCATACCAAGTGCGGCGGCGTTCTGGATCATGGCAGAATCGTGCTTCAGGTTGAGCAGCGTTTGACACTCCTCGGCCAGGTTCTGGAGTGTGACTGCTCCATCCTGTTGTAGCTTGGACAGGAGGCGCGTCCGGATATCGGCATCGTGTGGAGACTGGAGGCCAGAGACAAAGATCAGGCATTTGTATTGGTCCTCGGTGAGCGAGCCAAGTTGAAAACGTTGGCATTCACGGTTGACCATGCCCGCGTACGTGATGAAGTCGTCGGCATCACGTTTGGCCAGCTGCAGACATTGGTAACGAGCATTGAACAGGGAGGACTGCTCGCCAAAAATCTGTGACAACGTTCGGACCGTGTCGTCAAAGGTAACGTCCCGTGGGTTCCTCGGCAAGATGAAATTGGTGTAACGCTGGTGTTCGAGGGTACCAAGTTTGCGCAGGAGCAGGCGGACCTTCCACGCGTCGTCCTGGCAAGCCAAGTCAACGGTGAACAGGTCCTCGTATCGCTTGTACCAGGATTTGAATGTTACCCCGGCCTTGGCGTCGTACAGAAATTCGCTGATGCCGCTAACCACCTGGTCCACTGACTGAGAATTGGCGCTCGGACCTGCATGAAGGGAAGAACTGGAAAACTTTTCGGTTAGCACGGACATCAATTTAAGCTGTTGCTGCAGCATCAATTTTAAATCGGCATATTCGTCGGTCATGGTTCACCAACTCTGTCGCCACTGTTGTAGATTAAGGGAACGCCGCCTCTTGAGATAATTGCGTAATTGCCTGATAAGAGGGTCGCTGTCACGCCTACGATAATTGCTTGTTACGCTGACCACTGGAACGGAATTGCGCTGTCCTGATGACGCTGGCTTAGCCGGTGAGACGGAAAATTGAACGTGCGTGGGAACGATCTTAGCCGCGCTTGTTCGTATAGACGCTGAAGCCTCGAAAACGGACGCACACGAGAGGGGGTATGATAGACGCGCGCTGATGACTTAGACGCGAGGGCTGGCCAGCTAACGATTCACACGCAATCACGCGACCCGACCGACTCCCAACTGAGGCGAAGAGAAAGAAAAGACAAGTGGTCCTCTGTAGGCTCTTTTACGACCAACAAAGGGCAATCACAGTGAGTGCTATGGGTTATTAAGTTAAGGAAAACTGTCACCACGAAGAGTTGGTAGTTTGTAAATGAGCATTGTCAAAAGGTTCGCAGTTGGGACGAGCCTCGGAGTGGCTGAACACTGCTGCGTTGTGGGGAGAAATTGGACTCCACTTCCCACAGCCATTATGCCGGAGTTACTGGCGTGTTTTTGCGGGGATTTCTGACGTGCCCGCAACACTGTTAAACGCAGCCGACACCAAAGAGTATCCTGCACGTTACTGTACACGTCTTCTATGGGCTCACATTGGAGGTCACTGCGGTAGTACAGAGCCACCCCGCCCCCTTTACTGGATCGATCGCGCCGAACGACGGACATGCCTGGTAGCTCGACCTCCGTGTCTGCGATATCCGGGCGTAACCACGTCTCCGTTAAAGCGACGAGGTCACACGATTTGGACCTTTAACGTAGTCGCAGTTCGGGTAGTTTGTTAACTGGACTTTAAGCATTAGTGTACATACAGGACAGCTGCTTGAGCACAAAAAGAGCTTGTGGAGGATTACTCGAAGTTGGATTTAAACCGGCCGATGAAAGGCCGGCACCTGATCAATTTTTGCGCAGTTTATCGATGAACATTTTGCACGGGCCTGCAGCCCGCCTAACGTCGTTCCTGTACACGCAGAACACTCTTCAATAGCATCGTTTTCAGTGGTTGATAATCTTGATGCAGTGTCTTCGGCTCCGTTTATTTTATCACGTTGAGCCACAGATGGTGTCACATCCTCCGGTGGCTTCGATTCAATAAATGGTACCATAAATCGTAGTTTCGATGGCAGTGCATGGTGCATTTTATGCCAGTTAGGCATTAAGTTCGCCGCCATCTGCTGGGACTGAACCACAAGTTTCAGTATCTTTGGACCATTACCTTTATAATGAGGTGAAACGGGCAGTCTAGAAATCGACTGAAGGATGACGTCGCCTGCAGATAGAGTTTCACGGATGTACCGCCATTCTTCCAGATCGTGAGCATGAGCCTCCTCGTCCCTAGCTGTTGGTAGCTCGGGCACACCATGAACTAAAATGGTTTTTCGCCAGCTGGCCGTGTTGCGATCGTCTAAGTTGTTTTTCTCTCGCTGACTTTCGCTCCATGGAACATCCGGAAAGATGCTGATCTTACTGTCTTCACCTCGGAGGTGATATGCCGATAAGAGCACCGCCTCTACATCGTCACTGGATGCCAGTGTTATCCACAGAATTCTGGGCTCATCATAGTGAACGGAGTTTGGATGTCTCGTCACACGCGTGATGTTAGTCGGCTTGACCCTAGCACCTATGCGATCGCAAATGAGATTCCACTGGTTCAGATCGTCCTGTTGCTTAACTCTCAGAGAATTTGCTTTGGATTCAAGAACGTTGATGCATATGAGTGTTAGAGTACCGTAGTTCCTCCTGGTGTTCGGGAATGTGGGAGACGTCGTGATGGATGGACTAAAACAAGTCTCTAAATTTCGTGCTTGGTCTTTTACACATGTCGCAGATATTGTGCTTAAAGTCTTGTTTACAGTGTCTCTAGCAATAGTCGCTGCATAAGTTGATTGACCTTTAGAGATACTCAGATTTTGTTGGTCAGTCGGAAGTCTGGTTCTTACCGAGGCTTTGGATAAGGGCGGAATGGCTGAGGAACTAAGGATGTTTTGTTCGTACGTGATGCCTGATTGGTTAGGGGTTCCCAAGATATTCGCCGCTGTGATTTCGCGAGAACGTCTGGCTCTTTTCTTCGGTTTAGTGGCGGTGATTACGGGAGATGATGGAGATACATACCTTGCTATAATAGCCTCTACGGAAATAATTCTTTCATTTAGGCGTAATTCTACTTCTGCAATCCGACGGTCGTAATCTTTCGACAAAGCAATCAAGGATTTTACTATGGGAACCGTTGTGCAATTAAGACAGAACGAAACAGACTCGGACAGGTTGTTGTGCTTGTTAGCCTCAGTAATCGGACTATGATTAACGGAACACAAATCACAATGCTGGATTGATTCCACTGTCTGGGCAAGTGACTCAGCTCTACTTGTAACTTCTGCCCTTGTTACATTGGTCACGGTCGGCTGCAGCGAAGTGGCACGGCCCGGTTCACGGGCTAGTTTGGTGTCGTGCGTGGTAGGTGTGCTTCGCCGTCTTGTCCGCTTGTGGTCGGAGGACACGTTGATCGACTTACGCGTGATGGGCCTGTGCGTTATGCGGTCACGTTTGAATAGGCCGTGTAGGACGTGCTTGGGTCGTCTGTGTGAATGAATTGATCTGGCCGAGATGCAATGGCAATCAAGAAGTTTGCTGGGCGCTTGAGTGCACAAGTTAAAAATGAATTTCTTCTGTAACTGTTATGCACAGTGGTGCTGTGATAAGGTCTCCAACAGCTCGTCCAGCGAAGGATCGTGGAAGATAAACGGCACGGTGATAGTGTGTCAACTCATGCTCTTTTTGTGAATTTCGCCACACAAACACATCTGACATGCAATTTGCCCCGGTCTACCGGGCCATTGTGTGAATGTAGGAATGAGCTTTAGTCGATTGCTTAATGCACTCCCTGTCGAGCAAATTTCTCGAGTGAGTGTGACCGGAACAGGTGTCTAGGTCATGCCTGGTATTTTGGTGGATTGTCGAGCCGCTCACCTACGAGTGTGGACAGAACTCAAACTGCCCGTGAGGCCAGACGCCAGTCTGATTGTCCTCAAGTGCTCAATGTGTTTATATCTTGCAACACAGGCAAATTTTGGGCCTCGACTGTCAAAATTAACCATCGGTCAGTTCGAGATTTGGAAATTTAATGTAGCTAAACCCTCCCAAGATTGAACTCCACTACAGGCCCTGTCCTTGAGTTCACTCTTCAGTTAGAAATAAAGGGAGCTGGGATGAAATATAAATCCAATAGAATTAATGACGCACCGCACACAAGTGGTACGATGAATTGCGTACATAAATTGGGTGGGGTAGTTGCAGGACATCAGCAGTTTGCCCCTTCATTAGGTCCATGTCCTGCAGACCTCATACCTGTGTAAGTGAAAGTAAGCACTATATGAAGAATAAGGAGAAACGCTTATCCAAGCCATCAAAGTGCGCATGTTTCCCAAATGCCTTCAGTGGGTCTTCAAGCTAAGTAAGAGTGCAGTAGGAAGTAGCGTAGATGAAGAAAAGATTAAAGGCAAATCCCATCTATCCAACTCATGGACATGCCCATATTTTCATAGGTCACCACTAGCTCAAAGTGGGGGGAACTAACCACAATACTGCAACCTGGAACGTTAATTCCATCAACATCAATGTTGCGGTTGCAACGTTTGAACTCAGCTTAACCCGGCCAGTCACATCGCTCATATACCCTTGGCCTCCAGGACATTCCGGTTTGTAATATGTGCCACCTTCTGTGTGCGACTCCCATGTATGTCCCTCCACCCCTTTCGTTGACCAGTGCATTCATGGGAATCGCGACGACCAAGGCGGGTTGGAGAGATTTTCAAGGGAAGGTTGGACTAGGTAAATGAAATTTGGTTGAAAATACGCAGCGTATCGGGGCCGGACACCAAGTAAGGTGAACGACGTTGAGCCAGTCCAGAATAACACAGTCAACTTGTTCACCGCTGGCCGGGTTAAACTACGGTCAAATGTTGCAACCGAAATAAGGACAAAACTGCACACATCGCTGATGGAGACTGCGTCCTGTGTGCAGTGTAGACAATTGTCCGTATTGGTGTAAATGCAACAATATTTCCACAGTGAACCCAAGGATCAAGGGTGCGAGCTAGCGAATACACCACATGGTGAATGTGAACGGCATTAGTATTATTTACATATCCTGTTGCGTCGAAGATATCTTCAGAGTGGGTAGTTTATAACGTTCTGATGTTCGCATGGTTGAAGTCTGAAAACCCTAATTGTGCGAAATTTGCGGTTTTGCAAGCCACATTCCCTGAGCTGAGATAGATGGTAGTAATGTCATTAAAATGTCAATTGTCTGTATCTGATGTTATGTCAGTACGTTAAACATTTCCACGCCAACTACCCCCGCATTTGCTTACCCACGCTATTGGGTCAAACAAGGATCGTCCGAACAAGCCAGACTGTATCCAAGTCTTACTGGACAGCTATTCGCGCCTTTCTGGCACGCAAATTAAATTGGGATTACTGTATGAATGGTTGCTTTTAAATCTAAAGTACAGCTTCCGAACCGGCTGATGTGGTTTCCGAACTTGACAGATCAACTTCCAATCGGGTAACGGATTAACGCGCCAGTGCACTCAAATACAGCGGACAAACATCTAACAGAGACAGTTTCTATTTAACCCGCGATTCATTTGTTCAGATTCAATGACAACCTCTTGTCTGGCAATGGACGTGTTAGCGAACTCGCATCTAGCAGTTCCTCTCACTCTTGGAAAAGCCTGACATGACGTGCGCAGTAATTTCGTATTCACTACTATTCAACTATCCACGCTGATATCCCATACTGTGATGCATCTGACGGTTGCTTCACCCGGCAAGCTCACTTGGTCCTACAAAGCGCTTTCCAAATATCCTAGTTTTCCGAACAAAGAAACTGTATCTACATTATCTCAGGCTGATCATGAAAGAGTACGGCGCAGCGAATACCAGCATGAAAAGGACCATAAGTTGAACATATCACTCGGGCATGGCTCACTGGAAGTCGATTCCGTGTCACTCCATTGCGCTAGACACCAGATATCGCTTCAACCGCCGTACGAACACACAAACTTACGTACGTGCAAACATATTTTGAAAACACTGGGAATACTCACACGTCCCTACGCGCTGCCAGTAACCTGCCATACAAACAGATACGTAAAAATTAGGCCAGCATAGTGATCAAAATATGTCATTTTTTCTAGACAATTAGTAAAATGTACACGCATATGTCGAATAGCATTACGTCATCCCACAACGCTGGTATCCTTGGTGGCTGCTTCGGCAATGCGTTCAAGGAACTGCAGCCTCCATTCCATCTGCGTCATGAGTTTCTGGGGATCCCCGGCCAGAAGTTCCTTGTAGTGCACTCTCATCTCATTCCTCACTCTGGCCTTCACCACCTGCCAACCGTTCTCCATCGGATTGAGGAACGTAGAGTATGGGCTCATGCTCAGTATGGTTACTCCATCTGATCCATCTACTGACGACAGTTCTTCCAGTCGTGTGTGACATGGTGCATTATCACATGCCACGACAACCTGCCGGAGCTCCATCGCCCGTTTCAGGTTGTCTAAATAGCTTCGCAGCCACTCGAGAGATAGGGAACCTGTGAATGAGCCTCTCCGATTTGTCATCGACACTTTCCCTTCCATCGTGAGTGCACCGATTAAATGTAAATTGTGTCCTCTGCTGTTGGCAACTTTGCAACAGGCCCTCACTCCTCTGGGCGCCCGACCACGAGTACGTTTGCAGTAAAAGTTGAAGTGCGCTTCGTCAATCCAAATGAAGAACTTGCCATCGCTCTCAAATTGGAGAAACTGTTGAACGAATTCCCTGCGTATTCCTTTGTTTTGCTCATTGTTCATTCCCTCGGGAACCTGATAGATGTTCTTCATAGTTATCAATCGACCATCTAGGTGCCGTGCAATTGTTGACTTCGAAATGTCCTTGTCCGTTTCTGCTCGTACTCGTACTCGCATTTCCCGTAGCGTAAGCGTTGAGTCCCTTGCGATCCAATCCAGGATGTCATCTACGTCTTCCTCCGACAAAATCCGTTTACGACCGCGCGCCTGCGTAGTACTCGGTTCCTGATCAAGGGAACGACGAATCCAGGAGTAGGCTGTTTGATATTTGACGTTGTTCACAAATGCCACAAGCTGCCAGTCATCACCGTTGACGAAAGCGCCCAAAACTCGGTCACGAATATCTGATGAGATAATCTGTCGAACGTGAGAAGGCATGCCGACGGGGTTAGAATCATAGACATGGTTTCGGTCGTGCGCTTATGTTTCGGCTGTTCATTGCTCTCAGACCAATTGTGATCCACCGTTTCGAACGTGAGGGGGCGCATACAAGCTTGTTGCACCTTCGAAGTGCATTCCTCCAAGGTTCATTCACAAGTCTCACCCAGTCAACGAGCAGCGCGCTCACCTCCCCAGACTAACGCACCGAACCTTGGCATCCGGCCAATGAGAACACGCTTAATGTCAGAGGATTGGCTCTGAGCGGCTGGAAAATGGCACAGGGTTTTGCAACATTATGGACTTTCTTTGCAAAGTTTCGGACCTACTTTGCAAAATTTTGGACTTTCTTTGCAAAATTTTGGACTTCCTTTGCAAATGTTTGGACATTCTTTGCAAAATTTTGGACTTTTTCTGCAACTTTGCGGGAAATGCCATAGACCTAAATAAATAAGTATTAAATTCCCTGCTTAACGGATGCACGTCAACACAGGTATGAACATAATATACAAGAAATTATGTTGCGCAACATATGCATTACAATGTAGTACTTGACTGTAGCCAAATTTTTAAAAGTTGCATAAACGGAAGTATTACTCATGAAGAGCATTTGTTCACTGTTTTGCGCACTCGAGTGCTTTCTCTGCTAACTGGGCAGATATCTCACTCAAGGCTTGCCGTGAAGATTAACGCCAGTCGAACAGGGTGCATAATTGTGCAAATAAGCTATATTTCCAGGTTACTTGAGGTCTCACTTTCGCTGAGATTTTATTTTTTTGCGTGTAAGGAAATCGTCTCCTGCTATCCTCACTGGACCTGAGTCGTTGTGTTGGGTGCCGTTGGTTGGTTCTGGTATGTAGCCATTGTCCAGGTGAGTACTTGTTGGTTATTTGTTCCCATCTCAGACGGAGGCAGTTCCTCAATAGTTCTACCAATACCTATGTACGCCATCACAACTTCTGCTTTAAGCTGGAGCCCTACCTGGATAGTCGAACTATCTAGGCTCACTTGAACTTGAGGAAATAACAGCATCGCTGTTGGCATTTATGGACCTGATCCCTGAAATTTCCCAGCAGCTCATAAAGCGACTGCGGGTATTCGCGGAAGAGGACAGTGTCAGCGTCGCAAGCTCGAGAAATGCGGTGGCTTAGCCCAAATCTGCTTTAGACGGTAGCTCGGCACAGCTCCCTATAGGCTTGCATAGGTGTGTCTTTTCAAACAAGAATAGACCATTTTACAACGCCGTTTTTACCCATGCAAATCATCAAGTCTTACTTTAATGGGAAAGCGTTTTGGCAGCTAGATTAGGCGGCAATGTGTAGGCACGTTGATGGCAAAGGTATTCTTGGTATGCTTTAAGAAATAACATAACATACAAAGCTCGGTGACACTACATAAGCGTTATGTTGACGATATACGGCTAAGTACGCATTCGGACGTGGACATTAAGCACGCGACCAAGACACTCAACAAATTGCATCCCTAGCTTACGGTGATACGTGTGAATGAGCAAGATACCTGTCTTCCGTATTTAGATGTACTGATTACACGGCGACCAGAGGGTTCCATCAGGCTGTCTGTATACGGGAAGCCAACCCGGACTGGTCAATACCTGCAGTTTACGATTTTCATCCCAACTCAACACAAACGCTCTCTCGCCCAGGCACTCTTCCATCGGGTGCAAATGATCAGCACAACTGATACCCTTGAGAAAGAAAACGGTTTACTTTTCAATACGTTACATTACAACGGTTGCCTGTTGAAGCTCATTTAGCGTGGCACTGAAGCAACCAAATGAGATCCTGTGTCAGCAATTCCGATAAGCCGGTCTTTATCAGGTTACCATTCATAGAAAACTACATTATGAAGGACACCGACAAACGGTTTAGGGCTTCACCCAAAATAGCATAAACTGCGGTGGAACAGCGCATGCTTACATTGACAAGGCTTAATCTTAAGTGTTCGTCTAAAACACCGAACAATAGGCAACGTACCTCCCATGGGCTGTATAAATTCACAAGCAGCTGCGGCGCTACCTACGTTGGGCAAACTAATCGAAGGTTAGATATCAGGATCAAGGAACACATCCCCAATTGGTTCCGCAGCCGTATGGCGTCTGTAACGACGGAATCCGTTGAATCGGTGAACCGAGCTGCTTCAGCAGTCACAAAGCACCGGCTTACCTCCGGCCACCGAGTCAATCCTAATGAGTCCCTCACTATCTCACTGCGAGATCGACGGTCTCACATACGCTAACTGAGACCAGCGTTATCCATCGCAAGCAACCGCTGCTGTGTATTCAAAAAGCAGATGACTGTCAGGTTAAGCCTACTGTGATAGCGTAAATCCCAAGCTATATTTGATCTATCGAACATTGTTGGATATTTGTGTTTGATAAGAATTCACGAAAGGGAGACGTCAACTCACAGGATACGCCTGCTTTTCCTGTTGGAAGTAAACCAATTATTTGAGTTTATTTTATTACTTGCACGTTCAGATGCAAATTGAAGCCCACGGTTGTCTTAAAATTTTATAAGTAAATTGATGGTTCCAATTTATTCAATTTTTGAAAACCGCTACTTGCGAATTCTATTGGGTAAAAAACATTTTCAAGTCCAAGCTTTGCACATCGCTACTTAGAAGATTTATGTAACACCCGGTAAAGGATACCACTTTATTTTCGAACAATTCTGAGTTCAGTAGCAGCGTACTTTGCAGCTGTCTATGTCTTTTGCCAATTGACTCGGTTAGGACACTTTATGTAAGTTGTTGCCCTTATGGGTGCCGTTGTAGCAAGTCCGCAGGTACAATGTCGCGCAAACCTTAGCTAGTTCTTGCAGTTTTCTCTTCTCTTCGCCCTCAAGTTCCCTCTTCCTCACAGCCAGTGCGACCGTCACTCGTACATGTTTTTATGCCATGCATAAATTCACTTCCCTCCCGGTCTTCCAGCACCGGCGGTGACAAGGCCATCCAGCTCGCTACGAGACATAACATAAGCAACCAATCTTTCCATCTCCAGATGCTCCTGATGTAACCGTCCAGTTACCTTCGAAGTTCCGTTCAGCTCTTCTGTCGATTGCAACCTACATACGGCCAGACACAAAAGCCGCTGGCAAGGTCGACTGGACGCATGCTACAAGGTACTGCACCCGTAAAAGTATTGGAGGTAAAATACAAAGCTCCAACTCTCATCATCCCAGTTCCTTGGGCGTGGAAACACGCCGTGTGGACTTCAGCCACACCTGCAAAGTCTGAAAAGACCAGATTGGTGAGGGAGTTGGTGGTAGAGCACAAAGCCTCAACCTCAATTACCCCATCACCCTGTGCGAAGTAAAGCGCCGTGTCACCCGCAAAACCGGTTGAAGATTCTTAGGGTGAAAATGTCCCGTCTAATTGAATTGTTTTACAGATAGCAGCTTTATCTTCCGTAACGTTGCAGAATTCGCGCAAATCTTCTCAGAAAGCCCACACTGGATGACCTTCAGTGCTTCAAGCTCTTCATCAACAAGATTCTTATACCTAGGTTTTAGCGATGTCTCTATCATGATGTTAACCAGCCTGGGGAACGTTGGTGTGGACATGCCAAATCAGCCACCCCGACTACTTCGTGTAGTCCTTTCAACCCAAAATAGAAACTTACAAAGTTAATGCGCTTTGCATTCAAACTTAACGGTAACCATGTCAGCTTTCAGCCGGACCTCCCACCGGCAGCTAGATAGAAATTAAAGGAAGCCATCAAAAGCCTGAAGAGCAGGCGGGTGGTTGGTGAGCAACGCCATCGTCTTGTGGGTTTTCAGATGGTCAGCTGGAAGTTGACTTCTGTCCCACCAGAACCCGCATCGTAGCGTATGATCCAGGGCTGGTCGGGCCGAGTTTCTTCAGGAAGTGCATAACAATGTGCGTAGGTTACGGAACAAGGTACGTGAGGTAGGCATTCTTGTAGACAAACCTCTTCCTGACATATTTACTTTCATGGAAAGGTGCTTGTCCCCAGATACCACAAACAGAAAGTATGTGTACCTGGCTACGCCCTGCTTAGATGTGATCGATCCGTTGGCAGCCAAGGTAGAGGCCACGAGCTTTATGTGCTTTTTAAACTGCATGGGTAGAAGGCCTTTGTGTTCCAGACGCCAGACCAAACTGTTGAATCCCTGTCTATTATCGCCTGCAATTCCTCTGCTTAGTCAACTGTTGTAGTGGCATATCCAAGTCCTGCAAGAATGTCCAGGGAGGCTATTGAATATTTTCTTACTCAGGCTGTCGATAGTTGTCTAATAATAGATAACTTCAAACTCCCTGGTGTCTGCTGGCTGATCTACCTTGCAGCTTGGCGGTGGGCATTTTCGGTTCAGGTCTCCAAATGCTAAGATTGCAAATTCCTTTTCATCAGTCCGTGGACCTCCCGACTAGGTATAATAGCTACAACCTTCCGTCTACCTTGGATCTCCTTTTTGCGGTCACTTGATTTCATAAGTGGTATTAAGTATGGCTGTCCGCTAGGAGCCAGAGACCATGTCTGCATTGCCATTCGAAGTGCTCTAAGTAGGCGTCATCAAGCTACCGCTGAGGCATGCCCAAATGTTTGGCGAGTAGACTTTAACGCAATGCTAGACAACGCTTCAGTTCTGCGTTACGCGCCCACCGTAGCTGACACCGTTGAAACAGCCTGGGAGAAATTTAAGTTATACCTCACCGTGTTCTCTGTTCCTTGCATCTCACTCATTAAGCGATGGGTGACACGGGCGCGTTGAATAGACTTTACATGTATCTATGTATTCAGGAAGCACTCTACCTGCTGATGAACTTACTAGACTGCTTCATCAATTAGCACGTACGAAAGCTATCGAGCTGTTAGGAATAAATGTAAGTGGCATCTTCGGACTACTCATCTTTAGTACGAGGAAAATTTGGCTGTGGCAGTTGCTACAACTCCAAATAAGTTCTGTGCTCAAGTAGAGACCCAGCGGTAAAAACTCTTCTATACCGGATTTACTACGACCAGACAGGACCCGTGGGCTTGACAGCAATGATAATACTTGTATACGTAATGAACACCATACTGGTGTCTTCCCGTGAGACCACTCTATTTCAGCATGAGCTGGTCACAAATGGCCCGGATGGTACCATGTAAACTGAAATCAGCATAACGGAGACACAAGTCTTCAGGATTTTGGAAGGACTAAAGCCTAAAGCTGCTACCACTGCTTTAACTCACTCGAAGAAATGGATGAATTGGTCGCTAATTTATGTGGACCTCTTACACACATATTTAACATATCGCTCGACGGCTGTGCCCTTCTTCGTAACAATAGCAGGTAATCTTCGATCCGATTTTAAGGGCGTTGCCAGAGCGTTACCTTTGAAATACCGGTCCCTCAGCTTGACAAGCGCAGTAGGTACGTTGTTTGAAAAACTGGTAAGTGATTCGTTGGAGAATCACCTGATTCAGCTTAACCTTCTCAGTGTGGCGAAGCACGGATACGGTAAGGGATTTTAGTGTCGGACGATTATACTTGTAGCCCGTGAAAGCTAACCTGAGGCAATAGACAACAGGCACGCTGTTGACCTGCGTTTCGTTGACTTCTCAGAAGCCGTTTATAGTCTCCCACATCAAGAACTCACATTAAAGTTGAGATCGTATGGGATATCTGCAGACACCCGTAAATGGTTGTCTGCTTTCCTATAATGGGAGAACAGTGTATACGGGTAAGGCGTAGCCTCTCGCTTAGACAAGCAGTACTCGGGGGCTTCTCGCAAGCCTCGGTTCTAGGGCCGCTGCTTTTCGCTATTTAGGTCACTAACCTACCCCAGGGGCTTGTAGTACGGTAGCTATCGTTTGCTGATGACAGCAAGTTCTGGAATATCGTGGACATCGCTGCCGGCTCTGAGGCATTTCAGCGCGCCTTGGATAGACTGCGATTGGTCAACCTTATGGTTGATGCATACCAATGAGGCGAACCGTTCGGTCCCCCACATTGGAGGTGCTAGTCCCCCACGCGCTGTGTAGTTAGTGGAAGGGAACTAACTGTTGTCACTCGGTAGGTTGATCTGGGTGTTGTCCATATCCTGGTGCTTCAGTTTGAGGACGATTGAAGGAAGAGTGTTTGTAGAAGATTCCGTATGATGTGGATTATCCGCCGCTGCTTCTATGTCCTAACGGCCGATTCCATTGTGGAGTTGTTCTCAGCTTTTGTGCGACCGCACAGAATACTGTATCCAGGCTAGTCCACCTTGTCTTGCAAGGAACAAGGTGGAACTGGATGGGGTTTTCCGGGTAGGTACAAGGTTAATGCAGGGATTACGAGGTAAACCGTACCCCGTACGTATCCTTAGCTTGGGTATTTACTCAATGCACTACCGCAGAATTAGGGGAGATTTGATTCTCACTCCCCGTATCCTAAAGCGTTAGATCGGTGCAGAATTGTCCCGGCACTTTAGCTCCGTCAAGCTGCCTAGCCTCTGAGGTCACCCGTTAAAGCTGCACAAACTGCGTCCTGAGAAGATAAGGACGGAAACTCGCTTGCCACGCCTATTCATTGAACATTGAAACTCGTTTCGGAACCACCTCCTTAGGGAGTCTACGGTTGGGTGTTTCGAGCGTCAGTTAGATGCTCTTGAACGGCAGTACCAAAACCTCCCCTTCTCCTAACCGACTTGTATGTTGAAATGTCGGTTCGTCTTTTAAAAATTTCTTCCTACCCCTTCGTATCACCATTCTTTTGCTGTGCTTCCTCCTCTTTTACTCTTAGCTTACCCTTCACTCGTTTACTACACATAAACCGACCTGGCACAGACTGCTGGGCAGGAAAAGATGGACAGTAATTGCGTAGACTGGGTGTGCTAAGGTCACTGCTTTAAGTTTTTTAACATCTCAAGCAGACCTAAACATTTCCGATCCAAAGATAAGCAATCGATGAACATTCACGGCATTATGCTTTCGCTATAATCCCAGGTGAACCTGAATTTGTAAACGATGTACTATAGAATGCCGACAAGGGAGAACTCCAGGGATTGAGACGTAACTTCTTTTACGCAACACTTGGGCTCTATAAGAAAGAATCAGTAACATAGGAAGTGGTGAAAGAAAAGTTACAGTTATCTGTTCTCCTCAGGTTCTCGTACTTCATCAGTACTTGCGCAGGAATGACGTTCTGAAAGGCAGAGGGAGAAAGTGCCGTCAAAGCAACTATGCGAATTCGACCACGCACCAACCTAGTTTCGCTCGTTCGTTACACCGCACCCCTTCCGTGTAGGCAACATCCCCGGTGCCACGCCAAAGCCCCCTTGAGCTGGTACTTCAACTATGGTGGCTACTGCTGCCGGTGGCTCGTTGGGGTGCTCCTCAACCGGATGCTCAGGCTTAATTTGGAAAGGTTTAAGCCGATTAAAGTGTACGACCGTGTGCTGTCCGACGGCTTTCTTTGGGTCCCTAATCACACAAGTCAGATCAGATATTATTCGGTCTACCACGTAGGTGCCTGCTTACTCACGATGCAGCTTTGCTGGGATTCCTGATACTGGTGCCTGATGCAAATATGCGAGGTCGCCTGCTTTCAACGGGACACCGAAGACCTTCTTGTCGTAGTATTCCTTCTGTCGCCGTTGTGTTTCCGCCAAGTGAATGCGTGTCGCTTGGTGTGTGCGTCGAACGGAGTCCAGAAACTTACTAACATATTTTACGACCGACGGGTACACTTGTTGTGATCTTTGGAATCGGACATCCGAGGGCAACCGAACTCTTCTACCCGTCCACATAAACGACGGCGTTTGCCCGGTAGAAGAGTGGACTGTACTGTGATAGGCCAATAAGCATTTAGGCAACAACGTGTCCCTCTCGTAAATGTTCTGGTAAACGAACGCCATCGACAGTGACTTCAACGACCGATTCGTGCTTTCAGTCTGTCTGTTTCCTTGTGGATGGTAAGCCGTTGTTAGTGTTTTATCGATACAGAGTGTTCTGCACATCTCCTGGACCAGTGAGCTTCTGAAACCTGATCCTTTATCGGAATGCAGTTGCCCAGGTGCTCCCCGTTGGCATACCCAGTGGTTAGTCATCGCTGTTGACACAGTGAGAGTATCAACCTGCGCGATTGGCACGGCTTCACACCATTTGGTGAAGTGGTCTTCCATGAATAGGAGGCAGCGATTCCCTCTCGGCGTTTCCGGTAGCGGACCAACGAGGTCTACTCCAACTACTTCGTTCGGGTAACCCGCTGTCATAGGTAGTAACGGCACCCCATGAGCGATAGGCGCATTTTTGAACGTCGCGCATCTTTCGCAATTTTGACAGAAGTTGACAATGTCTGTTCGTTGATGCGGCCACCAAAATCGTCGGCGCGCCGCCGATTCGAGTTCACTGATTCCAGCGTGTCTCAGCTATTGGTGCAGTTCCGACAATACTTCCGTAACTAACGCCTGTGGAACTACGATCCTCCTCAGGTACGTGGGGTTGAAATAGAAGACCAACCCACCCTCTTCGATGGCGAGTTTATCCCACATCGCCCACAAACAGCGAGCTTCGTAGCTTTACCCATCTTATTTTCGGACCTGGTTTGTCCCTTCCCGCGCGCCGCTCGTGGTAGATAAGTGATATGCTTGGGTCCGAAGCCTGTGCTTTTTGCCAACGACCATACTCGGATTTATGTAGGTTAACTAGCGCTACGTGTTGCGTAATGCCGGAAGGACAGTTTCTGTGAGCTCGAGAAGGAATCCCCGATAGTGCGTCCGCGTTGCGGTGTAGTTTTCCAGGCCGATGGTGACGTTCGAACTCATACTACTGCAGCTGCTCTTGCCATCGAGTAATCTGCCCCTCATGGTCCTTGAAGTTCTGCAACCACCTGATTGATTTGTGATCAGTACCTACTACGAATTTCTACCTAAAAGGTAGTGCCGATTTTGCATTATGCAAAACACAAACGCCAACATTCCTTTCCTTGTCGTACAGCAATTTCGTTCTCTTGACGTAAAGCTTCTACTACTGTATGAAACCACTCTCTCTATGACATCTCGCCCGTTTTGTGACAAAACCACTCTAATAGACTGATCGCCGGCGTCCGTAACCAAAATAAACTCCCCAGCGTGTGGTAACAAGTCGGGGAATATTATCATCGGGGCGGTACACAGAGACTCACACAATCGATCGAAGCCTGTTGGACATTCGACAATCCAATCGAAACTACGATTATTCTGCAACAACGCGTTTAAAGGGGCTGCGACTTCCAAAAACCCTTTGATGAATCGACGGTAGTATGACACCAGTTTTAAGAAACTGCGTAACTCATCAACGTTAGTGGGGATCGGCCACGCCTATGCCTGGTCTGTCTTGCGAAGATCTGTCCGGATGCCTGCCATAGAAATGATGTGTCCGAGATAGGTAACTTCTTCTTGCAGTAAGCGACATGTTATGGTTGGAGTTTCAAACCTACTTTGATTAGACACGTTAACACTTCGGCTAGATTGCATAGATGTTCATCCTTCCTTCTCCCATGTACGCTGATATCGTTCATGTAGACGAGACACTTGTGAGGAATTAAATTGTGAAGTGCTGTCTGCATAGTGCTTTGAAACGTTGCAGGAGCCTTTGATAGGCCGAAAGACATTGTTTGAAACTCGTAAAGGCTTGGAGGGACTACAAAGGCTGTCTTCGCTCGGTCATTCACTTCAACCTTCAGTTGCCAATAGCTAGGCACCAAATCTAGCGTGTTGAAATAAGCTGACACTCCGAACGCATCGAAAGGGTCATTAATTCTGGGCAGTGGATTTGCATCTTCCCGCGTGACTTCATTTAGCCGCCTATAATAAACACACAGCCCAAAACCTCCACCTTTCTTCTTTACCAAGACGACTGGGGCTGCCTATGGAGTAGAGGGTCTATAACTGTTTTCAACATCGCCTGTGAGCCTTTGCAGCTCGCTTTGCCAGTGCACTGGGATCCGTCTTGGGTGAACCTTAATCGGGGTCGTATTCCCGTGTCGATTAGGTGGTTCACAAGGCTGGTGCGGCGCAAGTCTCCAGTCCGCCAGGCGAATGCATCGGAGTGGGCTAGCAGCACTTCTTTGAGCTTTCTAAACGTTCGCTCGCTCGTTGGCAATTCGAGAGAGCGGCTAAACGTACCTACCCGGTGTTCCTCGTCAGAGGGGCTCCCACCAATCGTAAATGTTTCAAGACTGTCGGCCTGGCCTTGTCTGAGCAATAAAACGTAACTCTTGGTGATCAACTGGCATTCGTATATATCTAAATGACATCTCAGACGCCCCAATAAATCCGTTCCAATGATTACAGCAAATGGAAGGTTATCAGCGACAATAAACTCGTGGCGGAAATTTTCATTAACAGTGTGCACCTAAACAGTGATAGATTCCTGAACAGACAGGGGTTCCCCATTAGCAATGGTCAGACGATAGCTGCATGGCGTCCACACTCAAGCTGTCAGCGACTTGGTTATATTAACTTGGACTAAGCTCCTGCATGCTCCTGTGTCAATTAGACCTATCAGTGGCATTCCTGCTACGATTAGCTCTACCGTTATTGAGAATGCGGACGTTGTACAAGTGACAGCGGGAATGCAAACTGGCTTCCTCTGGTCGCACTCACCTTGAAGCTTTCGGCAGCCACGGCTTGGCTGGAAATTTCCTCTTCTTGGTGGAGGAGGGCGGGGTCTTCGGAAGTTCGATTGTACTAGAGGTCGCGAGTAACACCATCGATACCGAAAGTGATTTCAGTTCCTTCTTTCTGGTACTTTGAAGCTAGCGTCAGTGCATCCCTTCAGCGCACCTCATGGTTTCATAGGGTCCACGGACTCGTGCACTTGCTTTAATTGGTCTGACACTTCTTAGGCTGCCTGATGACAAGTAGGGCGTCGTACACGAAACTCCCCTTTACGGAGGGAGTTTGGATGCCTTCGAGCAGCTGCTCTAAATTGCGGTTGTCCTGTTGTTCTTGTGTTTCGTCTGCATAGGCAGGTACGGCCATTCTCCGCAATTCGTCAGCGTATGTTCCTACGTTTCTCCCGGTCTTTGATACCGGGCATGAAAGGCTTCGTGCAACTCGTCGGGCAGGCCAGACCTGTCCAATAAGAGCCGAAGGGCAACGAATGTTTCCTATGTGACCAGTTCTTCCAGAAGTTTAGTATCCGCCACAATATCGAACGCCTCTTCTGATAGCAGTTTCATTTTGATGGTACCGTGTTGCAAAACAGGAAAGCTCTTTAGGTACAGTTGTACTTGTTTTCCCACCTTGAGTAGGCCATGTCCTGTGAAAACCTTTCAGGGGGCAGTAGCAGGGGTGTGGACGCGGTTGGTAGCGGATTCGTAGTCATCTTCTGTAAAGCGTCTGACAGTAATTCCAAGGCGACAGAAATGCTCACTCCGGGATCAACTCCAAGCTTTGGACTTTCGTCTTCACACTGACTCTTTGATTTCTGCGTCGCTCTGGTATCCTGGCATGGTCGTCAGTTGTAGAATGCAGACAAGGGAGAACTCCAGGGATTGAGACATAACTTCTTTTACACAACACTTGGACTCTATAAGAAAGAATCAGTAACATAGGAAGGGGTGGAAGCAAAGTTACAGTTAACTTTGCTCCTCAGGTTCTCGTACTTCATCAGTGCTTGCGCAGGAATGACGTTCTGAAAGGCAGAGGGAGAAAGTGCCGTCAAAGCAACTATGCGAATTCGACCACGCGCAAACCTAGTTTCGCTCGTTCGTTTCAGTATTGCAACAGTCAATGTCGCTGTGTCAAATCTGATTCCTGTTGTCCAGAGAGGGACCACTGTGCTCGCGAACAGCAGGAATTAGAATTCGAGCTGTGAACTTTGGTACATCCATGATTGCGCGCAGGTACAATTTATATAGCGAATATAGGGATGGCTAACAGAGTTCTGTACTTAATAACTGATAACCTTATAAGCGTTAAGAAAGTTAGCAATACTAAGCGTTACGAAGTGTTAAAATGCACAATGTTGCAAAGCCCTAACTAAAGTTATATATTTACGAAGTTCACAAATAGCGAGGTACATATTAATTATATGCCATATTAATGTATGCCGATTTTTACCATCAATCCTTGCAGGTTGTCCAAGTGACAGTCTGTGCCGAATCGACACTGCCAGAACCTATTTGTTTGTGGTCCGCGAATGCAGCAGTCTGGTTCAGGTTGTCTTCAGGCACTTCTCCAAACAGATATCGATGCTGCTTATTCTTGGGCCTCGAAAAATTCGCTCCCGTGCAACATCGACAAGCGCAAAGTCATGCACGTTGGGCAAGGCGTGGCTAATGCGTACAATATCGGCGGTGTGCATCTTAAAGTCACATCCCAGGAACGCGACCTGGGGACCATAATATCCGCCGACCTGAGCCCGAGCGCCAATGTAGCTACACTGGCACGAAAGGCTAGCGTTCGCCTGGCCCTCCTTGGACGTGCACTAGGGTCTTTCCCTAGAGAGACATTTGTCCGTCTCTATAGCACTTTAGTACGTCCGCTGCTTGAGTACAACATACTTGTCCAGCCGCCGTACCTGAAGAAGGACGAGGCCATGCTGGAAACTGTACAGCGCAGAGCCACTAAGAGAGTGGACGGACTATCCCACTTCTCGTATGAGGAGCGTCTGGCGGCCCTTAACCTCTTCCCGTTGAAATATCGCAGGCTTCGTGGCGACCTTAGCTTATTCCGTCCTGACTAATAACAGGCACCCAAACGCAGGATTGCTGGTCCGCGCCCGTACAGATCATCTTCGAGGGCACTCACTCAAACTGATGACTCGTAGCAGTCGCCTTCTGTGCCGAAGAAACAGTTTCAGTGTGCGTACTGCCTTCGCTTGGAACGCCCCTCCCCGAAGCTGTTGTCTCAGCGCCCAATACGGAGGCCTTCATACAGCGCCTAGACGCTTGGCTCTTACCTCGCTGGTCTTCCACGTTGCTAAGATCTGGCCACTTGCCAAGCTAACACGCGGCGCTTCCATCATTTTGCTTCTATCCAACTTTGCCGAATTTACCTACTA
>OX104062.1:44805936-44835936 GCA_944474145.2 Dicrocoelium dendriticum
TGTTCTTTCAATGACCTACTGTTTGTTGCATCCAATAATGGGCAGCTCTGCTTGTTCCAGTGGGAGGGCAAGTCGATCGCAACTTTCAAGCTGGGTGATTCACTATTCTATCAGGATGTGGAATATTCACGCGGTGAGTAACATTATTCCCGCGTGGACGTGACCCATTTCTGTATTTTATCAGTACGATTTCATTTTCTGCGATCGATTTAACTCTGAAATCCAGTTCATTCCTCGTGGACAGTGTGTTTCTTCCCCCGTTCGACTAGACTTTCTCACTTTATTTCAGCTTTATCCACACATCACTGTGGAACCAGCACACCTTATTTAATGTTTGACTTGCTCTTACCGTGACATTGAGGATCCACATAGCGTACCAGTGATGCATTCCGGACTGGTTGGCACTTGTCCGTGCATGATCGATAACCTTTACTTTACTTTACTTTACTGTCATGATAGCGAGAAAGATGTTGAACATCCATGTAGCTATATCTCAATGTAGGACATGTCCCACTGACACAGTGTTACCTGTAGTAGTGAGCTAGCCCAGGTGAAAAAAGTAAAATATTTACAAGCATAGAAAAAATCTCCATGTACTTACGATGTATTCTTGGATGAACCACATGGAGTCCTTCACCAGCTCCGCCGCCTATTACGGATGGGCATCGTTTCGGAAGCTGCAGTTGGTGGATTAACGGGCTCCATGAGTTATAATCATTGAACCATTCCTTCGTCAGTTTCCTGTGAAGGCTTCGTCGAATCTGGCATCCGCAAAGTGCGCGTCCAGGAATCGTTTGAACTCCGACACCGAGTTCGCTTCTACTATCCGCGAGGGCAAACGGTTCCACATGTTCAACACTCGCCGCTCAAGACACAAGGGATGAGCTATCCACTTGAGGTCAGGGACTACCAGTTTGTACTGGTGACCTCGTGTGCTGCTTGACGCACGGACATGGAGCAGTGGCCTCAGCATCGGATAAGCACCCAGATGCAATACCCGATGGGTCATGATGAGGTCCACTCGCACGCGGCGGTAGGCTAGAGTATACAGACCCAATTGTCTGCATCTTTCTTCATACGGCACACCCTGAAGACCGGGAATGAGCCGTGTGGCTATGTGTTGTACTCTTTCGAGCTTGTGTATCTCGCCTTTCGTCAACGGACAGTAGGCGGGTGAGCCGTATTCTAGCACCGGTCGTACAATGGATGTGAAGAGACGAGTGGCAATCTCTTCCGACCAGGTGCAGAAGCTACGTTTCAGCGCCCACAGCGAACGCAATGCTGTGCGATACATATTGTCCGTGTTGTCCAGTGACTTCATGTCGTAACGTTGTATAACGCCAAGGTCTCTGACGCAATGCGTCGGGTGTAGAACTTGGCCGTCGAGAGTGTACGATCGGCCCGCTCCACCTTTACCGAGGCACAGAAGTAGCGATTTTGCCGAGTTGATAGGCAAACTTACTTCGGCAGACCACATGGAGAGGCGGTCGAGGTCCTGCGGAAGTATCTCAAAGTCGTCCGACGTATGGATCACCCTCCATAGCTTCAGGTCATCCGCGAACAAGGCACACGGCGACCGAAGGAGATTTGGCACGTCGTTGATGTGAATCAGGAAGAGAATGGGGCCAAGCACCCTCCCCTGAGGAACGCCGCTCGTCGACGGGTACCAGTCGGTCAGGTGGCTGTCGACTTGCACCCTCCACTTCCGTCCAACTAAGAAGTTACGGTTCCATTGGTGCAGCGAGCCTCCGACTCCGCACTCCCTCAGTTTCTGAAGGAGGATCTCGTGATTCACTCTGTCGAAGGCCTTACTGAAATCGACGTATACCACGTCGACTGACTTACGTTGGTTTACTGCTTGCAACCATTCATGCCATGTTAGCAGCAGGTTAGTGATGCACGAGCGGCCTCTCACGAAACCATGCTGTGCAGGCGTCAGGAGAGAGTTGGTCTCCAGTAGCTGGAGCAGTCTCTTCTTCACAATCTTCTCCAGAACTTTCGACAATACTGCGGTCAAACAAATAGGGCGGTAATTCTCCACTTTGCTTGTGTCACCGCCTTTTGGAATCAGTTTGACAACGGCGCATTTCCAGTCACAAGGCACGCAGCCTATGGACAGGGATCGGTTGAACAGGTCGGTTACAGCAGGTGAGATCACAGCTGACAAGGACTTGAGTATCAGCGGATGGCGACCATCCGGTCCAGCTGGCTTCGTGCTGTCTAGGCAGCTGACTAGCCCATGTACCTCCGCGACGTCGCAGATCAAGTCGGTTAGCTCAGTCGGTGCGGCGACGGCAGAGCTTGGCGCGCAGGTTTGGTTAGTTGCGAATACAGAAGCGAAGTGCGCCGCTAATGCGGACGCACGCTCGGTGCTTGAACTTAGTGGTTGTCCGTCCGAACCCACTAGCACCGGCACATCACCTGCAGACTTCAGGCGTCGCTTCACGTACGCAAATATGCGCTTCGGAGCAGTTTTAGCTGAGCAAGCAAGCTGCTCCTCAAACTGACGGCGTTTTCGCGTCTTTGTGCTGTTGCACAAGTTTCGTTGTCGCTTGTATGCCTCATATTCATCGGCAGAGCCAGACAGGAGGAACGCATTCCATAGTCGACGCCGTTGTCGAGACAGTCGGTTTCATAGTTTCATAGTATTGTAGAGAGCAGATTGGAAATGACTCGTGTCAGATCCTTCATCTCCCATTCACTTGCTGGATAACGCGTGTCCTTGCTAACCTGTGTTCACCAAGGGATCAGCACAGCTGCAGTAATAACAGTGGAATCCAGGCGTATTCAGCATGTAGTCATCCAACTGCTGCGTGAAACATGCCTCTGAATGGGCACTGACAACATATTCCGGGTGGTTGTTCCATTGATTCGCGACCCAGGTAGGTAACATGATGTCGGAGCGGACGCGGAACCTCCTCGGTTTAAACACTTTCCAACTCTGACCCAGTGTCGGGTTATCTACATTGAGTTGGATGAACTCTTGCACCTCCGTCCCCAAGTCACTATTAGGATGCGTCTTGTGTATATCAGATCCCTACGGCCACGATGATAATCCAAAGAGAACAAGTTCATTCGCAGAAGTCGAAGGAGATAAGACAATTCACGCAACACTAATACAGTTTTGGATCCACGCCGCTGAAGCTTCTCGAGTAAAGCGCACTCAAACTTTGTGAGAGGATGCAAAGCGGGTAGTCCATATTCCAATATTGAACGGACCTGAGAAGGAAACGGGAGCTTGGAGATCTCAGGCGTAATTTTTGAAAATGACCTCCGTATTACGCAGAGTACCTGTTAGTGTGGGGTACTTTCCGCAACGTATCCGGGATGGTTTTCAACTTAGGGATGCAATCACACCTAAGTCCTTCTCAGAAGCCGTATTGCTCAACAGAAAACCAATGTGGTAGGTGCCGAAAGGTACTGGAGTAGGGACTGGAAGAACACAGTATTTCTCATGGTCGATAGGTAACTACCACTTCACACACCAGTCGTGCAGCAGATCAACCGTTAGCTGTAATTTGTCCGAATCTTCAGGCCTACACACTTCTGACCATAGTTTGAGATCATCAGCGTTGCTCAGACGGTCAGTTTGAAGCATCTCTGGAAGGTCATTGATGACGATTTTGTAAACTTCGGGACCAAGGATGGAGCCCTGTAGAACCCCATTGGTCATGAGTGTAAGCGACAGATTCGCTTGGGGCACGAGTGACTCGTAAAAAACTCCCGGGTCCAGCCAAGAAAGGAAGCCGAGATGCTAAGTACGGTACTATTAAAATAGAACTCAAATACAAATTTACTTGCCTCAACAGTGCCCGTTCAATCCTGAAACAACCGGATCTTCGTACAGTTACGCAATGAAATAGCGTCAACGCATTTGCTACCGTACAGCAGGGCACACAGCACAGATTCAAAGAGAGGAATACGAGCGTTCTTTTTAAGTTGTCCGTAATCTTATTTTCCATTGGTCTGCTGCACGGCGCACAAGAACATACAACGTGTCATTACATTCAAGTGGAATGAGAATAACGCGTCTCGTTGCGGATATGGGATCAAAAACCGACAAGGGCCTGGATACTCTTGGTGTTAGTAGCACGGCGGGGAGTGCACGATCGTCACAGCCGGTATGGGATAGGAGCAAATCCATGCAGAGTGGTGGGACACCTGGGCATGTTACACAGCACCAGCGCAATCGTATCTTACAGCGGGATTGGGATGAAACCACGTAGACATGGTTAAGAAAACGACGAATCGCACAGTAGCCCGTAGGAGCAGGTGTCAGATAAGGTTATCAGGAACAAGTCTCTATGTCATGGAGCTTTGCATAGTTAATCGCATGGGGTAGACAAATAATGGGCTTTCCGGGATCTCAGCAGAAGGCGCAGATGATATGGTCATGGGACTATGATCTTGACATGCAGGCTGCGGTTTTCATGATAATTCTTCCACCTACAATGAAGGCAGGCCCAGAAAGAACCTCGTTGATCTTCACCTACATAGCACAACCAACCAGGAAATCAGCGATCCACGAAAGAACATTGCCACCGATGCCAGTCTTTCGGAGCTTGATAAGGAGCCGTTCATGTGAAACCCTAACAAATGATTTGCTGAAATCAACAAAAACAACATCTAGGCGATTACCGGAATCCACTGACTTTGCCCACTTCTCGCGAGCAACAAGTAGATTAATGATACAAGCGCGCGCTCTTCGGAAACCGTGCTAAGCAGTAGTAATGATGTCGTCTTGAGATAAAGCTGAAGGGCTCTTTTAAAAATCTTTTCCATTGTCTTACAAATGCTCGACCTCAAGCAGATCGGTCTGTAATTCGCAGAATCCTCTCGGTTTCCTCCTTTGTAGATTGGCTTCACAATATGTGCTTTCTAATCAAGCGGTAGGCGTTCAAGATTGTGCAGCCCTCCAGGTAGTGCCGAAACAGTTGGCAGATTGGCTCAGCGATATACTCAGCTACTGTCTTCAAGAACAGAAAATCTAATTCATCAGGGCCTGGCGAAGCGTTCGGATCCAACTCGAGAAGAATTCTCAACACCATGTTCGTAGTAATTTCTATGTGCTCCAAAGGAGTGGGATGCCTAGGCACAGTTATTGAGTACCGGGGCTTTAGCCGAGTGCACTGATGAGTATGGCGAAACAAGAAGACAGGCTTTCACTTCATCGTCATGAAGTAAAGCCTCATCCTCACGCGAATCCAAGGCAGGTACGTCACAACTCGCCTTAGTACGTCTTTTCAGGTACGATAAGAGCTTTTTCGGGTCACTACAAGATTGCTCAGCCAGGCGGCACCCATATTGTTCCCGCTTCCCGCATTTTTTGTGTGCACAAATTTCTAAGCAATTTGTAATTATCCTAGTCAGACGCCAACCGTGAGAACTGGAATCTGTCCCACAGTTTTTGCCTTCTACGTAGCAGAGTTCTCAGCTTTATCAGCAACGGTTTGTGAAATTTCGTCCACAATAGAGAGCAATTTCAAGCGAAGTAGATTCCAAGCGGTATCGAGGTCCAACTTCTGGGGGGTACTCTAGTCCATAACACTTGCAACCCTTAATAGGTGGGGTGGATGAGCGCGCCAGTAGTTCCGACAAGGTATACTTTGGTGGTGAAGGGTATGTCGTCTTGTCCAACGATCACTTGACCCAAGTGGCTGTAGAATCTCTAAATCAGATACATCGATTGGTTGAGGCGTGAACACGAGGTCGTGGATATGCGGCGTTTGGCGCGGTAAGTGACGTGACATGATGAGTTAGACCCATATCGACGATAGTTTCCAGTAGAACAACATCGAAGGATTTTGGGGTGCAATTACTGTGAAGTAAATCCGAGTTGACGCTGGGGCATTGAAATCTCCCATTATTAAGCAATCCTTGCCCCTGCCTTGCATTTTACTCGAGTCCAACACTCAGGATCCGGAGGCCATTGGCGGTCTGTAGACAACACAAACCATGAGCGAATTATGTCCGTCGTGGACACGACACCAAACTATCTCCGAACCACCAACTGTATCACAAACAGCCTCTACAGTGTGAACCCTCAACTCGGACTTCCAATAGTATGACCCCACCTTTAGACCTCGTACCAAGACAATCACCCGGGGAAACTAATAACCAGGACAGCGTATTCATCATCATCAACAGCATTACGTCAGCCATTTGAACTGATGCTTCGCTGCTATACAACCGGGATGACCTGTGAAATAAAGAATAATAAGAGGGAGAGAAGGGGGACTTACCGAAAATCCTTAATGCCCTAAGCAAACATTCAGGGTCAAGGCGCCTAAACCTTGTGTAGACAACACTGTCACAAACAGCTGGCTGCCGTGCAAAGATAAGGCGGCATCGGCGAGACAGCTTCCTTGCGGATTTCACTGCCCCGCGTCATAATCAGTCCTTACCTCACAGACAACTCAGCACCAAACACACTTTAAAAAGGCAATCCGACAAGAAGACGGCGGCAGACGTGCCACTGGTGTCGGTTGCGAGTCATGCCTGTATCGTCTAGCCAAGCACAAGGCGAGTCACGTGGACTCCAGCCCGAAAGGCGAGACAGATCGACGGCACCCAGTTTGGTTGTCAGTGACTTTGTTTCACGCCGCCAAGTCAACTTTTGTCCACTTCGAGCCTTGTGCTACCCTACATCTGGTAGACTGAACAAGGCCGTCCTAGGTAAGCGGTGACCAGGCATACGTAGCACGTGTCCGAGCCAACGCAACTTATTCATCGCTACCTATTGTCCTAGGGATCTAGCATAATTACCACTACCTAGCACTCGCCTACGCACATCATCGTTGCGGGCACGCTGGTGCCATCCGACACCAGCAATGCTTCGCAGACAGCTATGATCAAAGACTTGAAGGCGCCTCAGATGTTCAGATCGAAGGGACCAACTCTCACTACCATAGAGCAGAACGGCCTTCACTGTGGCCTTGTATACACGGCCTTTCAGACGTAGGAAAATTCCCTTCTGTCGCCAAAGATGCCGCAGGTTCAAGAAGGTAGCTCTGGCCTTTGCAATGCGTGAGCTGATGTCAGTATCCGTGCTCCCATCGTTGCTGATGCAGCTGCCAAGATAAGTGAATTGATCAACCACGTCGAGTTCCTATTTAGCAAGCGTCAAGTGGTCAGCAAGTGGCTGGTGCTCCTGCGGCAACACTGCACTTTGAAGATCCGAAGTGCATACTAAATAATGGGACCACTCTGGACAGGCTATTCAGGGTTGATTGTGCCGCCGCGAAATCGTCAAAAAGCAGGGCGATATCGTCCGCATAATCTAGATCAACTAACCTTTCACCAGGCAGCACTTCGACGCCTACATCGTGAGATTCCGCAAGGGAACACTCCATGATAGAATCCACGACGAAATTGAACAAAAATGGGGGAATCGGACAACCTTGAGGAACACCACTTGTTGTCGGAAAGCTATTCGACAGGTCACTGTATACCCTGACGCGGCCTGCATTGTTCGAGTATAGAGCAGGTTGGATGTTCACATATTTCATGGGAACACCTTTCGTCGCAAGTGTTTCGAACAGAATGCATCCATCGACTGAATCGAACGCACTCTTGAAATCGAGGAACACAGGTATTGTCGGTCTAGGGTCTGCGTGGCGCTGCACTATGGCCTGCCTCAAAGTGAATATATAGTCTATACAGCCATGTTCTGGGCTGAAACCTGCCTGTTCTTCCCTACTCCGGGATTCCCGTTCCACAGTGAGACGAGGAACGAGAATCGAGGCCAGTAATTTGGTCACAATTGGCGTTGGGCTAATACCCGTGTGGTTAGAAAAGTTTGTGTGATTGCCCTTCTTGTATATTGCCATTGTAATCGCTTCGCTCCAATTAGCCGGGAGACTTCCAGATACGTTCGAATAGGGAGGTCAGTGCTTTGCAGAGGACCTCACCTTCATCCTTAAATGGTGCAACTCGGAGGGAATCCGGGCCAGGGACACGAAAACGATTGAGGGCTGTGATCGCGTTTCGGATCTCGGCCTCCGACGGAGGCTCTAAACTAACCATCCATGGCTCATTCTGCATCACCTGAGTAGGAAGAGGTCCGGGAGCAAGGGGCCATCCGAACTGATCTTGAATGTGTTCCGTCCAACGACGTTCCTTATTGTGTGTCAGTGCACCCGCGCTGTCTCTGATTATCTCACTGACGCCTGGTTTTCTGGGATCAGTGGTGCGAATCAGCTGAAAGAGCTTGTGGTAATTTCCTACTGCTCCTGCCTCCTCCATTTCTTGAGTCCAACTGATCCACCATGCTTGATAGACTTCTTGATAGGCTTGCCTGACCAAGGGCTGCGACAATTTCTCAGTTGCCAATCGGAGGAGACGCTTGGTGCGCCACCTGGTAGAGTTCATGGAGAAACGACAGGGCACCAAGGCATGGTCAGAGTCGACGCAAGTACTCCAGTACTCCAGTACGAGCGGCAATCCAAGGTGGAACCACGCTACCTGTAACTTATGGCAATGTGATCAATTTGGGTCCATCACTGGCCAGCAACAGGAGGACACCAAATGGCACTTCGGCACCTACTGTGTCTAAAAGCAGTACCACTAAGAAACAACTGGTGCTCAGCCCACAGTTGCAGCAGACGCTCGCCGATGTCAGTCCGTTCGGATTTAAACCCATAATTACCACCCAGCTGCGCTTCTGAAGGGCTCAGACGCCCTACTTGTGCGTTCATATCCCCTGCAAGTACTATAATATCTGCACTAGTAGCGTTGCGTAGTAGCTCGTTCAGTTCGTGATAGAATGTGTCTTTGACAGCATTAGAACTGCAGTCGGTGGGAGCATAAACGGAAATCACCAACAAACAGCGTTTTGTACGGATTCGTAACTGATGTCGTCAAACAGACTGCACATAAACGGCTGTTCATCGGAATCCAATCAACCAACGATGGCTCAGCCTTGGAACTTAGAATGATGCCTACACCATCTTGACCCGTGAGCGCTGCATCGGCGTCTCCGGATGCGTGCAACCAATAACGAGAGGATACGCCGGGTACAGTTAATTCAACAACCACATTAAGGTCATTGTTCCTAGTTTCGGACACACAGCACACATCAATACCCGGTGTATCCAAGGTGCGTGCGAGTGCAGCCTGTTGACCTGTTTGTCTCAGAGTGTGAACGTTGAACATCGCCATGGAAACGGGATGGCGTGGCCTTATAAGGGAGTTTTGCTGATGGGCGTCCGATGAGTGCTGTGGGGTGGTGGCTGCAGATGGTTCTACTTCAGTGGCACTTCGGTTGCTGTCAATTAAGCTGGGAATTATAGAAGGGAGGGTAGTAATGGGAATTGGGATGGAAGTAAGAAAGACAGGTGGAAAAAAGAAGGCAGGATCCAGCAGTAGCAGTTTTCGTTTATCCCCCCTGCACGACAGCTGATGCAGGATGAAGTTTATGCTTGAATCATAAGTCATAGTTGTATGTGGGCTGAGATACTGCCAGGGCGCCCGGACCAAAACTGGAGGACGATTAGGGTCCTAATTCAAAGACTTTGGCTCGAAAGCCTGTCCGCAAGGCCCGCTTGGAAATGGCATTGGGTTTTACAGCAATGGACGCCATGCCATTTCAAACCCCCAACCTGGAGGACCGGGCGACTGAGTTTGTCTGACCTCTCACCATTGACCAACCCGGTAGGGGTAGCTCTCAAGGTGCCCGGAGGCATCACCCAGTATAGCTCAATGTGTCAAGGGGGTACGCAAACTGTCGCACCACGTTAAGGTCCAGTCTCGTTGCAACGGAGGAAAACGTATTTTTAGAATCCAGAATATCCGGGGACAGCCACGTCTCAGTAAGAGCCATCAGGTCCGGAGGAGACGAAACTCATCTATTTTATTTCTCGAGCTTCGCACATTGGTGGACATCACGCGCAATCCAGACTTATACCCTAGAGCCCGGGTGCGACAAAGACTGGACTCCATCGAGATTTCGGAGTCCAGTGAACTACACGAAAATTCCCATTTCCATGATTAGCTTCACCATTAGCTCGGCTGGTTCGCATTTCATAAGCGGCGTTATTCATTTTCACTCGGTCTTCAGGGCAGAAATCCCTCAAGACATGGAATGTTTCGCCCTTAAGGCGCAATATCCGCCTGAGGATGCGATGACATTCCTTTCCATTTTGACAGTCGATTTTCAGCGGACGCACTTTGGAAGTGCCTTCTTGCTTTTGGCCAAGGCGAAAGGCAGAGAAGACATTGAACCCATATTTCCCTTCGTCGAACAGTTCAGAAACCATCCCCTTTAGGGAAACCTGATCATCCACTATCCTCTCGGCCGGCGTTTCCTTGTTAGATTCGGGAGCGTTCACGATGATCAGACACCGCTCACGAGGAGGAAATCTACTTCCCTCCAAAACAGACGACGATTGTGGTTTTAGGTGTGCTTTGACTAAGTCTTCTAACTGTCTCATCTTGTCAAGCACCAAATTCATCTGGGAACTTGAAGAGTTATGTTTTAGACTTGTGACTCTTTTTCGCTTGAACCTTGCGCCCAGATGCACTCAATGTCTTTGTTGACATAGTATTTTGACTCACTACGGTGGCATATGTTTTCGACTCACATGGGCTACGCTGCACAACCGTCATCAATGGTTCCGGAGATGAAACAGATACTGGAGTTTGGGTTTCAGGCTACATAATATCACTTATTATTTTGTCTTATCGGTCCCATTACGCTTTCTAAATTGCAATCTCGAAAGTCTGGCATTGTATTCTTTTCATATAACCGAAAGTATGAACAGTTCTTTTAATTCTTTTCATGACGTTTGGTTCTTCTGTATACTCGGTCGGTATTGAATTTTTATATTCTCAAACAGGTGAGGCACGGCCCAGGTAATCTGGTTTGATCATAAATAAATAAATAAATCTTTTATTCTCAACAAGGTGAGGCACGCCTTTACAGGCATGATCATTTTGACATAACGATGCATGATCAAGAATGTGCAAAAATCCGATATGTTTGCCATTGCAGTTTGTGTTTGTGTAGGGGGTATGTATGTATGTCATTTTGTGTGTAAGTGTATGTAGCTGTGTATTTTGTGCTTGTAGTTGTGCTGCACCAAGCTTCAATGTTTGATATCGTCATCAATATGCGAGTAGGAGATTGGTGTCCGTGGGTTGGATAGAATTATCCGGATATCCACGGGGCAGTGACTTTATTTTGTGGCGAGTCACGACCGCCACGTCACAGTGTTGTTAAGCAGACATTTGTGGCTTTTTATAGGGAAAACGCTTGCCAGGCGAAACCCACCACGTCCTGGAACACTGCCGCCGAACTATTTGCTGGAACGGGTTAAACCCGAACCACCCAGCTGACACCACGAGGAGGTTGTTCGGCTAGCCAGCCAGATAAGGTAGAAAAGAATTTCTGACTGATTTTACACTTTACAAAAACACTTGTTCCAGTTCCATTTATTCTCGCACTATTGATTTCGTTTCAAATTTCGTCGGAATCCACGATAATTCCAAAGCGTATGCTTGGGGAAGAAATCAAAATAGCAACGTTTTAAGTGATGAGTGACAATATACACATGGAAAGTGTAATTTAATAATTCATCACAATGGTATATAACTGCTTAACAAACAGTGAAAGTATGTGAGCAGATATGATCACACTACAGACCGTTAAACGGAGAACTGCATGCATCATGAAACACACATCAGTTAGAATTAACGGCGTACATCACACAAGGGCTAAGAGGTGATAACACAGGGCAAACGGCATTGCGTACGTAAATTGGGCGGGTTAGTTGCAGACCATCAACAATTCACACTCTCAGTAAGTCCGTGTCTTGCAGGCACTTATGCTTTTCATCTAACTGTGTATTGGAAAGGAAGCACTGTGTGGAAGCTGATAAAAAAAGCTTGCTTATCCAACCCACCAATGTGCGCATGTCTCCCCGATGCCATCAGTGAGTCTTCAAGCTAAGTAAAGGCACAGTAGAAGGCAGTGTAGATGAAGAAAAAATCGAAGCTAAATCCCATCTAACTCACCGATGTGCCCATGTTTTCTTGATCGCCAAGGAGCCATCATTCCGAGTAACATGAAGAATATGACAGTATAGACTAAGCGAAACAGAAGTAGATCTCATCCAACCCATCGGTGTATCAGCCTTTTCATATGCTACAGGCGGGTCATCGATTTGCGTACTACCGAGGGATGTGACAAAGTAGGAGAAAGGAATGAAAGATAAAGCGAAGTTATCTAGCAAGCAAAGCTCATGCTAGGAGAATACCGTATTTCACGTTGTATCGACGCCCTTCTCCCCCCATCTTTGTCGGTACTTTTGAATTGCAAATTCCGCAAGTATTTATATGTTATCAGGCCCGTTGTCGTACACCCATTCGTCTGTGCCACTGACACAAAACACTACTTTAACCTTATTAACAGTTAAGCGCTCTTAGTTGCATCTTAAATGTTCAAAACGAAAATGAACTGATGGCCTGAGACTATCTATTACACAGTGTGAGATATTTGTGTGTAAAGGTGCTGTGCCATATACGATTGCGGCAAAGAGGTAGTTTTGTCACATAATCTTTGTTTTTTAGGTCATGCGGGGGAGATTCTTGAAATACCGGCTGCTAGTAACTAGTGTATGTCAATCCATGGACAATTTTGAATAATAGACATAAATTCAGTCTTAATCTCCTAAGCCATAGCGGCCCGACTTTTAACAAATGGTATCTATCTTTATCAGTGAGCTTAGAAGTGCAACCCACGATTCTTTTGGTAATCGACCTTTATGTAGCTTCGATTGCATTCGTGTCACATCTAATGCTACTAAAAATGGTGGCACAGTATTAATAATAATCTGCCATCTAGTTTACATGACAGAAGCTTAACCTCGCTTGTTCTAGGAAAGCGGTCTATCATTCCAGTAGTCTGTCGTGTTTTAGCCACCGTATACTCAGCTTGTTCTTTGACATTTTACGTACCTGACTAACGGAGACCTAAGTCGCATATCGATTCGCATAAAGGGAGTGCGATTCCTTGCAAAAACAAACATTCATGTGAAACAAAGCATCCATAGCACATGATATTGCATCTAAATGTTGCAAATTTCCTGGAAAATCTGACACAACCGTCTTCCAGTGAAGCTAGATCACTTTGGATTGCAGATATAAAAGACGGATATTGGGAATCAGTGGCATACTCACTTTTTGTATCATCTGCGACCAAATTGGGTCTGCCGTACTTTATGGCAGGGAAGGGTCATTTACGTGTATCAAAAAAGAAGAGGTTCGAGTACAGTACCTTGTAGCACTCCACTAATGATATCTCTTGTTTCCGACATATACTCATCTATCTTGACTGTATGCTTTCGAACAGTGAGGTAAGGTTCTACTCAGGATAGTAATGATCCTGCAATTCCACAAAGGCGCAGTTTATGTATAAGCGTTCTGTGTGAAACTCTGTCAAAGGCTTTTTGAGGGTCCAAGTGAAGTACGATACAGACCTTACCACAATCTATTGGCTTCGTTAAGTGATTAAAGAAATCTAATTGGCAAGTGACACTCGAACGCTTTTGAAAAAATACATACTGCATATGTGACAAAAGGTTGTTTGATGTTAGAAATTTGACGATATCATTTATACTTAGGTGCTCCGTGATTCTTTAAACTATAACAGTGTTATTTGTGGGCCATAATTTTTATCCTTATGTCTAGGCTCGATTTTATGACTGAGTATCACAATCGTCAGTTTCCACTGGTAGGGATAAAATCCTCTTATAATTGGTGTAGTAACAGGGGTCATCATTCTCACCGAACTTTAAAACTACTGTGGGATTCCGTCTGGACCTGGACGAAATGTAGTCTTTAAAGTTTTAATTTGACGCTTGATAGAACCAGTGTCGAAATTTACGTTAGAACTACATGACCCACAGTACTGTGTGGGGTGATCCCAAAGTATGTCCTTCACAGCAGTAAAAGAACCGGCAAAATGACTGTTAAAAGCTACGGCTACAGCTGCAGGAGTATCCATAAGGACACGCTCGGGCGTAATAAGATGTTGCGGTAGGTTTTGTTGTGTGCGACTCCGCTTTTTACCACTCGTGCTATTTCAAATACTGGATTAGCACTTTTCATGCTTTCATCTCCTTTATTAAAACGAAGAATTCTCAAGTTATCATTTTTATCAACGGTCTGTGAAGCCTGAGTAGAACTGTAAAGTCATTAGTCTGTTGAAATCGTTTGGAAAGAACTCTAATCTTATGTTCGTGCTGTTTTTCCCCCGACTGTGACTTGTTTCGACTGCGAGCTAGATCACGCGACAGTATTTCGATGCATCCATTTATGTTCTCATAAAATTTTTGCAATGACATCTTTGGATTAAAAGACAGGAAGAAATCGGTCTAGTTAGAAGTATGCACCAGGGTAACAAAGTTGCTGTACTTTATTCTGTCAAAATTACACGTCCCAACTGGGCTATTGGTGTATATACAATGTTTATTTTGCAACAGACAACGTTATGGTCACTATTGTATATACACTCCAGTACGTCGATAACAGCAACTATTATTCCAGTAGTGAATAGGAGGTCGAGTGTATTATGCAACCGTGTGGTAGATGTTACATTATGTGTCCAACCTTCCTCAAGCAGACAATCCAAGATTTTAGCTTGCTTTCCTGTACCTTTGCACTCGATCCATGAAATGTTTGGTAAGTTGAAATCACCTCCAGCTACCTTAAAGCGAAATGTAGTGGCATGTCTCATCGCATTCTGAAGCAATCCGTTTTCAAAGACATAAGAGTTCGGTGATACATAAACACAACCGACCAACATTCTATTATTACCCAAAGATACTGTTGTCCAAATGAACTCATCGTGGCATGATAATTGATCGTCACTGCATTGTGAAGCATATAAATTGTTCGTACAGTAAATGACACAACCACCTCCCCTACCATGATATCGGTCCTTTCGAAAGGAATAGTAACCTTGGATAGCAATAATATGGCTTGCAGCCTCACTTGTACGCCATAGAATCACTCGTCAACTTTACCAGCTGCAACACACTTGGCAATTTTATGTTTGTTGATTGTTGCAGTCACTGTTCGTTGGTGTACCAATCGTTCTAGAGAATTACCTCAATTTTTTACCTTTTACGGGACGTACTGGTGGCTGAACCTTCAGTTTATCGATTTTTCTTGCTTCATTGTACATGTAGACTGATTATCTCCGCTACCTTGTCTCGGCTTAGTTCTCGTATTGCTCAAGACGCTGGTGCACTACATGCACAATTGTATCCCTGTATAACAGGTGCCCATGCCAACATTTTCCCTAGCATTTGGATGAACCAAGAGTTACCGGACGCTTGCTATTGCATTCGTTCCTTCTGCCGTCATCATCCAATACCGGGTTTTACTCTTACAAGTGCCGTTCGCTACTATTAATCCACAATATTGTCTGCAGTACATTTTGCTTTGGGATGACAGTACATTTGTGACATCGTTATTTTCAAGTATTGAAAGCCCTGATTCGGACTAGTGCTTGTTACTTGTGTTTGAATATGTAGTCATGGTGCAGGTTTCTGGTGTACTACTGGCTGTGTCATTGATTGACTCAGTCATATTGTTTATCTTGTTCACTATATCTTTTTCAGCCCGACGAATATCCGATTCTGATGCATTTTGTCTAGCGTTGGAATGGGCACCAACTCTTGGCGGTGTGCTAACCATTCTCTCTTCCGGCGAGGTGGCTTTATTGCAACCACAGCAATTTGCCGAATCTGATTGGGTAGGTTTTTATACTGATCTTTAGATTTACCATTCAAACTCTGTGTGCATTTTGAACATGCATTATTCGTTTTCTGTAGTCAATCGTTTTAGATGTCTCAATGTCATTCACTTTTGTTCAATCTGCAGAGCGTTGTACCACAGACCATCTGTTTTATTTGTCTCGCGGTTTATTCCTTATGTTTTCTTCCAGTTTGCTGCTGGGTTTACATGTATTGCTTTGGCTTTAGGGAACTAAGGTTTAATTAGCGATCCGCTTTTCCACGTGCACCTCAACATAATGGTTGTACTCACCGATCCACTTCCGTGTTTCCCCAACGCGACTTGCATACAGCCCAATTTAACTTCCGGCTTAATCACTGGTCGGATTTTTGTTCATCCGCACGCACTACTCACTAATCCTGAAAGATTTACTACCTTGCTAATGGCCTGTGATTATGCAGATTACTTACTGTTGTCTATTTTTACGGGTAGATCTATTTCTAGTGAAGGCTGCATCCCAGAGTTTGTTACTTAAAATTTTTTTTATGTTTAAATACTTTTCTGACCTTGTATTTTCGCGCATCGCATTCTAAACTTTCTTCAGACCACCTAGATGTGCTGCTCACGGCGGCCAGCTGTTTGAAATCTAACGGGATTGACACTGCCTGGGCATTTAAGTCCTGCATTTGTTTTCAACTTCATGCATCTTGTTATGAATTGCTGATTAGACCGTTTCTCATGTGACATTTTCGTGGCAAATGGGCACTAGTGCAAAGTAAAGAAGCACCACTGTTATTGACGGCGACGTCACGAACCGTTGGCTGCTTGATAATTACATTTGATTTTCTTGTAGCTAAGTATTGAATATATATAGACACTGGTGTGCTTACAACAGTATCTTTTGTTCCGCATTGTTGTATTCAGACTACGTAGTGCAACAGCACAGTATGTGCTTAAATGCGCCAAGTACTTTGTCTTTTGCTCAACTGCATTCACCGGTCTTATTCGTACAGCATTGTTGTATCAACTGGAAACATCCCTCTCCCTCATGAAACAATCTTCCTTAACAATACGCCGTTCCTACTATCATTGTCTCTACAGTGAATCACCTGTGCTCTATTATTCTTACTTGGAATTACATTAACATCTACTTTAAGTGAAAGCAATCTATGTTTTTCTTATACTCTGCTGCCACATTCTGCTAAACTTGTAATTTTTCACTTTGCGGAACGACCAAATTTCGTGCCGTCGCTCCGCCTCGCCTTCCAAGCTGAAGTCCACGTAACCCGCTTTAGGTTCGGTTTGCGATGTTACAGGACATGGCTAGCAGTCTGCACCTGTGGCGTATCTGCTGTCGTTTCGTAGTCGGATTGCTCGTTTAAATGATGTTTGGCACTGAGTTATCTACGGCGCGGTGGCTGAGTATGGCGCAGGGCAGTGAAAGCCGCAAGGAAGCTGTCTCGGCGGTGCCGCTTTATCTTTGCACGACAGCCAGTTCTATGTGCTGGTACGCTGTTGACAAGGTGTAGGCGTCTTGTTTAGGGCATTACGATTTTACGCTGGGTTCCCCTTCTCTGCCTCTTAGTGTTCTTCGTTCCGTTGATCTCCGTAGTTGTACGGCAGCGTAGCATCCATTCAAATGGCTGGTGTACTGCTGTTGATGGTGTTGATTCAATTCTCGGACTCGGCCAGTAATGCATGTGGTGTTTCAATTTGCCAGATAGGATTTTAAACCACCATCCTTGGGTCTGTGAACCTGGTTATATGGTAGGATATCGGTCCTTTTCTTTTTGTTGACCATGTCCCCCTCCCTTTTGCATTGCACTTCACTATGGCAAATTTGCACTTGCCTGTTTCACACAACAAAGTTGTGCTGCTGTTTTTGTGATGCGACCGGCGCAAACAAACAAAACGTGAGCGCCTTCCCATTTATCCGCTAATCTTGCAATACTGCTGGTTTCAACTTTAACACTCTGGACCAATCTTTCACCCAGTAACCAGATACTAAAAATAAGATACAGTACTTATTCTATCTGTTTTCATTCACACCCAAAAATACCGACTCTCTACTAGGCCTTAGATTATCTGGGATATGACGCTCCATATCTGACAAATTCAGTTAATGTAAACGTTGATTTAGTATTGACATTCATCACATGCATTCGGGTGCTTACGCGGATTTCTCTCATCGAAGTCTCACTAGATGCAAGCCTCAATGCTACACCAGAGTTCATGTCGACCTTTTTATTTTGGTTCTTCTCATGACCATTATTTATTCGTATAAGCAGTAGTAGACTTGGGATTGAGAATTTGTGAGTATCACAAGTGGGAGCCGGTGCCATCCGCTTTTTCTGGTGTACTTTAACAGCTTTTATTCTGAAAATGCCATCACCTAGTTCCTCTTGATTGATATTGTTGCTTAATCTCCTTAGTCTGTCTCCTCTATTCCCGACAGCCACCAGTACAAACAACTCTGGGCTGGTAGATTGATCAAAATTGTTATTCTGCATGTCGTCTGTATAAGCGAATTATGACTAGAAATTTTAATCTGCTCTAATCAAATAATCAGTCTGTTTCTTGGCTGTGCTAGACACGGTCTTGGTGATTGGTCAAATCAAATTGTTTAGTGATCGCAAAGGTACATGATTGTTCAGGCAACTAGACGAATACTTGTACTCTCGATTTAACGAGCTACGCCTCATTTGGTGTGAACAACCAACCACACGAAAAACAATGGGTCGATCACATTTTGGTCGGTGGCACTCAAAACTATCACCAAGTAGCAAGGACACCCCGGTAACTACGTGGCCTGCGGGATAGTCTGTCATTGCAGCAGACTAAGAAGCAGCTGAACAGAGGGCGAAGTTCTGCAAAGGGTGGTTTGAACTAGGACGATTGATTTATTTTCAGCATGTAGGTATATACATGCTGCAGCATTGTTGGTGTGCAAGTAAGGCATCAATCGCCTGGGCGTTATCTGACACTATCGCAGTAATTGTACGAGACTATCAGGGAAGCGGCAGCTTGTAAAAATAGAACATTGTACGGGTTAACCGGTATGCACAGGGAGGAGAACGCTATAATTATGTTAGTTGTTAGTAGGGGACTATGACACAAATCAACACTGATGCGTTATGCCTTTTACACTGAGTGCGAATGGGTTCGGGAGGCGTGCATGTTGACTGTTTCATAGCGGGTTTCGACGGTACTACACTAGCATCCATCAGGCCCATGTTCACATGGTTTGTCAGTGGCTGTGCTAATACAGTATAACCTCCTTAAGTTTACCACTCAAGGGACTGGACCAAAGTGGTTAACATAAAGAAATGGTCAACATATGGATTTGTTATACAAAAATTAGTGCGCTTTACTGCCCCGTTGTGGTTAATACAGTATTCATTTTAATTTCACGTACGCCTCGTTTTGTATATATCAGTGGAGCTTTTATATACCTGCAAAAACATCATATCCCCAAGATACTCATCCTTATACTTTTGAATACTTCTAACTGTTGTCTTGCTAACACCAAAATGTCATTTTTTGGATACTGCTTTCCAAAACATGCACCAGAGTAATCTGCTCCTTCACTTTCAACTCTTCAAGCTCTTTCCATTGGGCCACAATGCTGCGGTTCGCGTAGTAGCCGATCCTGCATCGTTCAGAGCACTGAGTTGATGCTGCTTACAGAAAATTACTTACATACAATCGTAAATGCCAGTGGGTGAAATAATGAGCTCTATAAGCCTGGTCTCACGCACGGCTTGATTCCCAGGACAAAAGGAGCAAAACTCGCTGTAGCGGAAATCGTAAACTTCGTTCTATAACAGTAAATTTAAATGTACATAGATCACTTACGAATAGGTTTGTAGGCGTAGCCTCAGTGTTTCTCAACAGCGAGCCGATACAATCACAGCAGTCTGTGTTCCCGATCAGCAGGAAACGGGGACAGCGGTGAGACGGACAGCAATAGCCAGCACGTAATGGTGAAGTGTGGGATTATACGCCACTAGGACGGTGTTTCAGTTAACCAGGGTGATGCGAATAGACAGATGTCACGGTCGTGCTTTATAATCCTCGTAATTGAGCAGAAAGGACACAATGAAGGTAAAATGCAATATACACATATGCTGGCGAGTAGGGAAAGAAGGATAAAATTGCAAATTTGCAGCTTGTGAATATGTAATTCGCAACAATAACAAACCTTAATTGTTGGTGCTCTCAGGTGGGCAAAAAATGGCGCGGGATGGGAGCTCGACGATCAGTGTGGATGTAAAAGTCTATTTTACCACAATCCAAGAGGCTGACTAACAGGTGTAGAACAAGATAGCTCATAACCGGTAAATCGATGGTTAATCAGACACTGAACCTCGAGATTGCGAACTGGGCAATGCGTGAGCGCATGTTCCAACGGGTAGGTCTGATGCGTACTTGTGAGGAAAAATTTCACCCAAAAGCATCTGAGATCAATTCGTGGACGCAGATCTGTGGGATACATTGTACTAGGCAAATACCGATGCTCGTGAGCACTAAGATATAAATACCCACGCACATACACAAACAGGACCATGCTGCATTGTCATACGTCTGCGGAGCTGTCGATTGTAGATTGGGAGAATTTCGCGCATTGCGAAACCCCCGCTACATACACATTATTATTTGAACAAACGATCGTCCGACGACCATTGCACAGTAAACTTCCAGGTAGTCAACTTATAGTGGTAAACTTAATACCATCGCAATGAGACTGCACCTTACCGTGGTGCGATGGTTTGTGAGCCTCAGCCATCCGTTGAGCTATGCTGGATGGTACTTTTTTTACACCTTCAGAGCCACTCATACAAGATTGGTCAATGGTTAGAGGCCAGACAAACTCAGCCTCCTGGTCCTCCAGGTTGGGGGTTGGAATGAAGTGGTTCCTTATTCCTTAAAACGGACTCCTTGTAGCCCAACGCCGAACCCGCTGCCTTGCAGTTAGGTTTTAAACCAAAGGCTTTGCTTGAGAACCCTAATCGTTCTCCTGTCTACGCCTGGGCAACCTCACAATATCCTGCCCACGCAATACAATGAATTTCTCTTCAAACAATTTCTTGATGCTCTGGCCACCGCAGAGGATAATCAACGGTGCCCTATCTGCTGCATCGAGCAGGGTCGATAGGGGTTTGGATGCTACTGCTCAAGCCTTCCCATCTTCTTATTCCCCCTCTGACGCTTTTTCTATCTTACCATCCCATTCTAGCTTCACTTTTCTCCCCCTATTATCAACCCCCCAATTCTTGGCCCTCCCCCACCTTGCTTTGCTAGGCTTTTACCTTCTAGTTTCAACTCACATGTGAACGCGGAGCGTCATTCCTGTCCTGTCGACAAGCCCATTTCCAACCAAACGGCCAAGCCCAGTTCATCGACTTCCATTTGGAGCCTTCGATCATCCTTTAGATTAACATGCCTCAATGTACGGACATTGCTACAAATCGATCAACAGGCAGCACTTGCCCGAACCTTAGAGACTCTCGATCGATATCTGCTGCTTATCGGAGATTCGCCCACAAGACTCGAGCTCTATGCTCACTTTGCGATCCCCTTCAGGTGACACCAGCAGCACTTTCTCATTGCGTCTATCCGATGACGATGCAGCTTCGAGTACCGACCAAGCCGGTGTTGGTATTGCCCTGAGTCCCCTGGCTGAAGCTGCTCTGGTTGACTGGATTCCTATCAGCAACTTCACGAGCTCCTTCGCTACAGAAGAAGCACGGATACTGTGGTGCTGGCTGGCAATCTAAACGCCCAAGTCGGAAAATTGTCCTCTGATGAGCTTCATCTGGGCGGCCAACATGGTGTAGGCTCTCGTAATGATAATAGTGAGCGATTGTTCCAGCTGTGTGAAGATGCTCACTTATTTCTTGCGAGCAGTAATTTCCGACACAGCACCCGCAGAAGTGTGACTTGGCGGCCACCAGCCTCGGGCCAGTCATGTACGCAAATCGATCATATCGCGATCAGTTACCGCTGGAGAGGCTGTGTCCAAAACTGTCGCTCGATTTGGAGCACGAGCGTGGACTCTGACCACGCACTTGTATGTGCCGACCTCCTGGTGCGTTTCGGTGGACGTCCGCGACGTCGATGTGAACGGATTGACACTAGCCAGCTGGCGAAGCCAGATGTTCTGAATGTGTACCAAGATGCGCTGACATCTGGGCTGAGTAAGCGCCCACTAAACACCGTTGAAGATCACTGGTCCCATACTCGTCAAGCGTTGCTGTTAGTTGGCATGTCTTCATGTGGCAAAACAAATTGCAAAACCGAACATTGGGTCTCTACACAGTCTATGGAACTTATGGATGCTCGCCGACGTATTCCGGCTGGAAGCGAATACAATGAAGCTCGCAAAAATCTTAGGGCGAAACTACGTGCTAGCCTAAAGAAGGACCGCGAAACCTGGTGGTCTCATCGTGCCTCTGAGATGGAAACAGCCGCTGCCATTGGTAATCATCGTAAGTTATACCGTCTGATACGGGCAACAGGTAGTAGGAGACCTGGTGTTAGCGAGACCATACGCGACGAGAGTGGGCAGATGATCCACAGCCTGTCAAAACGCTTGGAGCGTTGGGCTGAACACTTTGCTATGCAATTTAACCAACCTGAGTTATCGCTTTCTTCGGGCATTGAGCGCCCTTCTCCTTGGGCCGTCTCCTTGGATCCGCCCTCACGCGCAGAAGTCGAACGTGAGATCAGGCTGTTGAAATTGCATAAGGCCGCAGGAGCAGATACAATTCCTCCAGCCCTCTTCAAGTTCGGTGGACCTGCTCTAGTAGATGATCTACACGAGTTGCTAGTAAAACTTTGGGAGCAGGAGACAGTCCCGACAAACTGGAACCGCTCCGTCATTGTCCCAATTTTCAAGGGAGGCTCCCGTTTAGAATGTGGCAATCATAGAGGGATCAGTCTGATTTCGATTGCCTCTAAATTGCTTGCCTCTCATTCTCCACAGACTGACTGGCACTCGTGAAAGCCAGATTCGTGAAGAGCAAGCCGGATTTCGTCGAGGTCGGGGCTGCATCGACCACATCTTCACATTGCGTCCAGTGTTGGAGCACCGCCATGTTTATTGGCGACCCACCGTTGTCGTGTTTCTTGACATAAAAGGTGCCTTCGACTCAGTCGATCGATGTGCCCTTTGGGACTGTCTGTTGAGGAAAGGTGTGCCTGATAAATATGTAAACATTATCAAAGCGCTGTACGCACATAGTTCGGGCAGGGTGAGGGTTTATGGCAAACTCTCGCCACCCTTCAGTATCACCAGCGGTGTGAGACAAGGATGCCCGCTGTCACCTTTCCTCTTCAACTTCGCTATTGATGAAGTCATAGAAACAGCGCTCGCTGGACACGACCAAGATGGTGTGGAGCTACTCCCTGGTGAGCGACTTCTTGACTTGGAGTATGCGGACGATATTGACCTAATCTGTGACAGCCCCCAAACATGCCAAAGAGCACTGGACCGATTAGCACTGGCTGTCAATCGTTTTGGGCTGTTTTGCTCCATTGAAGTGCAAAGTACTTCTCCAAGATTGGCAGGGACCCAACCCTGCGCTAACGCTTGGTGGTGATCTGCTAGAAGTCGTTCAGGAATTCAAGTACCTGGGCAGCTATATTAGCACCCATGGGATTGAAGATGAGGTTACGAACCGTATAGCAAAAGCTCGAGGTGCTTTTGCCAATCTCCGCCACCTGTGGCGCAGACGCGACATTACTCTCGCCCTGAAGGGCAGAGTTTACAACGCAGCCGTCCGTTCAACTCTCTTATATGGCTGTGAAACCTGGCCCATCCGGTCGACAGACATGAAGAGACTCGTCACGTTCGATCATCGCTGCCTTCGCAGCCTAGCTCATGTCTGGTGGGAACACCACGTGAGCAATGATTGTGTTCGGCGTCGCGTATTTGGTGCAGGAAGAGCGAGTGAACCGCTCAGCACAATTATATCACGCACCAGGCTCCGATGGCTGGGCCACGTGTTGCGCATGCCAGCACACCGACTCCCGCGACGTGCATTGTTTGCGCGTTGTGGGTGTGGTTGGAAGAGGAGGAGGGGAGGCCAAGTGATGACTTGGTCGAGAGAAATGAAAACCCTCACTACGAAGTTGGCGTCGGTTGGTTCATCCCGACTGCCTGGCTGGGGTCCTAAGGATGGTGAACACGTTTGGTTGGACACACTTGCTGATATGGCTTGGGGCCGGCCCCAATGGCGTTTGTGTTGTGAGTTCCTTTGTCCATCCCCCTCCTGTTTAGCATCCCCCTCCAATCACGATCTTAGTCGTTAGGCATTATATGACTTTCCTTTACGGCAGCCAGCTGTTAGATCTCCGGAACGATGTCCATCCGTTAGTGGGGACTCAGCGGGCGTGCCACTGTTTGTTTATTTGTTTTTTCTTTTCTTGCCTTTTGTATTGCGGCACAATAGCTGAGGTGTTTTCCACCTCCAGCTAACGTGTAATGATGATGATGACTGGATTCCAATCAGTATCCCGTTGTGTGCGGTCCGATTGGCTGGCTCGTTCAAAGCTTCGAAGTCGCGCGGGACTAACAGGTGTCCATTCGTCATCGCTGCCTGTGCACCCACAAGCTCTAGCGATGATTCGATAAAAGACGACTTCTATCGCCAATTGAACGAGCTCCTTCGCCACAGAAGAAGCTCAGACACTGTAGTGCTGGCTGGGGATCTGAACGTACAAGTTGGAAAATTATCCACTGATGAGCTGCATCTGGGCGGCCAACATGGTGTAGGCTCCCGTAATGATAACAGTGAGTTGTTACTTCATTTGTGTGAAAATGCTCGCTTGTTTCTTGCTAGCACTAATTTCCGACGTAGCACCCGCCGGAGGGTGACTTAGCGTCCACCAGCCTTGAACCAGCTATGGACGCAAATCGATCACATTGCGATAAGTTACTGATGGGGAGGCTGCGTCCGGAACTCTCACTCGATTTGGAGCACATTTGTGGACACCGACCATGCAATTGTATGTGTTAACCTACGGATAAGTTTTGGCGGACGCCCAAGACGACGTCGTGAGCGCATTAACACCAGCCAACTGGCGAAATCAGCTATTCTAAATGACTCTCAAAAGTACGCTGTCATGTGAGTTGACTAAACGCTCACTGGATACAGTTGAAGCTCACTGGTCTCATATTCACCAGTCCTTACTATCAGCAGGCAAATCCTCATGTGGTAAGTCTAATCGCCAGCATGGACATAGGGTCTCTTCGCATTATCTGGAACTTATCGATGGTCGTCAGCATATTCTAGCTGGGCGCGAACGGGAAAACTCCGTGCTAGCCTGAAGAGAGACTGCGAATCCTGGTGCTCTCATTGTACATCAGAGATGGAAATGGCCGCTGCCCTCGGGAACCCATCGTAAGTTATTCCGTCTGATACAGGAAACGGGCAGCAGAAGACTTGGTGTTAGTGAAACTATACGTGACGAGAGTGGACAGCCGATCCACAACTTGTCAAAATGCTTGAAACATTGGGCTGAGCACTTTGAAAGGCAATTTAATCGGTCGGAATTGTTAGGTTTCTCGCCGGCCACTGACTGCCCCGCTCCCTGTGCTGTCCCTTTGGATCCACCCTCTCGCTCAGAAGTCGAACGTGAGATCGAACTGTTGAAGTTCAAACCGCAGGGCCTGATGATCTACCTCCAGCCATCTTCAAATTCGGGGGACCTGCTCTGTTGGATGATTTATACGAGTTACTGGTGCAACTATGGAAGCAGGAAACTGTCCCAACCGACTGGAGCCGCTCCGTCATAGTCCCAATTTTCAAGGGAGGCTCACGATCGGAATGCGGCAACCATAGTGGAACCAATCTGATCTCTATCGCCTCCAAATTGCTTGCCTCTATAATCCTTCACAGGCTGACTGGCACTTGTAAAAGCCGTATTCGTGAAGGGAAAGCAGGATTTCCCCGAGGTCGTGGCTGCATTGACCACATCTTTACTTTGCGTCAGTCGTTGGAGCACCGTCACGTATATTGGCGGCCCACCGTTGTCGTGTTCCTCAAAGGTGCATTCAATTCGGTGCATAGACGTGCACTTTGGGACTGTCTAGTCGCAACAAGACTGGACCTTAACGTAGTGCGACGGTTTGCGTACCTCATTGACCCATTGAGCTATACTGGTTGGTGCCTCCGGGCACCTTGAGAGCTACTCCTACCAGGCTGGTCAATGGTGAGAGATCAGACAAACTCAGTCTCCTGGTCCTCCAGGTTGGGGGTTTGAAATGGGATGGCGTCCATTTCTGTAAAACTAACTCATTGTCACCTCCCCGCTGCCTTGCGCATAGGCTTATGAGCCAGAGGCTTTGGATGAGGACCCTAATCGTCCTCCAGTTTTGGTCCGGGCGCCCTGGCAGTATCTCAGCCCACATACAACCATGACATTTTCTTCAAACATAAACTTTATCCTGCATCGGCCGTCGCACAGATTATCAAGGGTCGCCTTATCTGCTGCATACAGCAGGGCGGATAAGCGAAAACATGCTACTGCTGGCGTCTCCCTTCTTTCTTTTCCACCTTTTTCTCTTACTCCCATCCCGGCCCCCATTACTAACTCCTTCTATAATTCCCAGCTTAATTGACAGCAACCGAAGTGCCACTGTAGTAGAACCATCTGCAGCCACAATCCCACGGCACCTATCGGCAAAAGTCCCTCATAAGGCCACGCTATCCTGTTTCCATGGCGACGTTCAACGTTCGCACTCTAAGACAAACAGGTCAACAGGCTGCACTCGCACGCACCTTAGGCACACTGGGTATTGAAGTGTGTTGTGTGTCCGAAACTAGGATCAATGACCCTAACGGGATTATTGAACTAATTGCACCCGGCTTGTCCTCTCGTTATTGGTTGCACGCATCCGGAGACGCCGATGCAACACTCACGGGTCAAGCTGGTGTAGGTATCATTCTAAGCTCCAAGGCTGAACCATCGTTGGTTGATTGGATTCCGGTGAACAGCCGTTTATGTGCAGCCCGTTTGACGACATCAGCTAAGGTGGATTCACGAAGTAGTACAAAACGCTGTTTGTTTGTGATTTCCGTTTATGCTCCCACCGACTGCAGTTCTAATGCAGTCAAGGACACATTCTATCACGAACTGAACGCGCTACTACGCAGTGCTACTAGTTCAGATATTATAGTACTTGCAGGGGATATGAACGCACAAGTAGGGCGTCTGAGCTCTTCAGAAGCTCAGCTGGGTGGTAATTATGGGCTTAACTCCGAACGGACTGACAACGGCGAGCGTCTGCTGCAACTGTGTGCGGAGCACCAGTTGTTTCTTAGTAGCACTGCTTTTAGACACAGTGGGCGCCGAAGTGCCACTTGGCGTCCTCCTGTAGCTGGCCAGCGATGGACCCAAATTGACCACATAGCCATAAGTTACAGATGGCGTGGTTCCATCCAGATTGCCGCTCTAATAGAGAGCGGTTGGCATGGGGTAGTCTCCAACGACGTAGAGAGTGCAGTATTCGAAATGGCGGGAAATGCGGATAGGGCCCCGACAGACCATCTATATCTGCCCCGGTGTTTGCCTAACATTAACCCTCATCAACTTTCCTTTGACAAGAGCAGAATAGCGCCTGTCTCCCTCGCTAACTGACGAATCAAGCACACTACCTTAGGACTTGTCGTTACTTACTAATTGGCGTATTGACAGTAGCATACAGACGCGGGTCATGCTAATTGCAATTATCTTTTACTGCCTATTGTCGGAGACCTGGGTGATCCAGACGCTTTACAAACCCAAGCAAGTTTCTTGGCTAACGAATGCATGGACGTCAGGCGTTCCCAGGGACACGGACTATCAGTTACTAGCGTGTAACGCTCAGTCGTACGCACACAGCGGTCAACCTAACTTTATAATATGCTCTCGCTAGTATCTATAAGAACATACTGATTCGGATGAAAGTCAGTAAGTCCTCATGGAATCAACGGTGACACATTTGGCATTGCATGCACCCGGACAAATCTGTAACAGCTTTGAGACCACCGCTTTGTCACATTTAACCCACGTCGTCTGAACGAGGACGCAGTAATTTTGGGCAGCACTCTAATACCACCTTGACAGGTAGTTGTCAGATAATGTAGTGCGTGTAAGTGATACCTAACAGGGCTGTGACCATCTACGCAATGGATAATAGCACCAGTCTAAAAGACCAAGTGTGACACGTATGTATTGAAATGGACTCACCAAAGACGTCACAAAGTCGAGGCGAATTTAAAGGAGGTGATAACAGGTTCTTTGTGAAGGAGCAGAGGCGCAACAACCAGGAAACCGAATAACCGCAGAAAAGTACAGTCGCAACTGGCAAATCAGAAGCATAAAACAAAATAAGTGCCTTTTTCAACTGAATAGCCGCTTGCAACCAGCAAAACTTAGCTGGCTTGAGCCCAGTGGTCACAAGACTGATAACAATCCGAGGCCAAAGAAACCACAAAGGGTCAGAAAACAAAGATTCTTTTGCTGGGAAAGTAACCGAAAGCAGGTAGCAAGCGCTATTTTGCCACGAGACTCAGCGACGGGACAGTGGATGCGTTTGGTTGCAACTCAAACGAACGATCTTCTTGATAACAGCGATCATATGACTGCTGGAACTTAGCAAACTTTTCACATTACCCATAGGTAATGTGCTTATAAGGCAATTTTAAGTGCAGAAATGAACACTGCATGTCAATTGTAAACTAACGTCAATGTAGCGTTTAAAATTTCTATACAGTCCTCTCCATGTCCGCTCCTTTACAGGAAAATGAAAGCGCCAAATGACCAACTGTGGTCATATCGCCTAACATAATGACGGCTTCTAACTTGGCGCCACATTGTTTTACTACATATGATTAGCCATTTAAACAGAAACAGGTGAGTTAAAGTTTCTAACAGTTCATATTACCACATTAACTTATTAAGCATGCATATCTTCAATTTACACCTTTGCTGCTTCACCAATAGCTTAAGAGTAGCAAAACATTCCACACTCATCAGCTTATTGCTCTGACTGCATGCTTAGAATGCCATTCCGGCGGTTTTATACAACACTTCTACCGCAAACAGCGAGAAACTTAAGCAGAAATCAGGAAAATAAATGCAAAAAGCGAGTAAAGCAGCTTCGCCAACATATCAAACTTTAAGATGTCTAATGAATTTGTTGAGTTCTAAATAAATAAATAGTTTATTCTAGTCATTGCAAGGCGCCCCATCAAGGGCTGGAGCATGGTATTACAGACACGTATGATGGGCAGTTGCACAAATTAGTACAGTTTGACAAATTGCACAGGGAGTTATGTGTGTGGAAACATCTGAAAGTGTGTTTATGTCTGTATTTGGAAGTAGCCATGTTATGTGAGTAGGTAAATGTGACTGTGTGTTTTTGTTCGTTGGGTTCGCCATCAAAGGGGTAAATCCATGGAACTCTTCCAATCGGATAGCGTTCGTGCTGTGTGAATAATCCGCTGGAAAATGGAGGAGGCAGTGACGTTATTTAGTGGTGAGTCACTTCCGCCACGTCACAGTGTCGTTAAACGGATATCTTTGGTTTTTATAGGAAGAACGCATGCCAGGCAAAATCCCGCCACATCATGGAACACTTTTGCCCAAATATTTGCTGGAACGAGACTTGCCCGTACCACCCAGCTGGCACCACGGGAGGTTGTTCGGCCAGCCAGCCGGCGGTTGTTTGGCTACCCCATAAGGCAGGACCATATGCGCATCAAAAATGGTCCACACTTAGCAACATAGATATTCAGACACAGTTGATGTGAATGACATAAGGCAATCTAATAGATTGCCTTAGTTGTTTCTGGGCGCAGTGCGCAGGACCATCCAATGTTATCAGTAGCGCCTCGGTACTTGTCTAAACCTCGGGTTCTTGTTGCGCAACAGCCAGTTGAACGAATCGATTGGTTGTACCTGGTGACGAGCCGACTTTAGGTTTTTGTGATAGACGGGGCAGGATTCGGGTTCATGCTTTGGTCAAATCCGTCTTGGTGCGACAGCCACTGCCTTAGCCACAGTGGGATGTGTTCCATCATCCTTTGAATAAGCAGGCGACAATCCTTGTCGACGTAAGTGTCACTGCAACTGCAATTGATCTGGTAGAGGATGTTATAGGACCAAATATCTTTTTAATACTCCAGATACACCAAAAATCGAACACCTTCGATCCGTTGGGAATCTTATACAACATGTTGCGTTTGAGGTGCATGATCGCATTAAACGCTCCAA